>CM060699.1:110489974-111089974 GCA_030686995.1 Artemisia argyi
AGAAACTTTCTTTGTTTTGGTGAGAACCAAAGCATGAATAGCTTCCGTGAGCTTATCAAGTCTAGCATCGGTGCTAGATTGAGCCACGGGTGATGAGGAAGAAGGACCAACATTAACTTGTGAAACAACCGATTTGCTTCGTGGAATGCGGACCTTAGACTTGTTTTCAATGATCATCAAAGCATCTTTGGTGGTTCGATTCAAGAAATTACCTCCCGCGGAGGCATTAAGAGAGTCTTGATCGACTTGGCTCACACCATTATAGAAAGTGTCGAGTTGCATTAACTCGGAGAAACCGGGATGAGGACATTTACGAAGCATGTCCTTGTAACGATCCCATGCCTCACCGAATGATTCATCGAATTTCTGCATGAATTTCATGATCTCATTCTTGAGGGCAGTGGTTTTAGATGGAGGAAAGAACTCATTCACAAACTACTTGACCAAATCTTCCCACGTTTCAATCGATCGAGGGGATTGTTTGTCTAGCCAATTTTTTGCAGCCCCATCGAGGGAAAACGGGAAGAGAAGAAGTTTGATAGCTTCCTCAGGGACATTTTTGCATTTGATGGTGGACGTGATTTTGTTGAACCATCGAATGTGATCTTGAGGATCGTCCCTCTCGAAACCATAGAATTGACGCGAGGTGACTAAGTTAATCAACCCCGTCTTTAGCTCGAAATTGTCAGCCACGATGGCTGGAATGACGATAGCATCTCCGTAACCCTCGATGGGTGCTTAGAGAAGCTCATTCATAGTGGGCTCGGCCGCCATGATGGGAATAGTACGAAGCTCGGGTTCGACTATTCGATTGGTACGTCGTCGATTACGCCTTCTTCTTGGAATGTTATTAAGCGATTGCAAAGGACTTGTTGACGTAGACGAACGTGTGCGCATGCACCACAAAAAAATATCAATTAAAACAATACCACTTTAACGACAAGGGAACTTAAACCAATAATCAAGAAAGCAAGGTCGACTTCTAAAGAAAAACGCACAAAGGAGCGGGAGAGAATAATGGATCTCTCACTGGGCGAAGTTCGTTGGATCGCCACATACCGTTTCGACTCCTCTTAAAGTGTGTTCCTCGTTTAAAAGTTTTCCAAAACGCAAGTGATACAAAGGCAAGTTTTGATCTTTGGTTTGGGAACTTATTATGGTCACACCCCCAGTTAGTAGGTGTTCTGCCTTGGTTTGCGGTGGTAAGATTTTAATGTTGTAATTATTAAACAAAGAAACGGGAAAATCTTTTTGTGTTTTTCTTAACTTTTATAGATATAATACATATATAAAAACAAAAGAAAAATATTTTTGGTTTTTTATAAGTTTTATGAAAGCGTAACTTCTTGCGAAGGTTCTACAAGACTAATCGTTTAAACCTTATCGAGACTTTTGACACACAGCCTCCCCGGCATGTGTGCAAACAACAATTTATCAAAATATCAACAAACGTGAGGTTTAATTTGTCGTGAGACAAATAAACGTGAAGTAGTACAAGTAAACCGTTTAGGAAAACGATTACCTCGCAAAACTTGTGAAAGTGATATTCAAATTGTGAGACCGGGAAGTGATTTCCCGGGTCGTACCCCAACGAGGTGTGAATGGAAAGCTTCGAATGAGATTGGGATTAAAATCTTGTATGATTGGAAAGGTTATTTGGTTTTGTGATACGTTAAATTAACGAAATTGAAAATTAACGAACGAAGGTGAAAATAAATTAACCTAAGGCAACTAATGAACTAGGAAAAACCTAAAACACTACGGGAAAACATAATTAGGTATCGGGAATCCTAACACGTTAACTAAATTAAAAACGTGACGTTTAATTAAAAATTACGCGAGTGCGCAAAATAAAACGCGAATTTTAAGCTACGAAGGTCCTACGGGATTCTAATTAATTTTCTAATGAACTAAAAGACAAAAGAAATTTTTAGGAAAAAGAAAATTATTTTTTTTGACTTTTTTCTTAATTAATATTGATTAAAAACTACTTTTGGTAAATTAAATTATAAAAATACTAAGCTAGTTTAGAAAATTATGAAATTTTTTTGGAAATTACTTGACATTGACAGGAATAGGAGAAAATTATAAAAAGTGAAAATAAGCTGAGCAATAAGCTAGAATTAAGCTAACTGTTAAACAAGCTAAATCACTAAACACTATTATAAAAATAAAATTTGTAAAGAGTTAAATGAAAAAGACCCTAGGGCAAGTGGTAGTGCAGTGTGTGTTATGTCGTGGGTGAGCCAAATGACCAGGGTTCGAATCCCTGGTACAACCCTTTTTTTTTTTGCTATTATATATATATATATATATATATATATATATATATATATATATATATATATATATATATATATATATATATATATATATATATATATATATATATATATATATTTTATTTTTCTATTTTCCTTTGACAAACACAAACTCAAACACCAACAGATTTTTAACTAACAACAATAAACTAAAACAAGAATTTTTTCAAACAGATTCAAGGATTTTTAAGATTTTGTTATTGTTTTCAGAATTTGTCTAAACAACACAGATTAGCATAAACTTAAATAAGCAAAAGGATCAAATAAGCTTAACTAGATAATCAACAATGAGGAGCATTATCAAAAAGTTGTAATTCCCCAGATTTAAACAAGAATTAACAATTTGAACAACAAGCTTAGCCCCAAGTTGATGAACCAGTAATACAGTGGGTGATGGGTCACCTTGAAGGCAAATTCCAACTAATCTAACAAGTACTAAAGGCTGAACCACTTATGGAACTAGCAAACTGACCTAGCAGACTACCCAAATCTCTAATTTTTAACCCTAGGAACCAAAGATTGACTCAGTTATGATGCTTTGAAAAAGGGTCAAATTCTTGCAGGGAGCAAAACCTTCCCTGCAGGTCTCTTTGGAGCAAGGTGGGACCCACAACAAAATTCACAAAAATAAAACAACTTCGGATATCTAAAGATAAGCTGGGAGACCACTTGCACATGAAATTTCAGACTCTAATTCATTCCCCTAAATTCATGAAAATTCTTGCAATTCTTGGGTTTTTATGCATTTTGACTTTTTGAATTTTGAACAAGGTTTGACTAAATTGAAATTCTAATGACTCCTATTACTTTAAGATGTTATATTAAGCTGTTTTAAGATTGAAGTAAGCTGTATAAACCACTTTCACAATGATATGAGTAGTTATTGAATTACAGATGCTAACAGTTAGGCAGATTAAGGAATTCAAGCACCAATTTTGACTTTTACTCTAATTACCTACTGATTTTATGGGTTGACTGACCTATTTCACTACTGAAGAGGATGTCAAAGCAGCCTTAAGCCAACAAAAACCACAAAAGTGCAGTCAAACTGATTGAGCCAAACACCCTTAAACTTAACTATTTCAAAGTAAATTACTATTATGCTACTCAAACTAAGCTAATCAGTTTATATTAAGCTAATTCAAACTCAATTAAACAGAAATCACAAGTATCAAAGGCAACTAACAACCAATACAGATTATGATCAAGATAAGTGGTGAAAACCTACTTGACTTCCAAGCAAAGATGGGTCTGAGATCCTAGAACCAAAAGTACCACCTAATGTTCCCCATGGAACTCTAAACCAAGATCATCTCCATTCTGCAACTGCTTCTTCTTTTTCTTTCCACCAATTTTTTATTTTTCTAACTTCTTTTTTTTTTCTTTCTATCTTTTTTTTTTTAATTCTGTTAATTTCTTTTTTTTTTCTTTTTCAATCTAGGATTTTGTAAGCAACTTAAATAAAACCAAAGGATAACAACAAGGAATTTAAAAATTCAATTAACTGCAAGTGGAAATAAAACTCAAAGAATTTTTTTCATTAAACTTAACTTCAAATTACAAAAGCTACTGAACTTTCTTTTTGAAAACATAAAAGATATAAAAGATAAGAGATGGGATGCCTCATAAGAGCTTACAACACTACTATTTATACTAAACTAACTAGGGTTTCTTCACTCCATCTTGTATTCATCCTAGTTGTGTTTCTTTACTGAGACAGTTGATGAGCTGGACAACTTGTGCTTCTATGGATTCACTTCACCACCCTTGGATGAGCCTTGAACCAATTTGAGCCTTTACCCACTTTTTGGCGCCTAAATGGTTGAGGATTGCCAGCTTGTCAATCAGTGACTGGCTTAAGGTGTTAGGTATGGTTTGGAGGGGGATTAGTGGGATTGGGGAATGGGGTGGAGGACAAAGGGGTGAAAGGGATGGTGGAGATGGTGATGGGGGTTTGTATGTTAGCAGTCACCGGGGGGGGGGGGGGAGGGGGGGGGGAGTTTTTGGGGAAGAAAGGGATAGTGTTGACTCAGATTTTTGACCCAGGTTTTTATTATTAAACGAAAATGGGTATTGTGGTTGTATGGCCTAGAAATGATTTTTGGGCCAAGGGTATTAAAATGGTGGGCTGGAGTATGTTTTAGTATTAGATCCGTTTGGTTTTATTACTTGTGAAACCACAAGGACCAAATTTGCAATGAGCTGAAACTTCAAGGACCATTCATGCTATTTTCTAAATTTACTTCAAGGGACTATCCTGCCACATCATAATACTGCAAGGAACAAAGTTTGCATTTTTCCAAAATTTTAAAACACCAGGGACCAAACTTGCCAATTAGCCAAAGTACAGGGACCAATTTTGCAATTTTCCAAATCTTTTTACCCAAAGATCATTTATGATTTATTTTGACTTTTAAAGAGTTTGGGTTGACTTTTCTTTGAAATGACTGACCAGGGACTAGTTTTGTAAAACTTTGAAAGTTGGGGGACTGAAACTGCCAATTATGCAAATTTTGTTCGTTTTTTGTTTGTTTTCACTCGTTTTGCATCAGAAACATATAAAATATGATCTTTGGGATTTTCTTCGCATTTTGGTGCGTTTTTGAGTGTTTTTGATCGTTTTGCAGCTCAGATTTGACTAAAAATGATGAGTATTTACACACTCATCAGTCCTAAGTCGGCTAGTGTGTCGAAAGCTTCGGATTTTCCTATCTTACAAGGCAAAACAAATATACCTGGATCATCAAGCTTCTTAGGTAACTTGTTTTGAACGAAGGCGGTCTCATTTTTACTCAATTTAAATTTCTCATATTTTTCTAGTAGGGCACTATAGTAAGGAGCACGGGCTAAAACATCAATGACGGGGTGTTCAAGGTGGAGCTCCTTGAATTCATCGTCGAGGTCTTGTGTAGGAGGTGTTTCAACTATGTTATTGACCGGTTTGACATCGGATGTTTTATTCAATTGGTCCTTTTTAGGAGTTTGGGTTTGCTTGGAACACGTGCTCATTGATTTGACCGAGTAGTATTGTGGACAAGAAGTAGGTGACGAAACCGATGATATGGCATTAATGTTTAGTTTCGGGTTCTTGACCGTGTCGCTTGGGAGTGCTCCCATTTCTCAGTCATTGAGAACTTTCAACAATGTGTCTATTTTGGTGGTCATCTCGCTTTGCTTTTGTTTGAAATCGGCTTCAAACTTAGATATGTGAGATTCTTGAGATGCCATAAACTTGGACATCAATCCTTCAAGATTATTGGTACTACCATAGTTATTGGAAGGATTGTTGTTGAAAGTATGGTTAGAAGATGGACCGTTTGGTTGGTAACGATTAGGCGGATTGGAAGAATTGTTTTGGTTTTGTTTCCACCTAAGGTTTGGGTGATTTTTCCAAGAAGGGTTGTAGGAATCACCATAAGGGTTTGGCTCGGATTTGAAAGTGTACCACTTATCCCTCGCTTCGTCGGTACGCGAGGATGCGTAGTCCGCAAAAGCTGTTCCGGGGAGTTCCACGCAATCACGAGTGTCATGGGGACCACTACATAATTCGCATGAAGAAGTGATTTTGTTCACTTGGCTTGAAAGCTTGGGAGCTTCGTAAGATTTCATGAGAAACTTGACTTGGTCTTCAAGTTCCATGATCCTACGGTCGGGAGTGCTAGAATTGTTCGAAGGCAAAGATATTGCCTTGACCGTTTTGTTCAAATCACGGGGATCATTCCAACTTTCGTTGTCATAGAGAGCAAGATCTTCTATGAGTTCCCATGATTCTTCCGCACTAAGATCATGTAGCTTGCCACCGGCCGATTGGTCAATGGTTCGCCTTGTAGAGAGATCGATATGGTCATAGAAGATTTGGACTTGGAGCCAAAGATCTATGCCATGATGAGGGACTTTTGGAGTAAGTCCTTGAAACGAGTCCATGCTTCATATAGAGCTTCACCTTGACGTTGTTGGAACATCAAGATATCATTTCTAAGCTTGGTAGTTCTCCCCGGTAGGAAAAATTGAGCAAGGAAACGAGTGGTGAGATCATCCCATGAGGTGATGGATCCCGCGGGTAGACGTTCATGCCATTGACTAGCTTGATCACGTAGAGAGAATTGAAATAGGCGTAATCGGGTTGACTCTCTAGTTGTAACATCAAGGTCTACAGAATCTACGATTTTAAGAAAGTCCTTGAGATGTTGATTAGGATCTTCGGAACGAAGTCCATGGAATGCACATCCGCTTTGCACCAACCGGATGGTGTCGGATCGCAAGGGGGACACATTGGCTCCTTGAGTGAGCTCAATAGTGTTTCGATAGCCTTGGTGGCTAGGGCAGGAATACTCTCCTAGGGTTCGGGGCCTAAGAGGTTAGTTTGCAAGTAGTGGGTTTTGTGGGTGGTTTTGTTGTGGTGGGTTGATGGGTTCAAAGATGTTACCACCTTCCATGATGTCGGATGGTAAAGGTTACGAACAAAGACACGAAGAAATAAGATAGACTAAAGAAAACCTAGAAATAAAAATAAAATCTTACTAGAAAGGAATCTAGCAAGTAGACCTAATAAAAAGAAATCCTAACCTAGACAATAACTATTCCCCGGCAACGGCGCCAAAAACTTGATGAGTGGGAATTGCACCAGGCTTTACCTCTCGAGGGATCTCGAGAAGCTTACAACCCCCACCAGGCAGTGTACCTGATCGTTGTAGTATAGTATAGTGACAAGTACCGGGGGATTGATCGTTCAACTTAGGAATAGTGTCGCTAGGATTAGAAAGCCTAAAAACTAGGTCTAAAGGTGACGGATGATTCTTTTTGTATTTTTATATTTTTATACAAACAAATAAAATCTCGGTTTTAGAAGAGTGGGCGGAATTAGTTGCTAGCCAACTAACCCAAATGACTAAAGATGCAATCAAAATAAAATAACAAAAATGAAAATAAAGCTAATTAAACTAGTGTGGTGTGAACAATAATAGGGAAAGTTGTGTTTACTTAGGTTTCATTACTCCCTAGATATCTTTTACAGGTTGATAGTTTGTTACAATTGCATGGATGACGGGTCGTATTCCTTAATACTAGTCGTGGGGCCGTGTACAATATTCCCTAACTCTATAGGATCCTACTTCACTCCTATGTCGAGCCGTTAGAAGCTCCTAACATGGGATCATTAGAATTCTCCTACGCATTAAATACAACCAAAAATCATAGTACACCTCTAATCATGTTTCTTAAGATGTTCAAGCATGTTACCAATGGAAGTCTGCCAGTTTTCTTAAGCCTAACATCGAATACAATCATCTGTAACAACTATAAACAAACAATCAACCCTTAATTAACATCTAGGTTTCACTACATCTAAGCAAACACACAAGAGATCTAGCCAAGCTTGTTAACTTCAAGACAAGTGTAAGATATATTCAAACAACACATAGACATATTGAATGAATTGAAAGAGTACTTATCTCAATTGAACATGAAAGGTTTCAAAGGGTAATAACCCTTGAAAAAACTGTGATATTCGGACTAGGGTTTGTCTCCAAAGTTATACCCTAATTGTTACACACTAATGAATGAAAATTGCAAAACTATATATAAATTTTACTGGGTGACGACGTCAAGAAGGAAATTCTGACGCCGTCAACTCGCCGCCCATAATGAAATCGGATTTCCTAGAAACACTTTTGACGCCGTCATGTGTAATTCTACTCTGGGTCGTCACTCACATTTGGACCATGACGGCCTATGGTGACGCCGTCATGTCCCTAGTGCAAAACTCTTCTGGATCGTCACGGACTTTATCCACTTCCACCTCTTGTATTACTCTTGACGCCGTCACATGAGAACTCTTGACGCCGTCTGGTACTGTTCCCATCAAGGAAAATTAAGACTTTGCCGTTTTCTTCACTTTTATGCTCCAAAAACGTCCAAAATGCTTCCTTTTCCAGAATTCACTCCAAAACTACCTAAAATGACAAAAGGAACGATTTAGGGCAATATTTGATCAAATAAATTCGAATCCGGGCTAAAATGACCCCCTAAAAACGGTTTATTTTTCGCCTCATCAATAAAAGATAGAGTTTACATGCATTCCATAGAAACTAGAAGAAAACTCAAACTGGTAAGGAATGACAAAGTTAGAGTTAGGGCCAAATGGGATGGTACCATCCCTATTTTTGACCTTAATAATGGGCCATTTAATGATGGGTCTTCTGTGGATGACCCATCAAAGGTAAACACAAGTCAGTCCACTGGTCCTAAAACTAGGTCTAAGTCAAAAGTTGGTTCTGGAGACAAAGACAAAAGAAAAGGGAAAATTTGAAGACACAAGTAATCAGAGCTGTCCATGGGAACTTTTTTGCACTAAAGAATTAGGTAAGGAGACTTGGGTTTTCAAGACTCACCACAGTGAGCATTTATGTCTACTAACAAGGGACATTAATGCTTGCAACTAAAAATTTCTATCACTTCAAATTATGGATGAAGTTTCTGTGGATCCATAAATCCCTACTAAAGCAGTTCATGATGCACTTCAGAAGAAATGGGAAGTAAATGTTTCTCGCATGAAGGCATTCAAAGCCAAGGCTGCAGCTGAAAAATTGATAGTGGGTGATCACAAGGGTCAATATACTTTGCTAAGAGATTATGCTCAAGAGTTGATGACTCAAAATCCAGGAACCACAGTTAAATGTCAAGTAGAAATGCCTGAATATCATAACTGTCCTACAAGAGTATTCAGGAGAATATATGTCTATCTTGGTGCATTAAAGAAAGGATTCAAAGCTAGTAGAAGAGAACTGTTGGGGTTGGATGGGGCTTTTATAAGTGGCTCATTCCCTGGCCATATGTTAACAGCTGTTGGACTTGATGCTAACAATGGCATCTATCCAGTTGCTTATGCCCTTGTTGAAGCTGAATGCAAAGATTCGTGGGTGTGGTTGATGAAGCGAAAAATGAACCATTTTTAGGGGGTCATTCAAGCCCTAAATCGTGATTATTTGATCAAATATTGCCCTAAATCGTTCCTTTTGTTATTTTAGGTACTTTTGGGAAGAATTTTACAAAAGGAAGCATTTTGGAGCTTTTTGGACGTTTTTATGCTCAAGAATGAAGAAAACGAGAAAATCAAGAAACCATGCTGGAAACAGTACCTGACGGCGTCAAGCTCTACAAGGTGACGCCATCACTCATTGATAAAGAGGTGGATAATTCAAGTTGTACGTGACGGGCCAGAAAGATTTCAAGGCATTTGTACATAACAGCGTCACCAAGGCCGTCAAGAGCAAGTTACATGTGACGGCCCAGAACACGTTTATACATGACGGCGTCAGGACTTAACCTGAAGATGTCAGATGATTTAAAGTGACGACGTCGGGAAGAAGGCTTACACGAAGAAACCCTAGTAAAACCTTCACATGTTGATCAAGACAATCAAAACTTGCGCGCGGAGTAGATGATATTGTTTTGGTCATAACTTTTGCATACGAACTCGGATTTAGGTGATTCAAAAGCCCACGCAAAGAGGACAAAGAAATATACAATTTGGTGAAGAAAAGTTGGTCGTGACACCGTCACTCATTACGGGCTGACGCCGTCAAGCCTTGCCAACAAAAACATTGCCTATAAATATAACATCATAACTTCACTTTTTGTAAGCCCTAAACCCTAAGGGGGTGTTTGGTATGAATGAATCGTGCAGAATGGAATCGGAATAGAGAATGGAATCACAAAAGAAAGGAATCACTCTAGAGAAAGAAAATTGATTACATTGTTTGGTACAAGCAAAGAATCGAGATCAAAGTTATATCGTATTACTGATTCTCTTGTTTGGTCGTGAAATGAATCGAGACCAATGTAGATTAACAAAAACACAACTGGAGTTTGTATTGCGTAAGAATAATGAAACTCTATTAACCATTTGAAAATTAATGTGCGAACAATCTATAGTACTGCAATTAACAAATTCTTAATTGAGTAGCTTGCATTTTGACTGTGCATCTGATATCATCCATGGTCTTTTATTTCTTCGAGCTTTTTCATATAGTGATTATAAATGCATATAAGAATCCATGGGTTTTAATTGGTCATCTAATCCAAAGAAGTATTTTTTGACGTCATGTAGAAAACAAGTTCTTCATTTATAAATAACAAATTGAAGAAGCCTGTCCCTTAATAATTTTATAACCCTAATTCATAAAAATCAAGATGTTAAGCATAATTAGCCATTAAATCTCGGATTAATGTTTTCTTTGTTCATGTGTCGTGGTTTTGAAGAAATATCAATGTTAGGGGTGAGACAAAGAAGAAGGAGACCCGGAAGATTTCAATCTCTAGAGAGAAGTTCATGGTAGGGTTTATGTAATTTTCCCCAAATGAGACATCATGTGCATTGCACATGCCTTTGCCTTTTATAGTCAGCAATTCAGCATATGGTTTCATTAAATCCTCATTCTCCGTTGGAATTGAAGGGTGAATGGTTGTGTGTAATTTTTTGATTCTCCCCATTCTTCACTTCTTTTAGAGAATAAGTAAGTGGGAAAGAGAATGATATCATGATTATCCGTTTCCATTCCTTATATCAAACAAACAACGGAAAAAGCTCTCATTTCCTTTCTCGCCTTTCCATTCCATCGTACCAAACATGCCCTAAGGTCGATTCCTGGGTTTAGGTAGGTGTTTTTCCAGCAACTTAGAGGGTTTCAATTACTCCATAAACATCTTGTAATGGTTTGATGATTCTATCTTAATTCATGTCTTCAATTTTCATTATTGTTGCTTGTTCTTCATTAATTATGCTTGGCTAATTCACCTTGTGTCTACTTATGATTGTGTGAAACTTGTATATAACTGATTAGATCTTATTGATTCCTTGTTGATGTTTGTGTCTATCTTCATCAATTAGGGTGTGACAACTTCAATAGGTCTAGTTGATTTAGCTTAATTCTTGTTTCCTATTGTCTCTTGTTTGGTTGATTGATATCGATGTTAGGCTTAAGAAAACTGGCAGACTTCCATTGGTAACTTGCTTGAACGTCTTAAGAAACATGATCGGAGGTGTACTACGATTATATGGTTGTATTTAATGCATAAGTGAATTCTAATGATCCCATGTTAGGAGCTTTTAACGGCTCGACATAGGAGTGAAGTAGGATCTTATAGAGTTAGGGAAGATCGTACACGGCCCTACGAATGGTATTAAGGAATACAACCCGTCAATTAAAACAAGGTGTGACAATTCGATAGGTAGAATTGGATAACTAGCAAGGAGTAACATATCATAGGTAGACATGCTTCACTTACCTTGTAGAACCTTAGTTTATTTTTCTTGCACATTAGTTTAAGTACTAGCTTTTGGGTTAGTTGATTAGCAACTAATTCCGCCCATTCTTCCATAACCCGAGATTTTTACTTGCTTTCCAAAAAAATATAAAAATACAAAAAGAATCATCCCTCACCTCTAGATCTAGTTAGATTAATTTCAATCCTAACGACACTATTCCTGAGTTGAACAATCAATCCCCCGGTACTTGTCACTATACTATACTGCAACGATCAGGTACACTGCCTGGTGGGGGTTGTAAGCTTCTCGAGATCTCTCGAGAGGTAAAGCCTGGTGCGATTCCCACTTATCAAGTTTTTGGCGCCGCAGCCCGGGGAATAGTTATTGCTTAGGTTGGAATTTATTTTAATTAGGTCTACTCATTAGATTCTTTTTTAGTGAGATTTTTATTTTTTTTTATTAGCTTTGTTGTAGTTTATCTTTTTCTTTGTGCCCTTTGTTTGTAAAACCATTTTCACTTGTCACTATGGCAGATGAAATTCCATTTAGATCACTAACTATAGAGGAACAACTATATTTCACTAATAGATTTGCTTCTTATCATTCCAATGATTTTTTGTGTGATCTTTATGACATCCAAGAGGAGTTGGGGGTAAAGTTAGATGGGTTTGATGAATTATACGCATGTGTGATTTCTATTAGACGATCATTATCAGGATCAATTCCTTTTAGTCAGACCCGCTGGATGAATTTTGAGAAAAGCTTCCTAACCATGACCCATAAGTTCAACGAATTGGTGGATTCGTATGAGCAAGATGACCTAGTTTCTAAGAACATGAACTTAGAATCAAACCAAGATTATGAGATGGTTAGTGTTGAACTACCTAGTTGTATGAGCGGGATAGATTTCACCAAAACATACGACACACATGAGGTTAGAGTTGAGCCACCTAGTTGCATGTCATGGTTAGGCACGACCATAATACAAGATGAACACATAGGTGATATTGATGTGATGGAAGAGATAGTAGAAAACCCAAGCCCACTAAGTACCCCACAAGTCCTACCATCATTTGAGGCATACACACCGCCCGTGACTTACCCGGAAGAAGTAGAAGAGACTATAGGAACCCCAATTGAGGTAGAACCCTTGGACCAAGCACCACTAGAGGATATAGGTTTGAATACTTGTAATGATAACCTTACTCTTAGTTCTAAGTAATTTCCTAGTGTTGATGAATCGGAACCTCAATCATTACACAACTTTCCATCCTTAGATTTATTTCTAGGAGACAAAAGAGGAACCGACCCACCCATCAACCAATATTATCCGAGTAGTTTTAGGATGAAGGAAGCCATTCACTCACCCCCTTCACCTCACGTGGCATATTTCCACCCTAAGGGTGTGTATCGCTACTTCCACCCACACTTAATCCTAAGTGTAGGGAAAACCCCCTATTTCCATTAAATAAAGGTAGAGTCAGGCTCGTGACTCGAACAAAAACAAACGTTTCTTGGGAGGCAACCCATGTTTTTAATTGTTTGATGTTTTTAATTTATTTGTTTGTTTGTGTGTCAATACTTGTGGATATGTTTTATAAGTTCCTATTTGTAATTCATTCCACAAGTATCCTATCCTTTTATTGCTTTGTTTTGTGTTTATTTCTAAGTCTGGAATTACATCTAGTTGTGGTTTTTCTTTGTTCGGTTTGATGCTTTGGTTTTTGTGTTTATTGATTACAGGTTATATTGGACAAGAAGATGATTACATTTCTGGAATGGAGCTTATCATGTTCATTCTCTTCGAGGAAGATTTAACCATTATCCACAACGAGCGAATCAAGGGAGTATTAGTTTCTTTCATTCTTATTAATTTTTACTTTTACATCTTTTACTTAGAACATTGGGGACAATGTTCGGTTTAAGTGTAGGGAGGGTATATTAGAAACTGTAACTCCACTTGATTTTTGTTTTGTTTGAAAGTAAATGTGTAATAAAGTTGAGAGAAATGCTTGTTAGGGCAATTTTAGCACCAAATTTAAATTTTTTTGCAACATATAGGAGTGAAACTTTAGTCTTAATAAGCGTCTCATGGATAGGAATTGTATGACTAGCACAAAAACCATACAACTCAAAAATTTCCAACCCAAAAATGTGAGGTTCGCCTTTAGATCTTTAGGAAAAAGCATTCATTCTTAATGCTTGTGAGTGTACCGGTAGTATTTAGATTCTAAAACTTGTGATAGCGATGCATCCCGAGACCGCTAGTGAGACTACATTCGTGTAGTTAGGATTTACTACATGATAAGAGGCATTAGGATAACCCTTGTTTTACACCTGTAATATAATTACTTTGACTTCTTAGGTCAAGTAATTCTCCCACACCTTTGCGTTGTACTCATTTTTAGTACACGATACCCCTAGTACACCCCTCCGAGCCTATCTTTTTCGTTTCTAACTTTAAGCATCTTACTTAAAGGAAGAATTTGTTACAACCCACCCAAATGTGCAACCAAATCGCCTTAGCCTTCCTTGGATGCACTCGTCTTTAGTGCATTATTGTTAATTGTTTAAACCCTTTGTTAGTTGTCTAATTGATTACATGGTTGCTAAGTCGAGTCATATCTTGTACATATTGTTTTAGGACGATTGGGACTCATGGGTAAAGTACTATTGTAATGGAGTAATGGGGATGACATCAATTATTACCCCCATGTGTGCGTTAATATTTAAAAGTACACCAAGTGTTTTGATTATCTTGATTCGAGTCATTAGAATAGTGATTGTAAAGTATGTAAAAGCTCAAGTGTAGGGAGGAAACGAGCTCCCATTGATGTATTATTTTGGATGGTAGAGTAAAAGTGTATGCAAAAAAAAATAATAAATAAAAAATAAAAAGATAAATAAAGAACAAAAAAAAAGAAGAGAAAAAACATACGGGTTACCATCCGTTTCTTTTATTTATGTTTAAGTCAAATAGTGTCTTGAAAAAAAAAATCTAAAAAGATTCATAGTTAGTTCAAGTTGAGTCGAGTCTTGGCTTAGCAACGCCTCATTGTACATGTAGTTAACTAAGACAATTGACTTGCCACCAATAAAATATCCGTTTATCCAACAAAACCGTGTTTTCCATATCCCCTACACCTAACGTTATAACCCTTTAAAAGACCTCTTTGATAGTTTATTCTAGGTGCTTACGCCAAGTGGTGGAGGTTTGATCATTTCCCAAGCCTATGGTAATCTATTTGCTATGACAGGTAATGAGTGATATTTCTCTATTTCCAATTATGACATATAAATTTACAACACCTGAGAGATGAGAGTATCCAAATACTTAATGTGAGGTGCTAGTGTATAATTTCCGTGCTTGTTTTGATTAAGGTGGAACGATAATTTGTTGTAATTATTTTTATATTAGTGTTAAATGACCCCTAACTTGTATTTTTATTGGTGGAAAAGCTCATTTGCTTGAGGACAAGCAAATCCCAAATGTAGGGATATTTGATGAAGCGAAAAATGAACCGTTTTTAGGGGGTCATTTAAGCCCTAAATCGTGATTATTTGATCAAATATTGCCCTAAATCGTTCCTTTTGTCATTTTAGGTACTTTTGGGAAGAATTTTACAAAAGGAAGCATTTTGGAGCTTTTTGGACGTTTTTATGCTCAAGAATGAAGAAAACGAGAAAATCAAGAATCCATGCTGGAAACAGTGCCTAACGGCGTCAAGCTCTACAAGGTGACGCCGTCACTCATTGATAAAGAGGTGGATAATTCAAGTTGTACGTGACGGGCCAGAAAGATTTCAAGGCATTTGTACATGACGGCGTCACCAAGGCCGTCAAGAGCAAGTTACATGTGACGGCCCAGAACACGTTTATACATGACGGTGTCAGGACTTAACCTGACGATGTCAGATGATTTAAAGTGACAACGTCAGGAAGAAGGCTTACACGAAGAAACCCTAGTAAAACCGTCACATGTTGATCAAGACAATCAAAACTTGTGCGCGAAGTAGCTGATATTGTTTTGGTCATAACTTTTGCATACGAACTCAGATTTAGGTGATTCAAAAGCCCACGCGAAGAGGACGAAGAAATCTACAATTTGGTGAAGAAAAGTTGGTCGTGACACCGTCACTCTTTACGGGCTGACGCCGTCAAGCCTTGCCGACAGAAACATTGCCTATAAATATAACATCATAACTTCACTTTTTGTAAGCCCTAAACCCTAAGGTCGATTCCTGGGTTTAGGTAGGTGTTTTTCCAGCAACTTAGAGGGTTTCAATCACTCCATAAACATCTTGTAATGGTTTGATGATTCTATCTTAATTCATGTCTTCAATTTTCATTATTGTTGCTTGTTCTTCATTAATTATGCTTGGCTAATTCACCTTGTGTCTACTTATGATTGTGTGAAACTTGTATATAACTGATTAGATCTTATTGATTCCTTGTTGATGTTTGTGTCTATCTTCATCAATTAGGGTGTGACAACTTCAATAGGTCTAGTTGATTTAGCTTAATTCTTGTTTCCTATTGTCTCTTGTTTGGTTGATTGATATCGATGTTAGGCTTAAGAAAACTGGCAGACTTCCATTGGTAACTTGCTTGAACGTCTTAAGAAACATGATCGGAGGTGTACTACGATTATATGGTTGTATTTAATGCATAAGTGAATTCTAATGATCCCATGTTAGGAGCTTTTAACGGCTCGACATAGGAGTGAAGTAGGATCTTATAGAGTTAGGGAAGATCGTACACGGCCCTACGAATGGTATTAAGGAATACAACCCGTCAATTAAAACAAGGTGTGACAATTCGATAGGTAGAATTGGATAACTAGCAAGGAGTAACATATCATAGGTAGACATGCTTCACTTACCTTGTAGAACCTTAGTTTATTTTTCTTGCACATTAGTTTAAGTACTAGCTTTTGGGTTAGTTGATTTGCAACTAATTCCGCCCATTCTTCCATAACCCGAGATTTTTACTTGCTTTCCAAAAAAATATAAAAATACAAAAAGAATCATCCCTCACCTCTAGACCTAGTTAGATTAATTTCAATCCTAACGACACTATTCCTGAGTTGAACGATCAATCCCCCGATACTTGTCACTATACTATACTGCAACGATCAGGTACACTGCCTGGTGAGGGTTGTAAGCTTCTCAAGATCCCTCGAGAGGTAAAGCCTGGTGCGATTCCCACGTATTAGTGGTTTTTGAACATGTTGGGGGATGACCTAGATCTACACCAAAACTCCCATTTTACTTTCATATCAGATAGACAAAAGGTACAATACAGTTGTACTAATTGAATTGGTTTGTTTTATACTATTGTATCTGTATTATAATTGTTCAAATTTTATTACAGGGTATCGTTCAAGCAATGAAAACATGAAGAAGCAATGGAATGGACTTGCATACAAGCAACTGCTATGGAAGTGTGCTTCAGCTACAACAGTAATTAAGTATGAAGAGGGAATAAACGAACTCAAGGACTTAAGTGTGGCTGCACATGACTGGTTAGCAAAGATTCCACCAGAACATTGGTCCTGATCACACTTTTAAGGTAAATTCAATTAGCTTTTGTGAATTAATTATCATGATGTAATCAATTAATTCCTTACAAGAATATATTATTTCTGTATGTAGGAAGAGCTCATTCAGATGTGTTGCTGAATAACATGTGTGTAGTAGTGAATGGTAAGCTTGTCCTTGGTAGGGATAAACCTATTATCACTCTATTTGAGTTCATCAGGGAGTACTGCATGAAAAGAATTGTGATTGTTCAGAAAGCTATTGAAAAGTGTCCTGGTCGTCTAACTCATACTGCCACACTTATAATGTCAAAAATAAAAAATGTAGCTAGCAATTATAAGTTGTGTGGAGTGGGGATCAAAAGTATCAGGTTACTGAATCTTTTGGGGAACAATGTGTAGTTGATGTTGAAAGAAAAAGATGTACGTGGAGGAGATGGGAGATTTCAGGATTTCCTTGTAGGCATGCAATTGCTGCAAACTTAAATATGGCTGTCAATGGCCAACCTGTACCACTACTAGAGGTATGGAGTGATAAGTGTTATTGGTTAGAAACTTGGAAAGAAGTTTGCAGTTTCAAGATACAACCAGTTAGTGGGAGGTCACACTGGAAGAAATCTCCGTGTCTTACAACACTAACTCATCCACATTATCACCCTCAAGTTGGTAGGCCTAATAAGAAGAGAGTCAGAGGACAAATGGAGGACACACCATTTGTTAGTGATGGTAAGTTGAGTAGGAGAGGGAGAACTGTTAGATGTTCTTCTTGTGGAAAACCGGGTCACAATAAACAGTCATGTAAGGGTCAAGGTGGTGTAACAACTTCTGGGTCAAAAATACAAGCAAAGGAAAAAGGAAAAATGTTGAAGCTTCTGGTGGTTCATATGGTAATTCAAGACCCCGCAAGAAAGTCAGGTTTTTTTTGGATGATTACATAGAAGGTTCACCATCTTTTGTTGCAAGAGAAGGTAATAAATGCTTTGTCTTATTAAGTTGTTGTATTTTTATGTTTTAATTATTTATCATTTCTTACAAATATAAAAAATAATGTTGATAATGCAGGTGGAAGCAACACTGCTGGAAATGACAATCATCCTTTTGCAAATCAAAGTGGTTAAAGGTCAGGTGCATCTGCTGCTACAAGACAAAGCCAAAGGCATCCTGATGCAACTCCAAGCTGTCAAAGTTCAGTGGTTGGTGAATCATCTGCAAATCAAAGAGGAATTGCTAGTAGAAGCAGAAGTCCTGGATCACCAAGATGGAACATAAATGCAATAAGGAATGGCATATATAAAGGTGGTGGAATTAGTAAGAGAGTTGGACCTGATACACCAAACAAGACTTGAGCATGATTACATTTGAGTTAGAAACTTACGTCAGCTGTTTGAACATGTTTAAGACATAACTTTATGTGTTTTCCTGTATTTGGATATATGTTTAAGACTTGGTACTAGGCCATTGCAATTTTCAAGTCATTGTAACTTGTTACATTGACAATATGCAATTAAAGGCTTTTATGACTACTATTCCACATTTTTAGGTAATTTTCTTTTGGTGCACATGACTTGCATCTGCATAATGCAATTGAAAACATGCAAATTCTTATGACTATTTTGACAAAAACAAAGTCAACATGGTTTAAAAGTTCCATTAACTTGGATTGTTGTATGCAAAAACCATTGTTTTTCAGTTTAGTGCAAAAGTCAACTTCCAATTTTTAACCAAAGCAAACTCAACATACTTAATACCATTATGTTGGATTATAATACTCAAACTTAACCCAATGAGATAATGGTCAAGTACATATGTTTACCCATTTAAAAGTCAACAAGTAAACGTTAGTTTAACCAAGACATAAAACAATAACAATGACAAGTTCACAACTGAATCAATGCTTGATACCATTGAACTAATATTTCATAAGCAGCAAACAATTACACCGGTGATGAAATACATCTGATTAACAAAATAAAATCATAACTCGTCATCTACTCTCTTCCCAACTGCTACTTCACATGTAAAATAACACGAAAACTTAAAAAAAAAAAAAAAAAAAAAAAAAAAAAAAAAAAAAAAAAAAAAAAAAAAAGCTTAAGATAAAGTATTTCTTCATTTTAGCATGTTCACGTCTTGTATCATCTAGTGTAGCTTGGATAGCATTCCTTGACCTTAATAGACCGAGGATGATTGAAACTGAACTTGCACACATGGGCGGATCGTACCAGTCAATAAAATCACAACAACCATAGAACCTATGTTAGCATTAAAAAAATATATATAGAAGTGATGGTCATTCTCATAGTATAACTTTGTGTCGTTTGTTAAGATTAGTAATAGTTTAGTCATTGGGCTTTGGACTTGGCAAGCTAATATGTTATGTGCCATGTTACATAAGCCTTGTTATCTAATCATGTAACCAAGTCCAAGCCCAAGCCCATAGAAAGCCTTAGGGCATATCTTGTATCTTACTATATAAACACCTCAAAGGCTCATTTGAGGTGTGTGCTTGTATGTGTATTTGTGTGTGTTTTATTAATAAAAGCTCTCTTCATCTTATACTCTCTTTCAATATTAACGCCACACATATATATCATCAAGTCACCATCTTTACTTCATCTAGTTCTTATATTTGTGTTAAAGTTGATAAATCTAAGGTCCTACAAGTGGTATCAATCGCCTAACAATGATTTAGGAGTGTTTTTTATCAAGTTTTTTTGTTAAAAAGTTACACTTTTCATTCATTTGTGTACTTTTTCTTCAAAAAAAATTTATTTTTTACAAGTTTTGGTGTTAAAGTTGTTGTTTTTATTGAAGTTTTAGTGATTCTAAGTGTTTTGGGAAAGATTTGATCAATAGAAACATGTGAAAAAAGTGGTTTTGGTTGAAAAAATCGGATTTTTCACGTTTTCTGGTCATCTTACGCGTAACTTGGGTGAATAGTACAATTTCTTAGTTGTCTACAGTACTGTTTACACATAAGATTAAGTCAAAACCCCTTTCCTACGCTTAAGTTTAGTCAAAACCCTCTTCTTACGCATAAGTTCACTTTCCTACGCATTAGATTGATTTTCTACGCAAAAGGTTGGAAGTCTACGCATAAGATTGAGATCCTACGCTTAAGTCTGTTCCTACGCATAAGGCTACATTCTACGCTTAAGTTGGATTCTACGCATAAGTTTTCTACGCAAAAGATCCTACGCATAAGTTTTCTTCAACGATCAGAGATTACTCAGTACTTCCCTGACTTGGATAAGTTTGTGGAATACTTCGACACAGGATATCTTTCAAGCTTGGACAAGTTTGAGAGATCAATTTGTTTACGCATAAACTCTAAGTTTACGCGTAAAATCAAAGTCTACGCATAAACAATATTGTTTACGCAAAACTTTAGATCTTACGCATAACTTAAAGGTTACGCATAACATCTTACGCGTAAGATTATTCAAGGTTTACGCGTAAAATCAAGCTTTACGCGTAAGAATTTGACTTTTTGACAACCAAACTTCAAACGGCCATAACTTTTGAACCGTAACTCCGTTTTCGACGAATTAGTTGTCAAAACGACCGTAAGACTGAGAAGAAAGACACGTTGAATTATCAAAAGATCATTCAAGCCAAGCTTCGAGGCCCAAATCCACTCCGAACGGAAGTTATTGAGGTTTTAAGGTTTCAGATCAAATTTTTCACCATAAAAACTTGCATCAACTTACACTAAACACAACTCCTACTTCGTTAGAACGATCCAAGAATCAACTTTATCCATCTACACTTCATCAATGGCAACTCAGCAAGACATTCATGCTGCCGGTGCGGAAAACCGACCTCCAATGCTTGAAAAAGGTGGATATCTCCCATGGATAAGCCGCATGCTTCGTTACATCAAAACAAAGTCTGATGATAAATTAATGATCAACTCCATTACAAATGGTCCATTCAAGCCAAGACAAGTTCAAATTGAAGGTAATCCAAATACAACACCTCCTACTCAACCATTCGTGCGTGAACAAACAGAAGCAGATTACACAGAGGAAGACAAGAAGCAGATCGCCGCTGATGATATGGCAATGCATTTAATCCAACTTGGATTACCACGGGAGATCTTTGCTGCGGTCGACAGCTGTGAAACTGCTTATGCTATGTGGGAACGTGTTAGAAGGATATGTCATGGAACAGAGATTGGACAACAAGACGTTGAGAACAAACTTCTTACTGAATGGGAGAATTTCACATCCACTAAAGGTGAACAGATTGAATCTTACTACACAAGGTTTTGCACTTTGATGAATGAGTAAATCAGAAACAAGTTGACACCTCGAACAATTGTAACAAACATCAAATTCATCAATAACCTTCCAGAAGAATGAGGTCGTTATGTTACAATTGTGAATCAAACAAAGGATTAACATAAGGTGAATTATGATCAACTCTATGATTTTCTGAAACAAAACCAAGCTGAGGCTAATGAAGTAAGGAAAGAAAGATTGGCAAAGAATCATGACCCTCTTGCATTAATTGCTACTACACCAACACCGCTACCAGTGAACACACAACAACCATCATCATCTTCCACTCACAACTACATGCAACCATCATACATTCAACAACCAACACCGGTCTACCAACAACAGTTCTACCCACAGCAACAACAACATGTTATTTCACAACAGCAATACCAACAATTCCAAGAACCAGAATTCACTGAAAATGACGAAGCTACTGCAGCATTGACCCAAGCATTTGCTTTTCTGTCAAAGGCATTCCAAGGACGTTATTCTACACCAACAAACAACAACCAAAGGATTTCATCGAACACTCGCAACAAGCAGATTGCTCAGCCGAGTTTCAATATGGGCAATGGAGGCCAAGTGGTTGGAGTTTATGGGAATCAGCAAGGATATGCTACTGGAATTAACATGGGGAATCAGAATATGCTGAATGCAGGGAATCAGAATGCAGGAAATCTGTATGGTCAGTATGCAGGGAATCAGTTGGGTCAGTTTGTTGGAAATCAGAGGGGTCAGAATGTTGGTAATCAGGCAATGGGTAATCAGAATAGAAATGTTGCAGCTCCAGTAGTTAGGAATTTTGGAAATGTGAATCAGGGTAATCCGGTAAAGTGTTTCAACTGTCAGGGTGTAGGTCATATGGCAAGGAACTGTCCTACTAAGCCGAACAAGAAAGACACAGCATATTTGCAGAAAGCATTACTATTGGCACAAAAGAATGAGGCAGGGTTTCAGTTGAACGCAGAGGAGAATGATTTTATGGCTCTTATGGATGACATGGAAGATAAAGAGGATATCGATGCGAACTGCATATTTATGGCGAATCTTCAGGAAGCTAAGTATGACACGGATTCTGACACACTTCCTGTTTATGACACCAATGCACCATCTGAGGTATCAAACTTAAACACATGTCACAATAATGATATATTTGATATGTCTCCTCATGAGGAACAACATTCTGAGAAGCTAGCACCCACTTATGATACATACCTGGACACGCTAAGTAGTAGCAATACTCCTTCAGCAACTCCAGATGTGAATCATAATGGAGGCTTCGTTTCACAGCATGCTGAGAATGATGAGGAAACACGTGCTTTGTTTGAATCATTATTGAATAATTGTCGTATTGAAATTGAGAATGTGAAAAAGGTCAATCGCAATGTTAAAGCTGCGAATGTTAAATTGACCGCTGAGCTTGAGAGTTACAAGGAAAACGTTAAAGCTTTTGAGTTTCATAACAAAAGATTGTCTGAATTAGAAACTGGTTATCAAAATTCCGTTTCAAGGGAAAAACAATTGCAATTCAAGTTTGATACACTTGATATTAATTCTTTCAAAAAGATAAAATCTTTAAACACGGAAATTTCTGATTTACAAAACCAACTTTCTAAACAAAAATCAGCTTATACCAATCTTGAAAAAGAAAGGGACGAGCTGAAAAAGGACTTTGCAAAGAAAGAAGACAAACTTTTGGCCGAAATCGTAGAGTCAGAACACATGATTGCACATTTAGAAGAATTAGTGGTTAAGTCGGGTCAGTCAAGTCAAACAATGAAAATGATTTCAAATCAAACTAATCCGATTTACCATACGAAACATAAAGTGGCCCTTGGTAACAACACCCCTTGTAATCTCAAGAAAGCTCAGCAAGAACAGAATGTTTTGTATAATGGTAATGTGATTTACACCAAACATGATCCTCCCATCGTTCGGGATTTTGTGCAAACGATAGAACATGTCGAAGAGAGCATAAATAAAATGAAACAAAAGGATTTGAAACCCATTGATTACAACAAATTGAACAAACTTTCGGGAATTACTTTTGTTCCACAAAAAGAACCATCTATGTTTTCCATAAAATGACCATTTTCAAAAATGTTTTCTAAGAAAGTAATTGCTTCCAAATCTCTTTCAAAAATAGAACAAATGTCTTCTAACAACACCTTTAATAGAAGTGAGGCTAGAGACATTTTGGATGACGTTAAAAAGAGAATTCAAGAACTTCAAAATATTGTTGCTTCTAAAACTACAATCAATATTAACAACTGGCATTCCAGTTTTCGTATTGAGCAGAAAAAAGTTTTTGAAAACGAAATTACTATCCCACTGAATAACATCAGTGCGAGGGTAATCCATTTTGAACAAGCTTTCTTAAGAGAAACGGCCGACTTTGTCAAGGACCACAAATCCTTGGTAAACGAAGCTAATGATACTCGTGAAAACATGAATGTTTTGGAAAACCTAAATGATTCTCTCTTCGAAGCTGTTATGACCACTGACATTATGTCCATCATTTTACAAACATATTCTGTTCAAGACGATGAACGACTAAGAGCTGAGACCTCCGTAATTGTTTCAAAATATGAAAATGCTCTTATAAAGCTTGAAAATGAAAATGTGTCATATTTTAAACAACATGATCGAAAAAAGGAAGAATGCAAGTATGACAAATTGTCATATGAGTGTGACTTAAAGAACACGAAAGAGCAAAATGATCTTTTAAGGGCTCAGCTTGAAAGTCAAAAAGGAAAGGGTGAGGAAACTAAGTTTGTAAAACCATTGACTTCGGAGAAACCAAATGTTTCAAACACGGTTCAAAAACCAAAAATGTCAATTTCACGGTTTGCTCCAAAAGTCGATGAGAAAAAGGATTTGACAAAACCAGTCACTCCAACACCCTTGCTCAAGAAAAGTGAAAATGAAAAGATTGTTGATAAAGGAAAAGCGGTTGTCGAAACACCAAAAGTGATAGCACCTGGCCTTTTTAGGATTAGTCCCACTAATGCGTCTGCCTCAATATCTAAGACAAATGACAAGTGCATAAAGGCTAATTCTACAGAATCTAGGGATGCTAAAAAGGACAACAATATAAATCCTAATGTGTGTGCCTTACCTTCTACAGGATTAGAAAGCACCTCTAGGAGCAGCAGACTAAAGCCTAGGAGCAATACAAGGAACAACAGAGTCTCGCCTGTTTCTAAGAGTAGTTGCAAGAATAAAGCTGAAGAAGTAGAAGAACACCCTAGGAATTTATCGCTTTGTAATAAGAGACATGTTTCATCTTAATGTAATGTCGAAAGTACTGTTTCTATTGCATGTAATGACTCTGTTTGTTTAATATGCAAGAAATGTTTAATTAATGATGTTCACGATGAATGTGTTTCTAAGAATGTGAATATTACGCCTGAACAGAAGAATGTTCCAAAAAGACCTAGTGCTAGATCCAGATCTATAGAACGATTAGTTGCACGATTTAGGACTACCACTATTAGTCGAATTCCTAGGAACTATCTTAAGTTTTGTATGTGGATTCCGACGGGTAGAGAGTTCACTCTTAAGGATGGCAAATTGGAAGTTGTTCAAAATAAAAATGTTGCAATCTTTGATGAGTGTGATTCTGCTTTTACTCCTAACCCCATGGAACCAAATTCACAACGGTTTCCAAATACAAACTCTTCTGTTCTTGGCAGGTTATCGAAATATGTCTTTGGATCGTCGACTCAGGTTGCTCCAAGCACATGACCGGGAATTTAAAGCTGCTGATCAATTTCGTCTGGAAATTCATGGGAACTGTACGCTTTGGAAATGATCATGTAGCAGCTATTCAGGGTTGTGGAGATCTTCGGTTTGGGAATTTTTTAATCACTCGAGTTTACTACGTCGAAGGGTTGGGACACAACTTGTTTTCAGTCTGGCAGTTTTGTGATGCTGATTTAGAAGTTGCATTCAGGAGAAACACGGTTTTTATTTGAAATTTGGTTGGTGATGATCTTTTAACTGGTAATCGTGGTACAAACTTGTATGCTATCGACACCAACCAAATGGCTTCTACATCACCAATTTGTCTTATGACAAGGGCAACCGAAACTAAGTCCTGGCTGTGGCATAGAAGATTATCCCATCTCAATTTCGACACCATCAACAAGTTAGCCAAGGACAACATCGTCACCAGACTTCCTAAATTCAAATACACCAAGAAACACCTATGTCCATCATGCGAACAAGGAAAAAGCAAAAGAGCATCATATAAACCCAAAACCGTACCTAGTTCGGAAGCAAGGTTACATATGTTGCACATGGACTTATATGGCCCAATGAGAGTTGAAAGCATTAATGGGAAGAAGTATATTCTCGTTATTGTTGATGATTATTCACGATATACTTGGGTAAAGTTTTTGAGATCAAAATACGAAGCACCAGGCATCATCATCACCTTTCTGAAGCGTATTCAAGTTCTACTTCAAGCTCCAGTAAGGATTATAAGAACAGACAATGGCACAGAATTTACAAACTAGAAGTTAAGAACTTACCTTGAAGATGTTGGAATCACACACCAAACATCAGTTGTTAGAACTCCACAGCAGAATGGGGTAGTTGAAAAAAGAAATAGAACTCTTGTGGAAGCTGCTCGCACAATGCTGATTTTTTCTAGTGCACCACTATTCTTATGGTCTGATGCTGTAGCCACTGCTTGTTTTACTCAAAACCGATCCCTAGTCCATCCGAGATTCAATAAAACCCTATATGAGCTAGTGAACAACCGTAAACCTGACATCTCTTACCTTCACGTGTTTGGCGCTTTGTGTTATCCGACAAACGACAGAGAAGATCTAGGAAAGCTGAAAGCTAAGGGTGATATTGGAATCTTCATTGGATATTCAGAAAACTCGAGGGCATTCAGGGTGTATAATAGAAGAACGAAAAAGATAATGGAGACGATGAATGTAAAGTTTGACGAGATTTCACAAATGGCTTCTGAGAGACTCGCTCTAGAACCCGCGCTTAATCCAATGGCTTATAATCAAAACGGATTAGGACCCGCACCAAACCAGCAGACTTCTGGACACATCAGTTCAGGACTCGTGCCTCAAGGAGCTCAGTCAACAAACACGGACAAACCTTCAGAACAAGAACTGGAAAATTTCTTCGAGTTAATGTTTGATGAATACTATGGTGGAACTTCGACTAATGCATCTCAACAACATTCCACTGCACCCGCTCACAACCATTAACCACCACCACCACCACTGGATGCATCTACAACAATCGAAGCTGAAGCACCAACTACCTCAACATCATCTACATCTACTCAAGCCACTCCAGTACTTGAAACTGAATTACCAAGAGTTGATGAGCAAAATCAAAACACAAATTTTCAAGAAGAACAAACAACTAATTCAAACGATATTGCGTTAGTAGAAAAAGAAGTATTTGAAAACCCATTTGCAACAGACTCTGCTGAATCTTCTTCAAGGTTACAAGAACCATTTAACACACATTCGTTAAACCCAAGGTACCCTTCTACGTTTCAATGGACAAAAGACCATCCAATAGAACACGTTATTGGTGAACCTTCAAAGCCAGTTTAGACAAGGAGACAACTTGCCACCGATCTCGAATTGTGCATTTTCATTTGCTCAATCGGCCTCAAAGAACCAAAGAACATTCGAGAAGCAATGGCAGAAAACCCTTGGATTGAAGCGATGCAGGAGGAATTTATTCAATACCTGTTACATGATAGTTGGGAACTTGTTGAACGACCACTTGATAAACGTGTTCTTGATCTCAAGTGGTTGTGGAAGAACAAACTGATGAGGAAATGACTGTAATTCGTAACAAAGCTCGTCTCGTGGCTAAAGGTTATCCACAAGAAGAAGGGATAGATTTCTAGGAATCATTCGCGCCTGTAGCTAGACTTGAAGCAGTCCGAATTTTCTTAGCCTATGCAGCTCACAAAAACATCACAGTCTATCAGATGAATATTAAGACTGCTTTCTTAAATGGAACTCTGAAAGAAGAAGTGTATGTGAGTCAGCCAGAGGGATTCATCGACAAAGATCATCCAGACTACGTCTACAAGCTTAAGAAAGCAATTTATGGTTTAAAACAAGCTCCAAGAGCATGGTATGACGAACTATCATCTTTCTTGCTTAAAAACAATTTCACAAAAGGAACGGTTGATGACACCTTGTTTATCAAAAAATTCAAAGATGACATTTTGATCGTTCAAATTTACGTGGACGACATTATTTTTGGATCAACCAATCCTAACCATTCAAAACATTTTGAAAATCTCATGAAAAGCAAATTTGAAATGTCCATGATGGGGGAACTAAAATTCTTTCTTGGTTTACAAATACATCAATCCCCTCGTGGTGTTTTTATTAATCAAGCTAAATATACAATAGAGATTTTGAAAAAACATGGAATGGAAAATTGTGATTCTGTTGGTACACCAATGGTCACTTCACCAAAAATAGGTGCTCATTTGTTTAGGAAACCCATCGATCCGAAGAAATATCGGAGCATGATCGGTTCTCTCATGTATCTAACTGCTAGTCGACCCGATATTCAATTTGCTGTTTGTTTGTTAGCACGGTTTCAGGCAAAGCCTACCGAACTTCACCTCAAAGAGGTTAAACGGCATTTTCAGATGCAAACCATGCTGGTGATCAAGTTACAGCAAAGAGTACATCAGGTGGAGCACAATTTTTGGGTGAAAAGCTAGTAAGCTGGTCGTCAAAGAAACAGGATTGTACTACGCTATTAACCGCCGAAGCCGAGTATGTGTCTCTATCTGCGTGTTGTGCCCCAGTTATTTGGATGCGGACACAGCTCACAGATTATGGCTTTACTTTTGACAGAATACCTATGTATTGTGACTCAAAAAGTGCCATAGCCATCTCGTGCAATCCCGTACATCACTCTAAGACGAAGCATATCAAAGTCCGCTACCATTTCATCAAAGAACACGTGGAAGAGGGTACTGTTGAATTATTTTTCGTTAAGACTGATTATCAACTCGCCGATCTATTTACTAAAGCCCTTCCAAAAGAACGGTTTGACTATTTAGTTCGACGAATTGGCATGCGAAGCCTAACTCCTGAGGAGCTAGAACGTCTTCTCGAATCTTCTTGAAAAATGTTTTCAAAATCGCTTCGCTGTAAATATTTTTGAAAAAAAACAAAATACAAAATTTGAAAAACCAACAAAAACAAAACACAAAAATATAAAATTTTCAAAAAAAAAAATAATACAAAAACAATATAAAATCAAAAAATCCAAAAATATTCTTCTCACGACATGTCTCTCGTATAAATCAATATTCTGTACGTTTCTAGAAATGTCATTCAAAAATGATACGGACATGTACAGATGCTTGAACGGGAGTTCTTTAAATGTTTTTCTAAAACATGTCGTTTCTCAAAAGTTTCTTCACTATGGCTTTCGTATACCTCAGTGCGAAACCCGGACTAAAATGATGACTTCTGATTATTTTCAAATCAAGGACTCGTACGTTCAAAGATGAAATCTTTTTCAAAAAGTTCGAGTCTAAACAAACGAAAAAGATTTCAAGCATAAACTCGTTTTCAAACAAAATTCTTGAGCACTCTTTCAAGATTGTTCGAAAGATTTCTCAAAATCTCTCAAAATTAGTGCTCAAGATAACTCCCTCAAAAACCTTAATTAATTTTAAATATGCTATCATTAAGGGGGAGTACAAAAAGAAAAATGTTCCAAATTCATGCAGAATCTGTCTTTCTCTCCAAAAGCTTTTTCTTAATCAGTTGATATCAAAAATATCACAATATGCTATATTTGAGGGGGAGAAGACATGATTAAAATGTGATCAAAATTTAAAGATTGTGGCTGAATCTCAAAAGAGCTCGACTCATATAGTACCAATGAATTGACGAAGCTTAAAATGTCAGTAATCGAAAAGACTTGTCCTGGACGGGTAATAATTTCAAGCTAGTCTAACTAGTGATGTAAGCGTGTCTCGAATAGGACTTGTCTGAGTAGAATGTACCATATCAAGAGACTTTCTTTGGACTTGACCAGGACGGGTAATAATTTCAAGCTAGTCTAACTAGTGCTGTAAGCGTGTCTCAAATCGGTCATGATCACTGAAAGTGGATCAATTCAAAAAGTGCAAACTCCTCACGCATGTGCAAATTTCTTAAAAATTCATAAGCACATGTGAAGGGGGAGTCCTTCAAAAGAAATGCAAAACTCTCGAAGTGTCAACAATGTGTTTTATTATCATAAACACTTTGAGAGATTTTTCATAAATGGTTTCATGGCAATTATAGGATAGTCATGGTGTTATAAGGTGACTAAGGTTAGGAAAAACCGTCCTATGATCCGCCAGAGTCGGAGGGATCTACCCAAGGACAATTCCAATAGAATAGAATTAGAAGTCCTTAGGTATGATTGAAAAAAAGGAGAAAATGAGAAAGGAGAAAGAAGGGGTTGAAGAATTAAAAAGAAAAGTTATGAAAAAGGGTGAAAAGAAATAGCCCTCCAAATGTTCAACCTTAGGGTAGACACCGGGTACAATTCGTATGCTACTGGTTGTTACTAAGGTGACACCGGTATTGAAGACAAGACGTCATGGACCCAGTGACGCACTGCACTAAACCTTCTTAACTACTCAAGTTCTCTTAAAAGAGCTTGTTTCATTCTCACGGGGAACCGGTGTAATCTATCGACCTGTCTCTTAGAGATGGTTGATATTGAAGCAGGAGACCTCTCCCTAATCTCCGCATAGGAAACCATATGTGCACTTATCGAGTCTAGAGCCTCGAGATTCATCAAAAGATCTCATAGGAACACATGATATTTCTACTCTGGTTGTTCAACATTAAGGACGCCAGATGTAAACTTAAGAGTCCTACGCAGATCTTAGCAATCTGCCAGAACATTTATGAGAGGATTCACTTTTGTGATTCTCAATGATTGAATGGAAATTCCTGCCAGGGTCAACATCAAGCAGCCCTGACAGCAGGTCACTTCGGTAATTCTTTATGGGTTACGCTTAGTGTTCGCGGTGGTTTCAAACGATCTACAGTCGTAGAGTGATCCCCAGCGACTCACCCAGTCATTGAGCTACTAACTAGGTCTTGTAAGCTCTCTCGAGAGTATCTGACATGGGAATGGCCTTGGTAAGGATTAGAAGGAGTCTTCACACTATGCTGTTGACGATCTCTAATTCGAACCTGTAAGTACCGGTTGATTTGTTGCTAACTGTTTTCATGCAGCTATACATCATCTCCATGGCGAAGGATTCCACATGCTCATACATACATCACGAAGTCAAAGGAAAGTTCTCACAAAGATCAAAGCAAAGAAAGGTTCAAAGAAAGATTCTACACAATGAGAAAGAATCTACAGAAGTAAAGTGACAAAGATCTGGGTGAAAGAACGGGAACTACAAATGCATGTATCACAAAGACTGAAGATGTATGAGCATGTTGGAATGGCAGACAACCACCAGAAACGCAGAAGTGACGAAAGGCAGATGACTCCACATCGCAAAGGAACAAAGAATGATGAAAAGTCAGTCATCAAAGATCACAAAGCATGAAGGAACAAAGACTAAAGACTATTCTAAAACGACACACAAAGTTTAAGACAAAGATCATAGAAGACCTAATCACGTGGAGCATCATTCGAATGACCACCCCTTAGGGGGAGATTGTTAGCATTAAAAATATATATATAGAAGTGATGGTTATTCTCATAGTATAACTTTGTGTCGTTTGTTAAGATTAGTAATAGTTTAGTCATTGGGCTTTGGACTTGGCAAGCTAATATGTTATGTGCCATGTTACATAAGCCTTGTTATCTAATCATGTAACCAAGTCCAAGCCCAAGCCCATATAAAGCCTTAGGGCATATCTTGTATCTTACTATATAAACACCTCAAAGGCTCATTTGAGGTGTGTGCTTGTGTGTGTATTTGTGTATGTTTTATTAATAAAAGCTCTCTTCATCTTATACTCTCTTTCAATATTAACGCCACACATATATATCATCAAGTCACCATCTTTACTTCATCTAGTTCTTATATTTGTGTTAAAGTTGATAAATATAAGGTCCTACATGAACAACTTTTCCAATGGTTCCCAACCTTACGATTCTAACTCATACAGTGCATCCAATAATCATTCTCAAACTTTTTATGTCCAACCAAATCTCGTAGGATTGGTATCAAATTTCATGTCATCTGAAGTAGATTGTTTGTCCAAGTTTGAAGCCAATTTCAAACAACAACAAAGCGAGATGACAAATAAACTTAATAGTCTCTTAAAGGTAATTTCTGGCCAAATGATGGGCACCCCCTGGTAACCCCGCCAAGAATAAAAATTGAGTTCATTTTGTTTCATTCGGTCCTTCAACTAGTGAAACACCTCAAATTCATGGAGTTCTTTAAGACCCATCCAAACTCTTTTCTCCTAAGTATTCCCGTGATTTTTAATACAAAGGATTAAATTTTGAAGGAAGTAGTAAGGGTATGCATGTCTTTGTAGGTAATCTGACATACTTGATAGATTTTATGATCTTGGAGAATATTGAGGCTACTAGTAACCCTAGGTTATCCCATGTAGTGTGAGGAAGGCCTTTCATTGAGACCACTAACTTAATTTTAGATGAATCAAAGGGGATGATCACATTCACAGATGAAAATAGAGAAATTACCTATCAAACGCCATACAAGTTCCCGTATTTTAAGGAATTGTCTCATGTCACTCTAGATACTTTGTCGTCACAATTGATACATAGTGATGATGATAGGGAAAAGGAGTTAGAAATACATTCGAATTAGAGCTTGAATTTTATAAAGTATAACTAAGTTTGACTCGAGGTATAAGAAGGATGGTTTGATTGTTGGGTTAGTAGATGAACGATACTCGTTAAAACCATGTGAGTGTGAAACTCACAAGTATGGAGTCACGTAATAGGATTATCTAGGTACAAGACTCGTAAATAAAGAAAATTGCTCCGTGAGAGGCAACCCACGTTTATCATTTTATTGCATTTTTATGAGTGTCATGTATGTTAAATTGTTAATTGTTTGTCTTTCCACATTTTGAATATTATGTGAAAATGCATTATTTTGTTTTTAATTTCGTCTTAATAAAAGTGTTTGGTGTGGGATGCGGTTGGTCCGCCAAACACACCAACAAAACACAAACATATAAAGGTATTTTGCATAAAATAAGTGTAGAGAAAATGTTTATTCGGTTTTAAGAATAAGAATTCAAACATGTAATAACTTGTAGTTAATAATTGACACATACTTTTTTTTTTTGTTAGACACTTGTGTTAATGTTTTACGAGTTTTTGCAGTAATATGGACTTTAGAAAATAAGTTTTTCTAGAAATCTTTTTCAAAAATAAAATGAAACAAATATGTTGTGTCAGCTTGATGACATGAGTTCCTGTAGCAAAGTGGTTTTATTATTATTTATTTATTTATTTATTTTCTCTCCAGATTTTGGTTAAATGTCAAAAACTAGTTTTGTATAATTTCCAGAATTTTTTTATGTTATGGTTTTCTGTATAAATTAGTATTTCATAAATTACAAGTATTCTATCTTTATTTGCTCTATTAATTTTTAATTAATGATTCAGTGCGTTGTATATTATCTCTCATCGATTTTACATGAGGTATACTTATCTTTTTCTAAGAATTACAAGTTATATCGGATAAAAATCATTCCAGAACTATTATGATTATGCTTTTGGAGGAAGATGTAGCCTTATTTCATTTCTTCATTATTCCAAGCAAACCCCCGGAAACACACAGTTTCTTTTATTATTATTATTATTATTATTATTATTTTGTATGTTTCGAATACTTTTAGAACATTTGGACAATGTTCAACTTAAGTCTAGGGAGGGTAAAGAAAACCTTAGAAATTATCTCTGCGTTTATTGTTGCTTTGTCCTTAAAAGAATGTATAATAGGCCAAAAGGGAGTCTCATTAAGGTAATTTTAGCACAAATTTAAAATTTGTTATTGCATTTACTAGTGCGGTTAATATACAAATCTGTTGTTAAACATTTCGAAAAGTTCGTCTAAATTGCTAAATTTTCATTTTGTTCTCTTAAATTACTGAAATTATAGGAAATATTTTTTAGTGTTGATAGGAGTGAGTTAATCGTATCTTTTTTGATATGTTAAGTAACATAAATGTTGTATTTTTACAAGTTCAGTATTGTTTATGAATATTTTTTATAAGCTCACTGACCTTAAATGTCATGTTTTATAAGTTCAGTGACCTAAGTGAACAAAATAAAAGCTTGGTAACTAGGCGAACTTTTTTGAGAAGTTTAGTAATGTATTTGTATATTAACCCTTTACTAGTGACACTGGTTTCAAGCATCTCATAAATAAAGCTTATAATTTTTCTTTCTCGCAGTGACTACAAATTAAAATAATAACTGTTGCATCAAAGGTCACAATAAAACACGAATTTACAAGTATATTATTTGCTGCTATACACCGTCGTTTTACGCGCCTATTCATCGAATATAATAAAGGAAGAATTGCATATATACCCACTAAAACTCAAAAACTTGCATATATACCCAAAACACAAGTTTTTAATGCATGATGTATAATATCAATTAAACATGTTTTTGGTATATATGCAAATATTCAAGTTTTAATGAGTATATATGCAATTGAACCAATAATAAAAGTGTACATCGAAAAAGTAGTTTTCAAAGGCAAAGATATTTGGCCCGGATCCAAAAAATGTGGGCCGGCGTTAGTGACAAAAGTAGTATCTTTAACCTTCACGTGCCACCTTTTATCTATTTTCTTCTTCAAAACACATACGACACCAATTAGGATCTTGTTATGGATTTCCCACCTGGATTACATGTGGCAGCCACGTGTGGGACCCTACCATATAGCACTGTAGTTTTCAAAATAACAAAAGTTTAAACTATTCTAGGCCTTTTAAGATAAGAGTACGCTGCAATACTAAATGTGATCATGACCTATCTATCACCGTCAATTCATTTAGCATCACATACTCTTTTTAATACTATGGCTATGTTTGGGGAGGGGTTTTATGGGGCTTGGGTTTTTAAAATAAGCCGGCTAATTAAATAAATCTCATTTGTCATGGGGCTTATGAAAGGGCTTATAAAATAAGCCGGCTAAAAACTTTAGCCCCATAAAAGAGGCTAAGGCTATGTTTGGGGAAGGCTTTTATGGGGCTTATGGGGGGCTTGGGCTTTTAAAATAAGCCGGCTAATTAAATAAGTCTCGTTTATCATGGGGCTTATGGGGGGCTTGGGCTTTTAAAATAAGCCGGCTAATTAAATAAGTCTCGTTTGTCATGGGGCTTATGGAAGAGCTTATAAAATAAGCCGGCTAAAAACTTTAGCCCCATAAAAGAGGCTAAAAACTTAAGCCCGAGGCTTTTAAAGAATAAATTACATATTTACCCACAAAAATATCTAACATATATAAAAACTCATTTAATTATACCATTTTTAGTAATTTTGCAATAATAAGTCCCAGCCCCATCCCATTTGCCAAACAAATTTATAAAAATATAAATTTTAATTTCGGCTTATAATATAAGTCCTAGCCCCAGCCCCAGCTCTAGCTTCAGCCCCAGCCTCAGCCCATTTCGCCAAACATACCTTAAAAACTTAAGCCCGGGGTTTTTGAAAAATAAATTACTTATTTACTCACAAAAATATCTAACATATACAAAAACTCATTTAATTATAACCTTTTTAGTAATTTTATAATAATAAGCCCCAGCCCCAGCACATTTGCCAAACAAGTTTATAAAAATACAAATTTTAATTTCGGCTTATAATATAAGTCCCAGCCCCAACGCCAGCCCCAGCTCCAGCCCATTTCGCCAAACATACCCTATATCATTAACAGAAAACAACCTCATCAACTAAACACATTTTACTTATACACAAAAATATACCTTACAAAAACCAACAACACACACAACCAAATCGCAAATCGATCAATCAAACGACCGACTTCTCTATTTATTTTCTCACCATATACACGTGGGTTGTGGTGGCTTTTTAATGACGACACGTGGATGAAGAGTTAAATGCGTCATTTGTTTACCTATTACATTTGGTGTAAGTGCATTGCGGTGATCACTGCCATCACTAACCACCAGTGTTTTAGCGCCTTATAATCGATAAATATTATTCATTAGTACTTTTAGTTACATGGAACTTGTCACCACTACGTGAAGATATTATTCTGATTTATAATAATTTTGGTATTGCCTTTTTTTTTTATATCCCTAGCTAAGATTAGGTGTTATGGTCACTAAATATCACATCTACATCAGCATCAAATCACTATTCAGCATGTCACCTAACCCATCACCAAACATGTGTTATGATCACTATTGAATACATACTTTTTTTTTTTTTTTTTTTTGAAAGGTGAATTTCAACTTAGAATCGACCACCTTCGCGGACAGCGAAGGCCCCATCGCCACCCCGCCAGACTATGTTGTCTGAACCGGGTCCACGCTGATCTCAGGTGGTAACGGGTTTCCCCCGGAAACCGTACTGCCTCCACACAAGTTACCTTGCTGGAGAAACAGCCGGATGAAAACCGGGCCATGCTCAGGATTCTAACCCCAGCGGCTTAGTCTAAGGGCTTCGAATCCATCATTGCAATATATCTCCGGAACAAATGGTCTGCAAGTGGACCACAAGTGAGGACTTCCCGGGTGGTCACCCACCCGGTACTACTCCCACTTGTGGCTCGCTTAACTAGTTAAGCCCCACCCACTAGACCACAAGTCCTTTGATTTGAACACATACTTCAACAAATTTTATTAAAGACTAAAATTATTTTTATTCATAATTAAAAAATATTACATTAATAATTAAATACAAAAATTTTCGAATTAAAAAGCATAAACTAATAATCTATCGCTGCTTCATCTACAACAATTTTTCGAGATGCATTCCACTCAAATGATCATCGGGGCTTATACAACAATTTGTCTTATTGTCATTGTTTTTATTGTTAGAAGGCGAACATTTGTTGTTGTAGTTTGAACTTTTTTTGTTTCATTTCCATCTCCATTTCCTGTCTCTTGATCTCTGATGGTGTTGCCGTTAGTTTTCTTCATTGTCATAAACGACAGTGTTTGACTTGTAAATTCATTGACCAACAACCTAGACAACGCTTCACCACTACCCGTTGTTGGGGATGGTCGTGGAACCGATGATGTTGTCCCTTTCTTCTTCGCTCTGTCCCTGCCCATTGGTGAATATAAAGATAGAATGTGAAGTTGCGTATAAAAATGATGGGATATAAGGGTATTATAGGTAAATAAAATGATGAAATTTAACAATCTTTTTTTTGTCCGTCAAAGTATCCATTAGGGGCCCACTTTTGACCTTTTGATTTCTTTTGGCTTGTATTTTGTTCGCAACAAAAATGAGATAAAAAACCATCATCGTGCACGATAATGGTCCTTCGCTATGGTATTCGCACGTGGTGGAGGCCAACACCAGGTGATGCTTACCGTCTAAAATCACTGTTGAATGTTTAATATAAAGAAAAAATTACACGGATGGTCCTTATGGTTTATACAGATTTCATGTTTAGTCCCTATTTCATTTTAATTACACTAGAGATACCTATTTTTGAAACTTGTCACACATTTAGTCTCTAATTTGGATGGGCCGTTAGTTTATCCGTTAAATTATTTGCACCGTTAGTCCTCCATTAATAGTTTTGCACCGTTAGTCTTCATTTTCTAAAAAGTCATCATTTTTTGCATCGTTAGTCCCTCCGTTAATATTTTGCACCGTTGTCAATCTTTTAACGTTTTCGACCATTTTTAATGTTCTCGTCCGTTTTTTTAACGTTTTCGTCTATTTTTTACGTTTTTGTCAATACTTTTACGTTTTCGACCATTTTTTTACGTTCTCGTCCGTTTTTTAACGTTTTCGTCTATTGTTTTACGTTTTAGTCAATCTTTTTACGTTTTCATCTGTTTTTTTACGTTTTCATCCGTTTTTTTTAACGTTTTCGTCAATTTTTTTTACGTTTTTGTCAATCTTTTTATGTTTTCGTCAATTTTTTTACGTTTTCGTCCGCTTTTTTACGTTTTTGTCTGTTTTCTTATGTTTTATCAGTTTTTTTGCCATTTTTTTATGTTTTCGCCCTCTTTTTGTGATTAGGTAAGTATACTAAAAGAAAACTCGACATTTGATAAAAATGTTTCTGTATCGATTTTAAATCACGATTTTAACCCCTTTTTCCGAATTATCAAAAGTGTAAAACACGAAAGTTGTCCTGAATGATGTTTTACATCTAGACAAACGAGATTTTAACCTGAAAAATGCAAAACAAGGGCTGTTTACTAGCAAAACTTAAGCCTTTTTCATTCATTTTCATTCGTTCATTATATATCAAATCGGGCTCACCGGCGAGTGTATGTCTTAGAGGAGAAAACTATATGAACATCTTTCCGTTTTTGTCCATTTTTCTCACGTTTTTATTTGTTTATGTCCATTTTTACATGTTTCCTTAGTTTTTTTCACATTTTCACACATTTTAATTTTTTTTTATCCATTTTCGTCCATTTTTTCAAATAAGTTTGATGATTTACACAAGTACAGAATTTACAAGAGTTTAAGTTTTGGAAGTAAACAACCCTTATTTTGCATTTTCTGGTTAAAATCTCGCGTGTCTTGATTTAAAATATTATTCCAGACAACTTTCGTGTTTTACACTTTTGATGATTCAGACCAGAAAATAGTCAAAATCGTGATTTAAAATCGAAACAGAGACATTTTTATGAAATGTCAAATTTTCTTTTAATATGCTTACTTAATTAGAAAAAAATGCGAAAACATAAAAAAAAAAAAAAAAAAAAAAAAGGCGAAAACCGTTAAAAATATAAGAAAATAGACGAAAATGTAAAAAAAAAAAACGGACGAAAACGTAAAAAGATTGACTAAAATGTAAAAAAAATGGACGAAAACGTTAAAAAAACGGACAAGAACGTAAAAAATGGATGAAAACGTAGAAAGATGGACAATAACGTAAAAAATGAACGAAAATGTTAAAAAGAAAGGACGAGAACCTTAAAAAGTTGATAAAAACGTAAAAAGATTGACAACGGTGCAAAATATTAACGGAGTGACTAACGGTGCAAAAAATGAGGACTAACGGTGCAAAAAATATTAACGGAGGACTAACGGTGCAAATAACTTAACGGATAAACTAACTGCCCATCCAAATTAGGGACTAAATGCGTGAGTGGTTTCAAAAATAAGTATCTCTGGTGTAATTAAAATAAAATAGAGACTAAATATAAAATCTGTGTAAACCATAAGGACCATGCGTGTAATTTTTTCTATAATATCTTTTCCAGTATAAGACTATAAGCCTTCTACTCCGTATAAAAGAACTGTAACCTATGTATGCAATTAGAAAACAAAAAAAAAAAAAAATAATAATAATAATAATAATAATAATAATAATAATAATAATAAACCTATAGCTCACCATTCATACGCTTTGGTTTAGCAAAATTGCTATAAAAGAAACGTTTTTGCATATCCTTCCGAAAATACATAATTGCATATATATTCAAAGCATGTATAAAAATTATTGTATTATGTACATAAAAAATTTGTACAAAAGATATATATGCAATTATTCACTTTGAAAGGGATATATATGCAATTTTGCCTTTAAAAAATAGCAATGATACAATGGTATCATAATTTTAGAAATAATAATTCGTAATCTATTTCATTTTCTTAACATTCATCATTTTCACTCCTTCTTTAAAATACATTATCTCAAAAATGAATAATCATAAACGAAAAAAGTCGCACCATCATGGGAAGCACAAATTCTTATCTTTCAATAGATATTTCGCATGGTATAGAAATATACAATTGACAACTTTTATGTTTCTTTTATTAATGCAATTACGATTTGTATCTCAACCAGTTTAATTACAATATATAAAATAGGGTAAATTGCAAAAATGATCCCTAACGTTTCACAAAATTGCAAAAACGGGACCGAGACAAAAAGTAGCGCAAAAAAGCCACCCACGTTCCACATTTTCGCAAAATCGCCACTGAGAGGCCTTTTCCGTTAGTTTTCCCGTTAAGTGCCATGCCATCGAGGGCATTTTCGTCATTTCGTTGTTTTAGAGACTAAATTTGCAAAGTAATTTTATCTCACATTTCACAGCCACCACCACCACCACTCTCTACCACCACACAACCACCACCACCACCCTTTACCCTTCATCTTCATCTTCTCCGGTGACCAAACCCAGATTCCGGTAACCAAACCCAGATTCCGGTCACTTTTTTCCTTTTCTTTTTCTTTTAATTACGTCATTCTAGAATGTTTCACATGTTATTGATTACGGATCCATAATTTTAACTTTGTGATAAAAATACTATCATGCTTTCAATTACCAGGATGCAGTACTGCTTATACTTTTTCCTCTCAATGTCTATCAGCAACCACCATCAAAGCAAACCACAATCCATCTTACAGAACAGCATCAAAACTTTTGCAATGAACCAGAAAATAGAATACAGTGAACAGCAATTTTGCTCCATTCACTCTCAGATTCCAATCCATTGATAGACAAAGTACAATCCTTTAACTAATATGATCCAACACTTGCCAAAGAAGAGCAGCCCCTTCCAAGACTCGCTCAACAATGAGAACAAAGGATCAAATAGCAAGGATTCCTTTTCTAAACATAGCCAATAAACCAAACATCCAACTCCCCTGGGAATCTCAGTATCTTTAATGAGCTTTAATGCACAGATATGACATCTACATTTGTGTACATGAAAAGCTTGCATCTCATACTTTGCAATGTCCCAATAGTATAGCACCAAGTTATTTAAAAATCTACAAATAATTGGTGATACATAATTACAAAGATGATATACTAAAATAACAGTCTGATTTTAAAAGGACGACCGTAAAATTAAAATACCAAAGACCTCTTGTCGATATCATGGGTGCAAAGTCCTCGCCCAAGTAGTTGACAATTACGGTCGATTTAGTTAAAACTGTTAATTTCCCACTTTCAGCTCAGCTATAACATGCTTCTTTTGTTTTTCTGTCAATTTTGACTTTTGTTATAAACTGTTCGAAATCATTTGTCACAGATCAACAGAGGTGCAGGGTGCAGAGATGATACAGCAAACAACATTGAGGAGAACAAGAAGGCTGGTTCTCCCGTGATTCCAGATGATTTCCTTTGCCCGATTTCGCTTGAGCTCATGAAAGATCCTGTAATTGTGTCCACGGGACAGGTATGCTGAATATGATATTATAGGAGTGTTTGGATATGCATTTTTAAAGTGATTATATGATGGTATTTTTATTATAATATAACCCTTTGTTGCACCCGGTATGAAACTGACTGTCCAACTTAGATAACCGGATATAGAGCATGTATGAAACTATGAATCTAACTATTTATATTATTTTGCAGACTTACGAGAGATTATACATTCAAAGATGGATAAATTGTGGAAATACAACGTGCCCAAAAACTCGACAGAAACTTCAGAACATGACTCTTACTCCTAATTATGTCTTAAGAAGTTTAATCACTTAATGGTGTACAAATCACAATGTTGACCACCCAACTCTACTAGCAAACCGAAGACTAAAGAAGAGTGATGGAACGTGTCTTGATGTAAGTCAAGACATTGATCTCATTGAAGCAATTGTCCATAACCTTTCAAGCCACTCAATTGAAGAACAAAGAACAGCTGCCTCTAAAATTCGATCTTTATCAAAAAGAAGTACAGACAATCGAATACTAATTGCCGAAGCAGGAGCAATTCCAATTCTTGTTGATTTGTTAACATCTGAAGATACTATTACTTTAGAACATGTAGTGACTTCAATTCTTAACCTTTCAATATACGACAACAATAGGGAACTCATAATGCTTGCAAATGCAGTACCTTCACTTGTGCAAGTCCTTAAAACAGGAACAATGGAAACACGCGAAAATGCAGCTGCTACCCTTTTTAGCTTATCACTTGATGATGAAAATAAAATCATAATTGGTGCGTCGGGAGCAATTCCACTTTTGGTTGATCTGCTAAGAAATGGAAGCAAAAGAGGAAAGACTGATGCTGCTACGACTTTATTTAACTTGTGTATTTATCAAGGAAATAAGGGGAAGGCGGTTAGAGCTGGAATCATTTTTGTATTGATCAATATGTTGACAGAGTTGAATGGTTTGATGGTTGACGAAGCTTTAACTATACTATCGATTCTTGCTAGTCATCAAGAAGCTAAAGCTGCTATGGTGAGAGCTTGTGTTATACCAAATTTGGTTGATCATCTAACATCTGGGAATTCAAGAAATAAAGAAAATGCTACTTCAATTTTGCTTTCGTTGTGTAAGAGAGACAATGACAATCTTGGCTTTATAAGTAGACTCGGGGCAGTGCTACCGCTGACAGAGATTGCTGAGAATGACGTAATTAAAAGAAAAAGAAAAGGAAAAAAGTGACCGGAATCTGGGTTTGATTACCGGAATCTGGGTTTGGTCACCGGAGAAGATGAAGATGAAGGGTAAAGGGTGGTGGTGGTGGTGGCTGTGAAATGTGAGATAAAATTACTTTGCAAATTTAGTCCCTAAAACAACGAAATGACGAAAATGCCCTCGATGACATGGCACTTAACGGGAAAACTAACGGAAAAGGCCTCTCAGTGGCGATTTTGCGAAAATGTGGAACGTGGGTGGCTTTTTTGCGCTACTTTTTGTCTCGGTCCCGTTTTTGCAATTTTGTGGAACGTTAGGGACCATTTTTGCAATTTACCCTATAAATAACACATATTTACTTTTAACAACATCTGTCATAAATATTTTGTTTGAGCATCCGCAATGCAAAGTTTTTCTAATAGCTTTTCACTATTTTCAAAAAGTCTTTAAAAGACTTTTTAACTTTGCAATTGTGTGCTTTTTCAAAAGCTTTTTCAAATGACTTGTAATGTGAGATAGTACCTTAAAAGAATAAATTTGAAAGAAAAGTATTCACAAAAGTGAAAAATTTTGTTCACTACCCACAAGAACAAATGATGACAAATATAATACTTTTTTAGTTATTTACCCTTAATATTTTAGTCAAACTATACTCATTTACTCATCTTGCTATCTCACTTTCTCTTTTCAAAAAGCTTTTGTAAAAAGCTTTTACCATTAAACAGATTTATAGTAAAAGCTTTTTGATATGTAAAAAATTAATAAAAAGTACGTATGAAGTATTAATTATAAAAGGTTATTGGTGGAGTTTAGCATTGCAGATGATCTAGATAGAATGATATCTCCCAATAAGTACAAAAACCTATCGGACAAACTGTGCCTTTTATATGTACTAAACACTAGAAATGGATATCTAGGTACATATGCACCATAAAACTCTTCTAACATTGTATGAAATGGATATCTAGGTATATATGCACCATAAAACTCTTCTAACATTGTAGATAACACAGTACACATGTTTCTATCCAACCAAATACCGAAATAAAGATTCGTTATCCTCTGGCTTTAGTTACGAGGGGCCATGTAAATTTAAGGGTGCTCTTTGGCCAATCGTCTTAGCACTTTGGACCCGTTTGTTTGCAGGTGAGTTTAGGCTTTACGATTTGGATATGGATTTAAATTAAGATTTGTTGTTAAGATCTCGATTTTGATTTAATAATTTTGTGTAATTTTACGATACTGCAAAGTAAAAATGATCCGGATGTTACGTAAGATCTTATAAGATACCTATTTTGACTTTAGGATTTTAAGATATAATCTGATTCGATCTTACTAATCTTCTTAAACATTCTATGTTCATAGTTTAGGACAACACTTCCATGAAACATTTATATAGTTTTGTGCTTAATTAAGATATATAATAATTTGAAATTTAAATAATATTACAAATACTGTTAAGAAAATGACATTATAGTATGATCTTATGATTCCGATATGATCTTATGATTACGATGTTGCAAAAATGAAAACAATCCTGAGCAACATCCCAATTTAAAAAACCTTGTGATTTGGATTTAGATTTGATTAAAAGAGAAGAATGTTTTATAAAAAATATAAACAACTAAAAAAATATAAAAGATGAGTGAGATAGAGAGGAGACAAAATAAACCCACATTTTTGCTAATCATCAATCAGCCTCCTGACTTTTGTAAAGTTCAAATATTTGTGACTTATACCTAAATCCTAATCTAAAATACTTAACTAAACAATTACTTTTTTTTTTTTTTTTTTTTTTTAAGAACGATAATTTTTTTCACACCTATCTCACAAATACTTTTAGCGATACTTAAACACAAAACCTTTAAGTTAGTGGACAACTCACATATTACTATACCAAAAGTATCATATATATATATATATATATATATATATATATATATATATATATATATATATATATATATATATATATATATATATATATATATATATATATATATTTTTTTTTTTTTTTTGAACGGCGGCAATATATTAAAAGCTAGCAGACGCTAGCAAAAAAAAGATTACAAAGAAGGATGAGTTTCAATAGGGTTTCTTAACAAATCTAGCCATCTAAATCTACACTTTGGGTTTCTAGATGAAATACACAAGAAAGATTGATGAACAATAGAATCCCAAATATTCGCCTCCTTAGGTTTAGTCGTCGAAAAAATCCAAGCATTGCGGAAGTTCCAAATAGACCACAACATAGTAGAAGCGATCCCTTCAAGAATAGTCCTAGCATGTTTCGAAACATGAGCAGTATCTAACAAAGAAAACCATTCCACGATTTTAGAGACCTCCGGAATATCCAACATACACCATCTAGCCAGAAGGCCCCATAAATCCTGAGCCATCCCACACAAGAAAAAAAGATGATCAACGTTCTCCACATGAGCATTACAAACGGGGCATAAAAGGGAAGCAACATCAATTCCTTTTTTATCCATATTCGCCAAAGTAGGAAGTTTATCGAGCCTCAACTTCCAAATGAAAACATTAACTTTGATAAGAACAAGAATGGCGACGGGCCGCCGCGTTGCGGGCGGGCCTGTTTTTTTTTCCCCGTTGTTCATAAACATCCAAACACTCGAAACTACATATCTACATACACAATATTTACACAATAATGGCGTTCGACTGAGTATTGCCTGTTTCGACCCGACCCATGAACTTGCTGACGCAGGCTTCAAAATGACCCATTTTGACCTGTTAACTGATATGCCTATGATATCCTGATTGCCTCCATACACAACCTGGTAAATTGCAAAGTTATAAGGTGGTTCAAGATTCGCCACAATATGTGAATAAATCCAAAAAGAGTACCTTTATTTTGGTAAGATCCTAAACAAAAACCTCATATATGGACCAATTTGCATCTGTTACCAGCAATTCTAATTCGATGTCTACAATTTTCTCCTCATCAATCTTGGAAATGTTTTTTGAATGATACATGGTTATTTGGTTTGTGCAGTTGGTTTCTCCTTGCTGAACTGCACGCGACATAACACAATGACAATAAAACTATCACACGGAAATATGTTTACCTGTCACATAGTGAATTAAGCATGCAAATTATTCTTGAAAAAGATAACTTCTTATAACAACAAATGTGACGCAGTACCTGGTGACATGACAAATTTCACTTATCTGGCAAATCCACAAAACATCTGCAGCAGGAGCAATACTTTCATGCACCGTAGTTTCTGAACCTGGACAACGACCTCCAGGTTGAGAAATGGTGTGTGACTTGTAGCCTGGGAAGTTGGTCGATGGATATCATCCATCGAGTAGTGTGGGTTTTGGCTACTCGGCAGGGGACCCACTTGACGGATTTAAAGAGATAAACGCGCAGATATCAAACAGGTTATGAAGTAGGCTGTTGGGTCATGAAATGCTGTTGGTATGAGTTGAAGTGGGTTGAGGGAATATGTCGGCCGTTACTCATATGCTGTGGAACTGGTAGAACTGGAACTGAGTGATCACGTTGACGCTGATTCTACAAAAAATATACATTAGTACGAAGTCAAAATTAGAAAGAATCAAAAGTTACATATATATGCTCTTACCAAAGAACTCATCATACGTGACACTTGACACCAGCCCATTAAAGCCGCTACTAACTCCAACCTGTTATAAACATAACAAATGGATTGAAGTGAGAATCTTTTTAACCAAAGTTGAAAGAAGTTGTAGGCATATGGCAAAAGTGCACCACATAAAAGCCAGAAAAAACCTTCAGTTTACTTTAAAAAATAAAATCTTGTAAATTATTGGATAAAAAAACAAAACGTCACCTGTTGTTTAATGTCAGAAATTTCGTGATAGCCCGCAAAACCTGTTAGGCATCTAGTCATTTGCTGCAAGGGCAAAAAAAAAAGAACAAAAATCAAAAAGTAATGAATACATACACAATGATGAGCAATGAGCCAATGAGGTGAATCTATACTTACGTATTTACTCACTACTTTGGTCATTGACAGTGGCAGAAACATTGCGTGTGGCACATTGCGACGAAATTTCATAAACAGCAGCAGGACACCTGAGTGTACTATACCCCATGAAACTAAAAATCAGGTAGGTTAAAAAAACAGCAATCTGATTCTAAAATGCAAATCTAAACACCCCTTAAATCTGACCTTGAGTATTCACAGGCTCATATCTAGACTATAGGTAATCAAATTCCATATGACTTGGATCCAATACAATTCCAGCTAAACTACAACTCTCCAACGCAAATGCGATTGTGCCTAATCAATAATGTAAAGACTACTAAGTACGAATTCAAGTTGAATGTTCATGTATAGTTCTAAAGAAGGTAAAAATAACGCATAATACCCATGAAGAAACAAATACCTCGGCAGGCCTTTGGTTGCAGACTTCATTAAACCTTAGCCATTGCTCCTCGCCTAACGCTGAGGCTGCCAGCCAGTTTGTCTTCAAGTCCTTCTGTTCTTTCTGGCAGTGACCACAATCTTTACGTTAAACAAAATATATAAGGATTATTTACATGAACGTACTTATTCATTAGTCATGTTTTAGTTATCCTACTTTTTATTACATCCGAGACATCAAAAGATGGTTGTATCTCATTTGGGTCGGTTTGTAACCAAAAAACCGTAATAAATCGATTTTCAAAATGATGTGTCGCCTGTTTGTGAAGGTGCTGTATGTATATGATTTAACCTCGTCGCACCAGCTCTTGTTGGAGGTGTAGTGTGTGCCTTTGGTACACCTATGATGACGACAACATCAAAGGTTTAATACAACTACAACAAATAATACGGGCGTAGCTAAGCTGTGAGGGATATTTAACCTTAAGCTAAAGGTTATTGATAACTTGTAATGACAGGAACATCGTAAGTCTAATAACAATACAACAGAGAGAGGACAATTGTAATTTGACTCTCACTTTACGGTTAATTAAACATAATCGATAACCGTGGTGTATAAGTTTGCAAAAGCCTCGTTAAGTGACAACACAAAAAGAATGGACAGCAACCGTAAATAACCCATTGCGTGTTGATGTATATAAACTACCTGTTTGTGCAGCTAGTGTAGTTGGCCTTGATATCGGCTGCCTTCGGCGAGTTGCCAATTGTGGATCAGATGGCGCCACCGATTCAATTGTTCTTTGAGATACATCATTTGCCTCTGATGTGCCTGTCACAACAGGAACACAAAAGGTTTAATTAAATCCTATTTAAAAATTTGTCACGATTGCAGATTCGCTGTGCATTTAACGTGGAGTTAGCCTTGATTGTTGAACAACACTCTTGTGAAAGTGTTAAAAGCAATAAATCTACACCACATGAAATGTAATAAATCACCTAAAAAAATATAGGGCATTCAACCGACGACTATATGGTGATTATAAAGAAAATAGCAACATGTAATATCTTTTAATGAAAAAGCGGTTTTAAAACTTTTGGAATCTCAAATTCCTCTCACGTGTTTTAGACTTAAAAAAAATAAGCTTACTAACGTTGGCGCCGCGCTGTCTGTGTCATGGATGTCCCCGTATCTGTAGTGTGGAGTTCATCTTCCGGAGCATGTACACCTGCAATAATGGAAATCTGAAAGGATCAATAAACATGAACGGATACCAAACAATAATTTTACAATGCAGGTAGACAATATTGGAAACCACCTCTATACATCTGTGTCCTACTCTTTTTTTGAGCAACACATGCATGGCGTTTCCCGGATGTACTGTCAGCGACATTTGGGACTGTAGCCCGAGTAATTGCGCCTGCAATAGTAGGAAACGCGACAAAGAAATTTCAATACCGTGCTTCATAAGGTGTGTGCCTACATAAAACAGCGTTTGATATCTGTAGAGGATATACTAATCCTTTCATTTTCAGATGTACGGATTGTTTGTCCACATATGCTAAGGGGCTGTTAGAACAGCTTATTTGTTCAGCTTACGAAATTTTTTAAAGACACTTCAATTAGCTTTTTGAATTTCAGTTTATGGCCTAAGAAAATTAATAAGCATATACTAATAAGCTCATAAGGTAGAAAAAGTAAGGTGACTGATTTTCCAAATCTTAATAAGGCGATAAACTCAACAAATGTGCGTGTGACAAAAAAAATGGTCTATGGAAAAGAAAGAATACCAAAAAGAAATACCTTCAGTTCTTAATCCTACGCTAATGGAACACTGCAACTGTGTGGATGAACTTAGGCTCGCGCAATAATGACAACTTGATCATAAGGCCTATAACAAACACCAAATTCATATATCAAAATAATGCGTCAAACGGTTATAGACAGCGGGAATCGTATTTACCTAGCAGCAGCATGTGTAGTCTCGAAACCACCTATAAACATCAAGTAATAGAAATTTCAGTGGGACAACCAAGTAAGCTACTAATATAATCAAATTCTAACTGAAATAGAAATATACAATTTTTGTTTCCCTTAATCGATCACACATGATAAGTGATATTTCAAGTGACAACAGTCAGTTAAAAAGCATATCCAAACACTCCTATAATTAGCAAGAAATGACTTACAACTGTTGAAGCTGATAATGGATCAGATGCATCCAATGCCATGGTCTTTTTTATCACCTACGTAAAAAAAAAAAAAAAAAAAAAAAAAAAAAAAAAAAAAAAAAAAAATAGGACTGTAAATATGAACAAAAGATGCAGAAAAAATATACGATCTGTTAAAGCATATCGTTAAAGCGGCATTCAGTCCTATAATAGCTTATAAGCATAAAACAATTGGATGACTTCTACTTGTATAGATCATAAGCAGAAAAGGTTACCACGTACTCTTGAAAGTCTTCATCTACATATTATGGTTCATGAAAACAATGATCCTGAGAAGGAAGTACTTATTAATAAGCAGAGAAGCATTGGAACTTTTAAGTGCTTATCAATAAGTAGCGAAACATATAAGGCTGAAAAGCAAGAATACAACTCATGAATCATACAAATAAACTTAAATTCCAACTAATCAAAACATCACAGTCTCTTGTAATCAGCCATCATTTTCATGCCATATATTTTTACGGTTTTACCAGGTATGAACAGAAACGAAAACAAAATTTCCACTTTTCAAGCAACAAAACCAAAGTTAAAGCATCATAATTAACCAAAATCCAAACAGAAACAAAACCCACATCCAAAAACACAAATCAAACATAACCAAAGTAAATGACATAAAAAGGTAGTCACATATATTTTAGCATCCACTCACCGATCGCCTTGGGGAAGAAAGAGATGTGTGGAAAAATCATGAATGGTCTGAAAGGTAAATCAGTGGCTAGCAAATTAGTTGGTTACCGGACTGGAAATAGATTGAAGATGGTGTTCTAGGTTATTCCAGATCTTATCATATACTCCGTAATAGTGGACTTGGACAAAAATGGGACGAAAATGGACCAAGGTAGCAGGCCAAAGGAGCCCACTTTTTTTTGGCGGGAAACCCAGACGCAAAAACAGCGTCATATCGCATATGGTTTAATAATATGTATAATATATCTCAACCATCTAGTAGACGTGAAACTACCAAGTAAAGTGTGTTCGTCTATATGGGTTCGCGCGGAGGAAACTGAAAAACCAGACATGTCCAACTCCCATTTCCAGCCATCAACAGAATCAGAAAGGGTCACATTATGGATGGCCTTCAACAAATCGTCGAGTTGGTTCGACTCAGCCCCGCTTCTCGGGGATCTCCTGAGCACACTGGACCAATCTTCAATGTTTATACGTTGAGCAACTGTGCATGATTTATTCCCTTCTAAGGCATAAACACGCGGGAACTTTTCTTTTAAAGAACGCCCCCCACACCAGCTTTCTTCCCAAAAATTAATTGAGCGCCCGTCTCCAACTGCACGAGCACATAAAGCTAATAAATCGATGCCCTTCGCTTGAAGCTTGGAAATTGATTGGATAATGCAATTCCAAGGGCTATGTGATGACTTCCCAGCCCTACTACTCCCAATACCTCCATCAATCCCATGTATTTCTTTAATCACATTAACCCACAGACCATTGGAAGAAGTGTGGAATCGCCAAACCAATTTGAAGAGCAAGGCGACTTTAACGCGAAAATGCTTCCAATGCCAAGACCACCCATAGCTTTACTAGCTAAACAAGTTTCCCATTTGACCCAAGTGATATTTTTTTCGTCTAAATCACCTCCTAAGAAAAATTTGTTGCGCATGGATTCTAAGCCCTTTTGCACAGTTTTAGGCATCAAATATAACGACATATAATATGTTGGGAGGTTACTTAGGACCGCCTTGATAAGAGATAAACGCCCTCCAACTTATAAAAGCTTAGCTTTCCATCGAGACATCTTTGCTTCGAACTTCTGAACTATACGTTTCCAATAGTTACATCGCCCCATGTTGGATCCAACAGGCACTCCTAAATACATCATTGGTAGCTTTGCAATCCCACAACCAAGGACAAGAGCCATGCTAGAAACTTCGTCATCAGGAACATTGACACCTAAAAGCTTGCTTTTATGCAAATTAATCTTCAGGCCAGACACCATATAAAAACATCGAATGAGACATATTAGATTATAAGCATTGGAATGGGACCAATCGCTTAAAAAATAGCATCGTCAGCGTATAATAAATGTGAAACATTAATGCTACCGTGGCCAATAGAGGCGCCTTTGAACAATCTCGTGTTTACTGCCTTAGAAACCATGGCATGTAATCCCTCCATAGCAAGAATGAAAAGGAAGGGAGACATTGGATCTCCTTGACGAAGGCCCTTTGACAACTCGAATTCAGAGGTAGGAAAGCCGTTAACCAAGATAGAAGCCCTAGAATTCTTTAAGCAGCCAGCGATCCACATACACCATTTATTACCGAAACCTAGTTGTTCATAATCACATCAAGGTAATCCCATCTCAACGAATCAAACACCTTCTCGAAATCAACTTTGAAAACCATAAGAGCTTTTTTCCTCTTACGGTACCATGCCATACATTCGTTCAAGACTAAGGGGCCGTCTAGGATGTTTCTTCCTTTTATGAAAGCCGATTGTTCAAAGCTTACACAACTCCCGATAACCATACTAAGCCTATTAGCTAAAAGTTTACCAATAATTTTATATTGGCATCCAATTAAACTAATAGGCCTAAAATCCGGCACAAATTTCGCATCTCCGACTTTAGGAATTAAAGAAATGAAAGAAGAGTTGCAACCGTTGGGGAAACACGCCGTTTGAAAAAACTCTCGTACAAACCGCACCACATCATTTTGAATGACCTCCCAAAAGGTTTTAAAAAACTTAAATGTGAAACCATCCAGACCCGGGGTAGGGGTTTAAACGAGCCGAGACCGCTCGCGAGTTATTCGAGATCGACTCGTAAACTACTCGAAATCGACTTGATTTAAACGAGTCGAGCTCGAGTTTGAGCTACTCGAGTATATTGTCGAGTCGAGCTCGAGCTCCAAAATAGTTGGCTCGTGAAGCTCGCGAGCCTTAACGAGTTTTGGTTAAATTACACTTTTACCCTTTTGTATACATATATTTACTTAATTTTCATACAAATCGAGTCGAGCCGAGCTTGATATGCCGAGTATTTATCGAGTTCGAGCATGAAATGTAGAAATAAAAGAGTTCGAGCTCGAGTTTTATCTGACGAGTGAAGTTCGAGCTCGAAATATAAAGCTCGACTGAGCTCAAGTCGAGTTTCGAGCTCGAGTTATAGTATTCGAGTCGAGCTCGAGTGTCACACCTCGCCAAGGCGGAAACGCGAGTGTGTAACTTCATGGATATCATCACAACACATGTGTCTATATAGAGAATAACTAAATGCATAAAATAGAGCAAGTACAAACACGAAGTGTCGTAGCAATACCCCAAACCAAAATAACCAAAACAAAATCCGAAACAATACATAAATCCAAACATAGATGATAAACCACTTCCAATGCAACTAGGGTCTCGTCTAATCACATCCTTCTATCTTATCCTTAGAAAGCTCATCTGAAAATGATGCTTAAAACATCAACATAATGTTGGTGAGATTCATAGGTTTAAGACACACATACACTCTCAAGGCAACCAGTTCACTGTGATTATAAAAACATAGTTGGATAAATAATTTATAGTTATCATATAAGCTACATGTATTCATAAACCAATAATCACACACAAAGTCAACATCTGGACGGTTCATGTCCTCCGATCCCAATAATCACACACACAAAGGTAACATCTGGACGGTTCGTGTCCTCCGATCTCAATAGGCATCAATTAGGTCGCATGCGCGAGAAATAGGATAAGCATCCTCCTAATCGAATCACATATATGTATATCCACACAATCAAATCGTCACACATAGCATACATACGATAACATTATAAGTCCAAGCTCTTTGACACACACATAATCACAGTAACTCAAACATTTAAGACAAACATCATTCCCATCCCAAGTTTAAAACAAAGTAAAAATATGGGACTATGAACTCACCTCAAACCTTGCAGCTTCCACAAAAACAAATCACAATCTATAATACACAAAAATAAATCCACATTACACATGGTCAAGCTAAAAGCTATAACCCATGTAATACACATATGATGGATTTCTAAGACTCATATGACCCACCATGGATCTCCTAGACCCCATAATAATCACCACTAAATCCTAACACTCACTAAATCCCTTGCACTTGTAAAATCAGAAAACGCGGAATTTTAGGGTACATTCGCCCACATGAAATAATAACAATTAAAGGTCAACAACTCACACCAAAAATTCACCATGGTCTCTCCTAAGATACAAGCTAATCCCAGAAGGCCATGGTCTAATAACACACACAAGTACCCATAAGAAAATCAAACTTGTCAACTATCCAAATTCGGATCTGAACGCACACCAAAAAGTTTTAATTAAAATAAAATACTTCTACAACTTTTTATCGCGAATCCTTTTCGTGGTATTCTAAGATAACCTAAAACTCAACTATTCCAGAAGGGCTAACCTTAATACCACTTTTTCACTCACAATTCACTATCAAACTTTTACCCTAATTCTGTCCCGGTTTAACAGCTTTGACACCTTATCAAAGAAAAATCAAAAGACTAACTTCCCGACATTGAAATCAATCGTGGCCAGACTTCTTGGAAAGCTCTTTCATTAAACTTCAATTTAGAATTAAATTTCGTGATCTAACTCATCACCATCTGTTAAATACATTCGAATCTTTACAGCACTACTTTTCTGTCCAAACCCTAACTCAATAACTAGCATGTTTAACGCTCAATTCTCTTCACCAATCATCATAATATAATCATTAATTGATCCCAACATGTTTTAATTAATTAATTTACAGAAACTTACAAACCCTAGATCCATCATACTTAATATTACATGAATTAACTCAATAACTAATTAATTAAACATAGGGTTTTAGGGATTTTACCTTGATTCTTGATTTTAGCTTCAAAACTATAAACCCTAATTTTTTTCTCCTTCTTTTCTCCTTGTGGTCGACTCAAATTTGCAGGAAAATAGTTTTGGGAGCTTTGATTTTGTATTTATATTAATTATGGATAACCCTTGGGCCTAAGAATCCTATTTGGACTCAAATTGTATTTCCTTTTTCCCCTAAAATCACTCTATAGCCGATTTTTATATACATACATACATACATACATATATATATATATATATATATATATATATATATATATATATATATATATATATATATATATATATATATATATATATATATATATATATATTAAATTAATTCATTACACTCAAAATCTCATACTTTTCATATTTTATAAATACCCGTAACTAATCCTAGCTTCTTACGCGATAAACCTCAGTTTTTACGATAAACCGGAAAATTATCATTTTCAAAAATAAAGTTTCCAAAAATAGATTTTCACCCTTTATAAATGTATAACACATAAAAACAATCTCCTTGTAACTTGCTAAAACTCAAATACATGAACGAAGACTCGTTACGCAAAAACACAAAAACACAAAAACACAAAAACTTCACAAGTCATTTCTACACCACAAAGGCGATCAAAATGAACTTTCCCAAATATCAACATTACTCACTCACAAAAACAACACTATGTAAAGGGATTTAGTGCTAAAACTCACCTATATCACATATATATCACTTAAATCACCTAGGACACACCAAACAAACGTCAACCGAGTCAAGTTTATCTGTCAAACTGACCTGCTAAAACCACGGTTGTTACATCATCCCCCACTTAGGAAAATCGCGTCCCGAGATTTCAACTACTCTAGTCACCACTCATAACAGCAAAAGAAAATTTATGGATATTTAAGCGGAATAATACCACACCATAAAACCACAGAAAAAGAACCACAAAAAAGTGAACCGACTAGAACCCGAATTCACACGATAGAAAACATTCTGTCACTCCAACGATACACACAAATAAATACACTCCCTGATTAATAACACTATTGATCCAAATGACTTCTCACAGGTAGGTACGATACCCTCGAACCAATTGAAAATCCAAATGGTAACCGAAAGAAGCACACACATGTAATAGATACCCATAAAACAAAACGTTTCTTAAAACATTTATGAACACCCCGCATCTAACTTCCACGATCTAAATCCAACTACAAACGATCTGCTCACCAACCACATCTGCAAACAAATTTGAGTACTTAAATATCATCTGATCCTCACGTTCCCAAGTAACTTAGGACCACGCTTAGAATCCCACCATACCTTTACCAACGCTATCTCACCACACTTCAAACCCTTAACATCTCAATCCATAATCTTAATAGGTTTCTCGACAAAACGAAGAGTTTGTCAACCTTAATCTCATCTAATGGCACATGGAGACTAGTATCCGCCAAACACTTCTTTCAATTAAATACGTGAAACGTATCATGTACACCACTCAATTCCTCAGCTAACGTCAACCGGTGTGCCACAAATCAAATCCTTTCCGAAATCTCAAACAGTCCTACATATCTTGGTGCTAACTTGCCTTTCTTACCGAAACGCATAACACCTTTCCAAGGAGGTACTTTTAACCTCACAATATCACCAACACCAAACTCTAAGGGCTTACGGCAATAATCCGCATAACTCTTTTGGCGATCTCTTGTTGCCTTAAGTCTTTCCTTAGTCAGAAAACCTTATTCGTAGTCTCTCGTTCTAGTTCAGGACCAATTAGTTGGCTTGTTCCAACCTTTGCCGACAGAACAAGTGACCTACATTACCTTCCATACAACTTTTCACACGACACATACTCAATACTAGAATGATAATTGTTGATATAGGAGAACTCAACTAAGGGTAAATGCATACCCGGCTTCCTCCAAAATCAAACACACCCATGCTCTCAGCTCACCATCCAACACCTGATTTGTACGCTCACTTAGTTGTAGAGAATGATAAGTCGTACTCATCTACATACGTGTTCTCAAGCTCTATAACATGTTTACCACTATCGTGAAGTAAGTATTTCATCATGTTTCTTGATGATCAACGCGACACCCCATGGCTCTTTACCAACTCACCGAGCAAAAAGTCTCGCCAACTCCTCCTTAATAAAATCTCCAGGTACCTCTGGCTGTTGCAACACCCTAATAATTGTTGACTACAACCTTTACCTTCAAGCATTTCAAACACTTGCTAAAGTATCGGCATTCTCCTTCATACCCACTCCTCCATACATCTCTCGCTAAGGTACTAATACGGCTTATCCATTCTCGGATGTATCAAATACCTTGCATGATTGATGTCCTTACGCTTCCTCTCAATGAAACCAATAGTTGATCCGCAAAGTACATTCCTCCATCTTCGTTCCTTTCCATTTACTGGTCTAAACCAAGTAATCATTCTTCTTACATGTTCTCATCCTTGAACCTCTCTCTCTAGGCTATCAATATCATCCTCTTAACTCCGAACTGAATTATCATAATCATTGCTCACAAACATCTAAGTTTCACCCGTTCATTCCTGCTCAGCGCTCTTACCATGATGTCTGCCCTTCCTTGACGGTGGCGAATCAGACAATCGTAGTCACTGAGAAATTCTACACCCAACTTCTCTTCTACATATATTAGCCTCTTGTCAAATATATGCTAAAGATTCTTATGATCTGTGTAGATAACACTTTCTGCTCCATACAAATATCATCTCCAAGTTCTACTCCCCAACTTTAAATCATGTATCACACAGTTCCTCTTATGGATCTTCCACCTCCGCGATGCCTATGCAATCTATAGAAGGATAGAAAGGAATCGTCAATAGTACCTGTCAATCCTAAGGACTATCATCTCTTAGATGGTGTCTTAGGTACTTTCCACGCTTCACTACTTTTATCTTACTAGTGTCAACGAAAACTCGCTATCGTTGGCCACATACTTGAAGAACGTACATCTTGAAGCTGAACCTCTCACTTGAACAACTTGGCAAACACCATCTTCTTCTTCAACGAACAAATTGATAATCAAAATGACAATCTATCCTAAGTAAACGACGCGAACCATGAAACCGGTTGAACTAAAACGTATATCAACGAACTCAAAAGGAGTACGAATCATCGACTAGCGAAATAACGAACATCAAAATCAAAGCTAGAAAAACACAATGAGAAATTTTCCCCCAATAAAAGTAGACATGGATAAAATATTCATGAAAGCCCATACAAAGAAAATATAAAATACACGTACCCATAAAACATCCACAAGCGTACCTCAATGAAAGAAACACTGGATGAACCAAATACATAACAAGGTTGGTAAATAAGAACCATAGACAGTTCTTATTCCCGTACTTGACCTTCCCAAAAACAAATGAACACCGTTTTTCACAGGACATATCTTAAACTTATACATTTTTTTATAAAATATATATAAACCATTTTATGTAAGACATGAACATAACCATTTTTTTTCCACACTTCATTTTCACCATAAAAATAATAGTTTCCAACAAATGACCTTGAAATACCCAAAAGGAATTTTAAAACACCATAAGGACTTTAACACAACCTCTTTATTGGATGCGAAAAACACAGAAGAATCACATAATCAAAATAATCATCAAACGAATCTCATACCAGTGAACACTCACGCAAATACATTGCAACCCAAACGATGAACTTACAGACTCATTCGTACAACGATCAAACCAAAATCATAGAAAAACACCGATACTAACATGTCACAAAACATGTCACGAAATTCAATTGGTGTGTGTAAATGAGGGATCAAATATCCACACCAACTCACCACGAACCAACAATACTTGAAGAATAGTATAACATTTATCCGAGGAATGAATGTATGGAATAACCAAAGAATCATACCAATTCCCAATGAAAACAAACCTGAATGAGTATTATCAATCACAACACCGAATAAGTAGGATGAGAATTTCATACCAACATAGTATGAATAGGAGGCGCTAGACTTAGAACTATATATCCGAACAAAGTGTCTAGCAAACGAACCATCTTAAATATCACAATATTAATCCCAACAGATATTTGAGGTGTCAATCATATGATTGGTAGAGTGGAATCTTACCACTTACACACCCCAACATATAATGGTTGCCCAAACAGTTAAGAGAATACTTTTCTAACCATACAACCATCATCAACATGACATCACATACCATATACTACAACATATAACAATAAACATCAATCAATGCGATAATGATCACAAGTCCATGTGTGTGATACCCTTATAATTATGTTCGCGACCATAGTTATAAGCCTATTCCACACGCATACTTACTTCCAAAACCACACATCTCAATGATAACGCACATATACCACATAACACCTAATACACCATGCAATCCATGCCATCATACTTGCAAGTCCACTTGTGTTGTGACGCATGTATAATTATGTTGGCCACCATAATTATCTATTCCCCTTTCACAAGTGTACTCCCTCCTATGACAACACATCATGCAAACAATCATGCAAATAAAAACAAAAGACGTCGCAAACAATCATCTCACATGGAACAATTCCAACGATCACGTAAACTCTATAATCAAAATCACTTGGATAAGGTCGATCCAATATCCAAGAGTAATCACGCTCCAACATGGCTCTATAAACAAAAGACGTCGCAAACAATCATCTCACACACACACACACACACACATACACACACACACACACACACACATATATATATATATATATATATATATATATATATATATATATATATATCATCTCACACACACACACACACACACACACACATATATATATATATATATATATATATATATATATATATATATATATATATATATATATATATATATATATATATATATATCCACACAATCAAATCATCACACATAGCATACATACGATAACATTATAAGTCCAAGCTCTTTGACACACACATTATCACAGTAACTCAAACATTTAAGACAAACATCATTCCCATCCCAAGTTTAAAACAAAGTAAAAATATGGGACTATGAACTCACTTCAAACCTTGCAGCTTCCACAAAAACAAATCACAATCTATAATACACAAAAATAAATCCACATTACACATGGTCAAGCTAAAAGCTATAACGCATGTAATACACACATGATGGATGTCTAAGACTCATATGACCCACCATGGATCTCCTAGACCCCATACTAATCACCACCAAATCCTAATACTCACTAAATCCCTTGCACTTTTAAAATCAGAAAATGCAGAATTTTAGGGTACATTCGCCCACATGAAATAACAACAATTAAAGCTCAACAACTCACACCAAAAATTCACCATGGTCTCTCATAAGCATACAAGCTAATCCCAGAAGGCCATGGTCTAATAACACACATAAGTTCCAATAAGAAAATCAAACTTGTCAACTATCCAAATTCGGATCTGAACGCACACCAAAAAGTTTTAATTAAAATAAATACTTCTACAACTTTTTATCGCGAATCCTTTTCGTGGTAGTCTAAGATAACCTAAAAATCAACTATTCCAGAAGGGCTAACCTTAATACCACTTTTTCACCCACAATTCACTTTCAAACTTTTACCCAAATTCTGTCCCGGTTTAACAGCTTTGACACCTTATCAAAGAAAAATCAAAAGACTAACTTCCCGACCTTGAAATCAATCGTGGCCGGACTTTTTGTAAAGCTCTTTCATTAAACTTCAATTTAGACTTAAATTTCGTGATCTAACTCATCACCATCTGTTAAATACATTCGAATCTTTACAACACTACTTTTCTGTCTAAACCCTAACTCAATAACTAGCATGTTTTATGCTCAATTCTCTTCACCAATCATCATAATATAATCATTAATTGATCCTAACATGTTTTAATTAATTAATTTACGGAAACTTACAAACCCTAGATCCATCATACTTAATATTACATGAATTAACGCAATAACTAATTAATTAAACATAGGGTTTTAGGGATTTTACCTTGATTCTTGATTTTAGCTTCAAAACTATAAACCCTATTTTTTTTTCTCCTTCTTTTCTTTTTGTGGTTGACTCAAATTTGTAGGAAAATAGTGTTGGGATCTTTGGTTTTGTATTTATATTAATTATGATAACCCTTGGGCCTAAGAATCTTATTTGGACTCAAATTGGGTTTCCTTTTTCCCCTAAAATCACTCTATAGCAGATTTTTTTATACATATATATATTTTTTTATTTTTTTTATTAAATTAATTTATTACACTCAAAACCTCATACTTTTCATATTTTGTAAATACCCATAGCTAATCCTAGCGTCTTACGCGATAAACCTCAGTTTTTACGACAAATCGGAAAATTATCATTTTCAAAAATAAAGTTTCCAAAAATAGATTTTCACCCTTTATAAATGTATAACACATAAAAACATACTTCTCGTAACTTGCTAACGCTCAAATACATGAACGAAGACTCGTGACGCAAAAACACAAAAGCACAAAAACACCAAAACTTCACAAGTCATTTTTACACCACAAAGGCGATCAAAATGAACTTTCCCAAATATCAACATTACTCACTCACAAAAACAACACCACGCAAAGGGATTTAGTGCTAAAACTCACCTATATCACTTAAATAACCTAGGACTCACCAAACAAACGTCAACCGAGTCAAGACTATCAGTCAAACTGACCTGCTAAAACCACCGTTGTTACATCGAGCCTGGCAGTACTCGGCTCGTTTACACCCCTAACCCGGAGCTCGATCACCCCCACAGTCCCAAACAGCCTTCTTGATTTCTTCATTAGACACATTACGCTCCAAGAACTCACATTGCTCAACAGAAATCTAATTAAAAGGAACATCTCCCATAGTAGGGCGGGTGTCATATGTACAAGAGAATCTGTTGCAAAAATGATTATAGAATTCAGATTTAACCTCTCCTGGATCATCAATCCAAACACCGTTATGAAGAATTCCTTTGATAGCACCTTTTCGTCGCTTTTTCTTTAAAGAACTGTGGAAAAAGGAAGTGTTTTCATCTCCCTCAATCGCCCACTTGACCTTTGATTTTTGAGCAATGTCACTAGCCTCTTTACGATCAATATCACTCAATATTTTCATAGAGGAGATACGGTGATTTAAATCGTCCCTAGTCACCATAGCCTGATCAACCTTGGCATCAATTATGGATAAACAAGTTTGGTGCTCCTTCTTAATTGGTTATCCGAAAGCTTTTTAGATGTACTCCAAGCACGAATAACTTGTTTAAGATTTTGAAGCTTCTTTTTGAAAGAGATCATACCATTACTTTCACCACTATCAAAAGCTTTCCACGTATCAACAACCAAGTCAAAAAATCCCTCACAATCTAACCAAGAATGAAAGAAGCGAAATGGTGTAGGGCCATAATCAACCACAGATTCTTTAAGAAGAATAGGTCGGTGATCCGGTATACCTTTCTCTAAAATAGTACCTGTAATGTTGGGAAATGAATCATGAAAACCTTCAGTAGCAAGAAATCTATCAAGTTTGCTCATCTTTGATGCCCACTTGTTAGTCCATGTAAACCGAAATCCCCCCAAAGGAACATCGAACAGGTTCATATTATTAATAAATGAGTTAAAGACCTCAGTTTGCTTTTCATTGAAAACAGTACCAAACCTATCACCAACCTCTTGAACTTCATTAAAGTCTCCCATAATTATAGTATTACCATCCTAATTTGAAATTAGCTGAGATAAGGTCGACTATAAGATAATTTTGCTCGCCAAATCTTGAGGAGCATACACCACAACAAACATAAGTTTTGAGCCATTTTGTAACCATGTACCTTGAACAACCACATAGTTGTCAACACTAATAATTCTCTCTTTATGAAAGAGCAACTTATTCCAAATACACAAGATGCCTTCTCATCTACCGCTAGCCAAACTAGACGCAAAATCGAATTGAGAATTCCCCCACACCTGCCTAAGAGTCCATAAATCCACGCGAAGCATTTTAGTCTCCTGTAAGGCTAGGAAGTTAACATTATGAGAATGACATAAGTTCCTAACCCATCTCCTTTTATTAAAATATCGAAAACCTTGCACATTAATGGAAAGAGCATTCATTTATTCACTACTTTATCTCCCATATCCGTAATCATTTTTGCAAGCATATCTTGAAATCCCTCCATATTAAAGTCGAGAGCAGTGCCAACTTTTATCGTGTCTTCTAACTATTGTATCATGGATACACCAACATGTTTCTTTTGATAATTACTTTTCTTTTTAAAACCCAAAACCCAACTGAAACCTAAAGCTATCACACCCTTCCTATTTTTTGCCAAAATGAATTATCTTTTATGTGAGATTAAATAATTGGCTGTCTTAAAAAGTACGGAGTATATATATTTTTACTATATAGATAAACTGATTTAAGTATAAAAAACGTACAAAATTTTTTGGTGGTCGAATGTATTGTCTCTTTTTCACCATATTCTTTAAATTGGTCATACTCAACTCCAGCCAAATATTGACAAGTATTCCACTTTCTAATAAAATATATTTTTTAAGTGGCTCACAGACTAATCAACCGACGGTTACTCAACTTGAGAATCTACCAAACTTTACCTAAAAAGTACAGCACCCATGTGCAAAAGTACAACACCTATGACCCACAAACTAGTCAACTGACGGCTACTCAAGTTTATCTAAAAAGTACATTGAGAATGATTTTTTTTGTTTGTACTTTTTTTTAATATATTTTTTGAGTCAATTAAAATAAATACACTTAAACAAGCACCATTTAAGTTATATTACTTGGGATATAAAATTTGAGGACAACTTATAATAGCTTATTTAAATTTATTTCAGTTGATTGTAGCGTTACTTATTACATATCTTTAGAATAAAATGAAATTATAACAGTTGGTATTATATTTTTAATTCATAGGAGGCATTCTTAAATTTATTTGGTGCCTATTCTTGAGTTATTGGTTTTATTAACTACTGTTTGTAGTCAAAAGGAATTCAGATTCTCCTGTTGCAGCATATTTTTTTCTTTCTTTCAAGTTCGATCCTTTAGTTAATTAGGTGTTCTGGATAACTAAACATTAAAACTAAGTTAATTGTGACTTGATAAAACCAAACTACTGTTCGCTATTACAGTTTTTAGCGATATTTAACTGTGCATTTTGAACTTGATTATTTGATTATCGAGTTTCGAAAATGCAATAATTCAGTTTATGGTGTTTGGATAGGAAGAGCGAATAAGTTATTATTATTTACTTTTAAAATCCCTTAAAATGTCATTTTGGAAAAGCAGCTACATAGCTGCCGTTGCAAAAACAATTTCTTTCTTTTGGCAAAATTACTTACTCACCTCTCGTGCGTTTCTTTCATTCGCTAACCTTCTGCTAGTTGATGATTTATGATGTAAAAAATGTTAATCCAACAACATCAAATAAATCTAATGAAACTGAAATATTGATCCTTTTCTAAAAATCAAATATTGTTCAACCCTTTAATTAACTCAAAAAAAAGTACAAAAAAAAAAAAAAAAAAAAAAAAAAAAAAAAAAAAACACACACACACACAAGATTTTTTTGTCATTCCTAATATACCTTTTACGTGAAGTTGAGTAGCCATTGGTTAAGTAGTTTGTAGGCCATGGGTGTTATACTTTTGCACATGGGTATTTTACTTTTTAGGTGAAGTTGAGTAGATTCTTAAGTTGAGCAGCCGTCAGTTGAGTAGTTTGTGGGCTACCTAAAAAATATATTTTATTAAAAAGTAGGACACTTTCCAATATTTGGCTGGAGTTGAGTAGTTGAGTATAACTAATTTAGTAATAGGGTAAAAAAGTGACCACAGATTGGATCACCAAAAAGATTTGACTATTCTCACTTTTTATTCCATCTTGATACGGAGTATAAAAACATACTTATAATAGAGAAAGGACCAAACTTCGGACCAATCTTTGTCTCTCTTTAACATGCGTTAAACTTTATTACACGTTATTTCAGACATGCATGAGTGTCAGGTTTATAAAAAGTTTGGTCATTCGCTTGACCAAACAAAGTTTTAGTTATTGTGTATGTGTGTTATAGTGTATTGTATTGTAAGGTATTTTTATTTTAAAGTGGTGTAAGTTGTGTAATTGATTAAGTGGTCATAATTACTGCTGTTTGATAATTGATTTGATGAATGAGTGAATGTTGATGTAAAGCTGAAATGACGGTGGTGTATTTGGTTACCATTTCAGTTATTCTAACTACATTTATTGATTTTATCTTTCTCTCTACATGGAACATAAAAATATGGTAAACTCACACAAAATGTCTTAACATAAAAGATTGAGTTAGTAATTTCTTTACTTTTAATAAATCTTTAATATAGCAAAGTAAAACATAAATAATAGAATAAAAATAAATAAATTGAGGAAATTTATATCAGTCGATAGGAGAGTTTGATTACGTCACATGACAAAACGAAGACTTTTTATGAGACACTAAAATTTAATATTGAAGATAAGTTGGTTAGCATTACAATAATTTTATAACGCCAGATACTAGACTGATATTTTCTTTTTTGAAATCTGAACAGTACATCGGATTCCTAACTGAGGCTACGCTGTGTTACTTATACGCCATATCCCTTCTTGGGGATACGCCATATCGACTATAATATACACCTGCACAAAATATCATTGATACGTTGTATCCATTCCTGGGAATACATCGTATCGACTATAGATCAGACCTACAGATTTTCGGCAAAACCCAATTTCACCCATTTCCGAATAACTCATAATAACTATATCTTTAACTAAACACATATACCTATACGTATAACTTGAAACATGTATGTACATAGTCATGGCAACGGAAGTTTTCTACAAACAAAAGTAAGGAGTTTGCCAAATACTCGTGTTTTCGACTCATACTTAATTAACTTGTTCATGCACTACTAAAACAACTAGAATATGAACATAAACATGTTTTAACACTAACTTAAACTTCTGAAAACATATGGGGCATTACAAGTAATATCAAAGTGCTAATAAGAGTCGTTCGTCACCTAATCCGAGCGTAACCCATTTTCTCCCAAAATGCACTTATAGCTACTGATGAGACGAAATCTGTACCTCTTTTAGGGGGTCATTTAAGCTCAAAGTCGAGATTATTTGATCAAATATTGCCCTACATCGTTCCTTTTGTCATTTTAGGTACTTTTGAGAGGAAATCTGAAAAAGGAAGCATTTTGGACGTTTTTGGAGCGAAAAAGTGAAGAAAACGACAAAGTCTCAAATTCATGCTGGAAATTGTACATGACGGCGTTAGGGATTGCATGTGACGCCGTCACCCTTTGACAAAAAGGTGGATAAATCAAGTTACACGTGACGCACAAGAGAGGTTTTGGAAGAATTATACATGACGGCGTCACCAAGGCCATAAAGAGTAATTTGCATGTGATGGCCAAGACCAAGTTTACACATGACGACGTCAGAATTGGATCTAGGCAATACGATGATAATTATGGCGGCAATTTGACGGCATCAGAACCTACTCTTGACGCCGTCAAACCCATTATTCTATATATAGTTTTTGATTTTTCATTCATTGTGTGCAACTTTGAGAGGAGGAAAACCCTAGATGAATTTTACTGTATTTTTGAGGGTTTCAAACCCTTGTTTTATCCATGCTTAATTGAAGATAAGTTTTCCAACAATCATTCAATATGTCTATGTGTTATTTGATTATATCTTATGCTTGTCTTCTCTTTAACATGCTAGGCTAGGTTTTCTTTATGTTTGCTTAGATGTAATGAAACTTAGATATTGATTATTGGTTGGTTGCTTGTTTATAATTGTTGTGGATGAATGATTTCGATGTTAGGCTTAAGAAAACTGATAGACTTCCAATTGGTAACTTGCTTGAACGTCATAAGAAACATGATCGGAGGTGTACTACGATAAATTGGTTATATTTAATGCATAGGTAACTACTAATGAGGCCATGTTAGGAGATAGTAGTCGGCTCGACATAGGAAGAGGTAGAAGCTTATAGAGTTAGGGAAGATCGTACACGGCCCTACGAATGGTATTAAGGAATATAACCCGTCATCCATGCAATGGTAACAAACTAATCAACCGGTAAAAGATAGCTAGGGAGTAGTGAAATCTAAGTAAACACATTTTCTCTTATTATTGTTTTCGCCACATTTACTTTAAGTTTATTTTATTTTATTTTGTTTGCATTTGTAGTTATTTGGGTTGGTTGATTAGCAACTAATTCCGCCCACTCCTTCAAAACCGAGATTTTTACTTGCTTTCCAGAAAATATAAAAATACAAAAAGAATCATCCCTTACCTCTAGACCTAGTTTAATCGAGTTTTAACCCTAGCGAACATTATTCTTTGAGTTGAACGATCAATCTCCCGGTACTTGTCACTATACTATACTACAACGGTCAGGTACACTGCCTGGTGGGGATTGCAAGCTTCTCAAAATCCCTTGAGAGGTAAAACCTTTTGCAAGGTTGCAAAACCACGCATCAAGTTTTTGGCGCCGCAGCCCGGGGAAATAGTTATTGTCTAGGTTGAAATTTCTTTTTATTAGGTCTACTTGCTAGATTCCTTTCTAGTAAGATTTTTATTTTTATTTTTATATGTTTCTTTAGTCTATCTTTTTCTTTGTTTCTTTTGTTTGTAACCATTACCATCGGCCATCATGGAAGGTGGTAATCTCTTTGATCCCATCAACCCACCACAACAAAACCATCCACAAGACCCACTATAACCAAACCAACCTCCTAGACCCCGAACTTTATGAGAGTACTCCCGTCCTAGCCACCAAGGCTATCGAAACACCATTGAGCTCACTTAAGGAGCCAATGTGTCTCCTTTGCGATACGACACCATCCGGTTGGTGCAAAGCGGATGTGCATTCGATGGACTTCATTCCGAAGATCATAATCAACATCTCAAGGATTTCCTCAAAATCGTAGATTCCATAGACCTTGATGTTGAAACTCGAGAGACGACCCGATTGCGTCTCTTTCAATTCACTCTATGTGCCCCGAGCTAGTCAATGGATTGAGCGTTTACCCACGGGATCCATCACCTCTTGGGATGATCTCACCACTCGTTTCCTTGGTCAATTTTTCCCACCGGGGAGAACTACTAAGCTTAGAAATGACATTTTGATGTTCCAACAACGTCAAGGTAAAACTCTCTATGAAGCATGGACTCGTTTCAAGGACTTACTCCAAAAAGTCCCTCATCATGGCATAGATCTTTGGCTCCAAGTCCAAATTTTCTGTGACCATTTCGATCTCTCCACAAGGCGAACCATTGACCAATCGGCCGGTGGCAAGCTTCGTGATCTAAGTGCGGAAGAATCATAGAAGATCTTGCTCTTTATGACAATGAAAGTTGGAATGATTCCCGTGATTTGAACAAAACGATCAAGCCATAATCTTTGCCTTTGAACAATTCAAGCACTCCCGACCGTAGGATCATGGAACTTGAAGACCAAGTCAAGTTTCTCATGAAATCCTACGAATCTCCTAAACCTCCAAGCCAAGTGAACAAAATCACTTTTTCATGCGAATTATGTAGTGGTCCCCATGACACTCGTGATTGCATGGAACTCCCCGAACAAGCTTTTGCGGATTACGCATCCTCACGTACCGACAGAGCGGGAGACAAGTGTACACTTTCAAACCCGAGCAAAACCCTTACGGTGATTCATACAACCCCTCTTGGAAAAATCACCCGAACCTTGGGTGGAAACAAAACCAAAACATACCCCAAAACAATTCTTCCACTCCACCTAATCGTTATCAACCAAACGGTCCACCTCCAAACCGTACTATCAACAACAATCCTTCCAACAACTATGGAAGTACCAATAATTTTGAAGGATTGATGTCCAAATTTATGGCATCTCAAGAAACTCGTCTAGCAAAGTTTGAAGCTGATTTCAAACAAAAGCAAAGTGAGATGACCAATAAGATTGAGACGTTGTTGAAAGTTCTCAATGATTAAGAAATGGGAGCTATCCCAAGTAACATGGTCAAGAACTCGAAACTTAACGTTAACGCTATATCATCTGTTTCGTCTCCTACTTCTTGTCCACAATACTATTCGGTTAATGCCGTGAGCACGTGTTTCAAGCAAACCCAAATTTTTCAAAAGGACCAATTGAGTAAAACACCCAACATCAAACCAGTCAATTGCATAGTTGAAACACCTCCTACACATGACCTTGGCGATGAATTCAAGGAACCTCACCTTGAGCGCCCCGTCATTGATGTCTTAGCCCATGCTCCCTATTACAATGCCCTTTTAGAAAAATATGAAGAGAAACTTAAGTTGGGTAAGAATGAGACCGCCTTCTTTCAAAACAAGTTGCCTAAAAAATTAGATGTTCCGGGCATATTCGTTTTACCCTGTAAGATCGGAAATTCTGAGGCTTTTGATACATTAGCCGATCTTGGGTCAAGCCTAAATTTGCTTCCATTATCTCTGTACACAACTCTTAAGCTAGGAAAGTTAGATGAAACAGAGGTAATCATAGGGCTTGCGGATGGAACTGTGGCGTATCCGGTTGGGGTAGTGAAGGATGTGTTAGTACATATAGGAAGTGTTGATATAAATAATGTATAAAAACGTTATTCATATTTTTCGATATCCCTAAGTTTTGACGATCACAAAATGTAAAAACATTAAACGCAAAATTAATACGTAAACAAGTATTTAGCAACTAGTATCACTTCATCCAACAAAATCACTTAAGGTATGAATAAACAAGTGTCTAATACATTTTATGATCAAAGGGATTTTTATTTAAACATTACAAAGTTTATAAAATTATATATACACTTTATATTTCTTTGAAAAACATATTTGGTAATAAAGGAAAATGTTTAATTCATAATAAATATATGAATTCAAACTTTTAACCAAAATCAGTTAGTTTTTCACCAAATAAACTTTCCCCACTAAAAGACAGAAATTCTGGCCGTTTTCATCTGAGCGGCCCCCTTAATTTTAAGGGGGCCGGCACATAATTAAAGGGGCCGGCCACGCTCCCCTGTCAGATTCTGTCAGAAAATTTTCCCTATAAATACAACCTCAAACCTGGTATTTTTACCACCTTTTGCACGAAAATTTTCAGATCCAATTCTCTCTAAACATCTTTCTAAAACCCTTTGATCATAAGATTATTAATCCTTGTTTCAAGTGATCCAATCTTTTCATTCCCCCATCTCTCTAAGTGCAAAAGAAGAACACTCCTTCAAGAATCAAGTTAAGAAGTATTGTACATTTGTATATATTGTCCAGTAGTTGTGTATATTACTTGTAAAGGTGTAGAAGGCTTGTAATTAGATAGATCTAGGTGTGTTAGTTGTGAGTACAAGTAGTGAAGAAGAAGTAGAGTTGTGAAGAGCAAGAAGTAGTGAAGGTGTGTAGTAGTTGTGGAGTGCACAAGTTGTGTAGAAGTCGTGCTAAGTTGTGTAGTGGTGTGAGATTGGTTCTAGCTACAATTAGAACCTGACATTTAGCTTAGTGTCATAAATTGGTGTAAGCAAAAGTTGTATAAGCTTTTCTCCGCCATAAGGGAGCTTGTTGACATAGTGAAGAAAACTCTCGAGTAGGTGATTCGGGGAGTGGAGTAGGGCAAGGAAGGTGTCCTTGTAGCCGAACCACTATAAATCCTTTGTCTCGCGGTTAGATATTTCCAACTCTAACTTATTACTTAGCTTACTTACTTACATCTCGTATATAGCTATAATTGTCTATATTATGCATGTGTTGAATTTACATATTTAGCTTACATTGTTATTATTTTTCATACCTTGATATAGTTGTTCATATTGTTCAAGACTTGAGTTCACATAAGATCGAATCAAAGTTTTAAGAGTTAACAATTCTTTAAAACTAAACTAAGTTTTCATAAATAAAAAGAGACGTAAAAATATTTGTCTATATTGTTATTGTTTACTTGCGTAGATATAAGTTCTTATAAGTCATACTCATCCATATTGTTATTATTTACTTGCGTAAATATAAGTACTTATAAGCATACAAGTATTGATCTCACATAAAATAGAAACGAAGTTTTGTTTTAAACAACTAAGTTTTCATAAAATTAAAAAACGTAAAACTATTCAACCCCCCTTCTAGTTTATCACAATTGGCATCAGAGCTACGTTAAACAAGATTTTTAAAATATATTGTATTTTAAAACTTGTAACGATCTATGGAATCGGAAAAATATTTAGAAGGTCAATCTATGCCAAGACCACCACTATTTGAAAGTGATGGTTTTCTTTATTGGAAAAATAGATTCGAAACTTATGTGAAATCAAAAGATCTTGATCTTTGGCATGTTATTACCTTTTGTGATTTCCCCCCTATTAAATATAATTTTGAAACTAAAAAGGATGAAATTGTATCTTTTGAAAAACAAAATGATGATTTGAAAAAGAAACTAGCAAAAAATAATGAGGCTAAAATGGTTATTTATAATGCGTTACCACGCAAAGAATATGAAAGAATTTTTATGTGTAAAACCGCAAAAGAAATTTGGGATTCCTTATTAATCACTCACCAAGGTAATAGTCAAGTCAAAGATAATAAAATAGATCTTCTTGTTCAACAATATGAACAATTTACGATTCCGGAAGAGGAATTAATGGATAATGCTTTTGCTAGGTTTAACACTATCATCACAAGTTTAAAAGCACTTGATGAGAATTTTTCTAGTAAGAATTTTGTTAGGAAATTTCTTAGGGCTCTTCATCCAAAATGGCGAGCTAAAGTTACGGCGATTGAAGAATCAAAGAATTTGTCAACTCTACAACTTGATGAATTGATCGGCAACTTAAAGGTCTACGAAGAAATAATAAAGAAAGACTCCGAGATGGTCAAAGGAAAAAGGGAGCAAAGCAAATCAATTGCGTTGAAAGCTAAAAGGGACTCTAGTGACGAAGAATGCTCAACCTCCAAAAGTGACGATGAAGAGTATGCTATGGCCGTACGAGACTTCAAGAAATTCTTCAAAAGATGAGGAAGACACGTTAGGCAACCATATAATGAAAGAAAGTGTTTTAAGTGTGGAGATCCAAATCATCTTATTGGAGAATGTCCGAAATTGTCAAGAAATCAAAACCGTAAGGCCTTTGTAGGAGGAGCATGGAGCGATAGTGATAATGATGAAAAAGAGATAACTAAAAATGAAAAGTGTCTTATGGCAAAGGCATCCGATGAGGTACGTTCTAAAACCGAATATTTTAGTGATGAAAATTTATCTTTAGATGAAAAAGACTTAGCTAGCGAATATAGTAGATTGTGTAAATTAGGTCAAAAGGTTATAGCTAAAAATAAGTCACTAAAACATATTAATAATCGATTAGAAAATGAAGTCCTCGAATTAAAAATTAAACTACAACATTTGGAAAAAGAAAAAGGAGTTTTTATAGAATGTAAAACATGTTTAGAGGTCAAAAATGAAAACGAAAAACTTAAAGATGAAATTTTCAAACTTGACAAGTTTAAAAATTGTAGTAACTCACTTAAGAAAATAATAAGTGTTCTAGAAACTTCGGGAGATAAAACCGGTTTAGGATTCACCTCAACTAATGTTTCAACTAGCGAAAATAAAAATGTAAAGTTTGAATGTGAATCTAGTACACAAAAACCATTAGAGTCAAACCCTAAGTATGTAATTATAAAAGATAGAAAAATACCTATTGCAAGTGATGAGGATGTAAAAAGTTTTTATAAATCATCATTAAAAGCCGAAACCAGATTTTCTAAACCCAAATTAAGATCTAAAACTCCACCGCCAAATAGACCGAATAATCCTCATCCTCGGTCTAAAACCCCTCAACATAGGAGAAATCAAGGTAGACAAAAATTTTCTAATAATAGTCACCCAATGTGGAATTATCCACATCAACCAAGCTTTAACCCATGGGGAATACTTCCACCATACATGCATCCTAGTCAAGTGCAAACCATGTTTGGTTCAAACAACTTTGGACCAATGTGACCATGGGAACCAAGTGGCTAAGCTATCACTTTTTGAAATTATTGGAATCTCATCTAGAAATGACTTCTATAAGTCAACATGGAAACTTGAAGTGTTTGAAGAAAATTTATTGAAGACTAAAAGGTACGCGTTTCTTTTAAGTTCATCATTAAAATTTATATTCTTAGATTAATAACTAGTTCGATTAATGCTTAGTTATATAGCTAGTAATAGTTACTTACTCACGCATTATGAACCCCTCTTAGTTGGCTTTTCTAGGATTAAAATAAAATTTCTTGTTGTCTAACAAAATAGAAAATGGAAATCTTCTATATCTACTATTAGCAAACTCATGGTGATGAAGTGAAATGAGTTAAGTGGATTAATCGCTAATATAGAAGTAGGACTAGATCTCTCGCGTAAGAAAACTATGGATGAAACAAGCTCTCGTAGACTATGGCATTAAGTTAGATAAGTGTGCGATAACAAAGGAGCCATAGACTTAAGTAAGAATCCCGTTCAACATTCTAGGATTAAACATATAGAAATATGTCACCACTTCCTTTGTGATAATGTTCAAAAAGGAAATATAACCATAGAAAAAGTTGCATCGGAAGAAAATGTTGCGGACATATTTACTGAACCCCTTAAGCGTGAATTATTTAACCACTTGTGTTTAGGATTAGGAATGATGGAGCAAATTGATTGAATTCTTAAGAATGCTTAAAACTTTTTGAAATATCAAGGTTCTGGAAAAATTTCTATGTCAGATGGGCGGACCCCTTAAAGTTATAAGGGCGGCCCCCTTAAACATTAAGGGGACCGGCCTTATTTAAGGTGGCCGGCCATCTGTGCTTGAAAGTTTCAGTTTTCTTTTCTTTCCCTCTCAATCTGAGTCTAGGATTCTATTTTGCACTAAACCAAGAATTGGGACATTTTGCTTTTGCATAAATATACTCATAAGAAAAACCCCAATTCACTTTTGAAAATCATTCTTATATTTAGGAAAACTCATTGTTGAATAATGATAAAAATGTTTTTATTCTAATCATGCATAATAGTCTCACTCTCGTTATTTATATATATAATCCAATATATACATACATACATATATATATATATATATATATATATATATATATATATATATATATATATATATATATATATATATATATATATATATATATATATAACACTTAGAAGTGAGCAAAGCTAAATCAAGGAGGTCAAAGATTATTTCTTAGGAAAATTTGTTTTCTTCTTATAGGAGTCGAAACGATCTTAACTTCACTTTTGTTTATTATAGGCATACACTAAAACAAGGTCAAGAATTACATTGTCACATTTGCTCCATCACTAGTTTATCACTCACTAGCTGCCTTTGGCCTTACACTAAGATATTTGTTTTAGGTAGAATGACTTACTTATTTGCTTTATTGCTTTATTGGTTTTGCATGCATGCTTAGTTGTGATTATATTACATGCTAATTTGCCTACCTATATACTTTTCATGCATTCTTCATTAAGACAATACATGCATAGTTGCCTAAAGAGATGGACTTGTCTAAAATCAAACCTCATAACCTTTACTCATCTCAACCTCAAATATCATCTCCTAGTGCACCTAATGCACCATCTAAAACACCCTCCTACCAAGAAATTCCTTCCATGAACATCGCTCATTTACTCTCACTAATCACACCACTTGATACTCATCACCCTATTTTGATTCCCTACTTTCCCAAATACACAAACACATCTTGTCTAGCCAATCCAACACCAAATTCCTTCTATATCTCCAACCGTACACACAACCCTCAAGCTCACTCAAAAGAACTCTTTCACAACCCTTATAATGGTCAAGCATCCACCTAAGCTCCCAACTACATACCTACATTTCATCTATCTCCTCCAAACAATCCTTTTATAGAAAAATCTCAACCTCCAAACAATAATCAATATTACACCTCACTCTCTTTTTCACCAACATTACAAAATTCTTTCATCATCATCCTCCTTGGAAACCTTGAAGTTTTGTGAAGAACTTGACCAACTCTTTGATCTTCGTGATCTCAATACTATGCACCTTGCACAACACAATTTGCATCACACACCTTCCTCTCCATACTCAAATGGCTTACTTCACTCATCCTCACACAATTACTCCATCCACATTTGTTTCCATCCTTACATCCAAAAATACACTTTCATCTCACCCATACAATTCATATGAAGAGCATGCTCAATCTCAAAACAACAATCCCAATCTCATTCCCAACACCTCACATTTTGGTCAAACTACCAATTCACCATCCAAAACATCCTCTACTTCCATACCTTCATCCTCATCCATACATATCTCCACCACCAAGAGTATCACCACTACCTCCTACCAACACCACATGCTATTCCCATGTTACATGACCAATCATCCATAACAACCGCACTCCACCATCATTACCTTCCTCCGAACATATAAAGTTCGTTAAAGAGCTCTAAGAAGCTCATGAGCCTAGTGCTCTTCTTGTCATGTATCTTGCTCAACGCAACTTGGACTAACCACCTTCATTACCCTACTCAAATTGTCTCCCTCACTCTCTCCACTTAGAGCAAGTTGAGCAACATACACACTTTTGTCCTTATTGCATTTACCTTCAAAAACAAACCATTCTCTTAGATTGAGTATCTCCTCACTAGGTCTTTTCCAACACCCTCACTAACATAAGAATCCGACCCTCATACAAACCCTTCCTTTTCATATATTGAGAATTTGTTCCATCAACAACCACCAAAATATCCAAACTATCCAAACACCATTCCCACAAAAATCTATCTCCACTAAATCCAACTACTATGCTTCCCATCTTCAAATAAAATCCCCACAAACCTTTTGTGTTCCGAGCAAGTCCAAGAGACCTCAAGTTGGTGATGCGTAGGGATTGCACCAGGCTTTACCTCTCGAGGGATCTCGAGAAGCTTACAACCCCCACCAGGCAGTGTACCTGATCGATGTAGTATAGTATAATGACAAGTACCGGGGGATTGATCGTTCAGCTAGGAATAGTGTCGCTAGGATTAGAAAACCTAAAGACTAGGTCTAGAGATGAGGGATGATTCTTTTTTAATTTTTATATTTTTATAAAAAGCAAATAAAAATCTCGGGTTTGAAGGAGTTGGGCGGAATTAGTTGCTAGTCAACTAACCCAATTACTAAGATGCAATCAAAATAAAATATTAAAATGAAAATAAACTAAATTAACTAGAGGTGTGAGCAATATATGGGAGAATTGTGTTTACTTAGGTTCCACTACTCCCTAGATATCTTTTACAGGTTAATTACTTGTTACAGTTGCGTGGATGACAGATTGTATTCCTTAATACCATTCATGGGGTGGCGTACTTACTTCCCCAATCCTATAAGCGCCTACTTCACTCCTATGTCGAGCCGGCTAAGAAGCTCCTAACATGGGATCACTAGAATTTGCTTATGCATTAAATACAACCAATAAAACCTAGTACACATCGGTTCATGTTTCTTAAGACGTTCAAGCATGTTACCAAATGGAGATCTGCCAGTTTTCTTAAGCCTAATATTGAAATCATTCATCCATTACAACTATAAACAAGCAATCAACCTATAATTAACATCTAGGTTTCATTACATCTAAGCAAACACATGATAGATCTAGCCTAGCATGTTGAAATCAAGACAAGCATAAGATATATTCAAACAACACATAGACATATTGAATGAATTGAAAGAGGACTTATTTCAATTGAACATGAAAGGTTTCAAGGGGTGAAAACCCTTGAAAATATAGTAAAAAACGACCTAGGGTTTATTAGGTTCGACCCTAGTATTCTCCACACAAGTTCCTCTCTTAATGAATGAAAAATAGAAAACTATATATAGATTCTGAAAGGTGACGGCGTCAAGAACAAAAGTCTGACGCCGTCATCTCGCCGCCAAATAATTTCTCGGACTGCCTAGATCTGGGTTTGACGCCGTCATGTGTATTCCAATTGCAGGCCGTCACAAAATTTACTCTTGATGCCCTTCTCTTGACGCCTTCAGGTTTTCTCTGGGTCGTCACGGATTTTACCCCTGACGCAGTCACATTTTTTCTCTTGATGCCGTTAGGTACTGTTCTCAGCATGGAAAATTAAGTCTTTGCCGTTTTCTTCACTTTTATGCTCTAAAAACGTCCAAAATGCTTCCTTTTCCAGTATTCACTCCCAAAGTACCTAAAATCACAAAAGGAACGATTTAGGGCAATATTTGATCAAATAAATTCAATTCCGGGCTTAAATAACTCCCTAAAAACGGTTCATTTTTCGCCTCATCATATACCCTTACACTTGAGATTTGCTTGTCCTCAAGCAAATGCGCTTTTACTCTAATCAAAATACAAGTTAGGGGTCATTTAACACTAATATAAAAGTAATTACAACAAATAATCGTTCCACTAAAGACCAAAGACAAGCACGGAGGTCATATACTAGCGCCTCACAAATAGTGTTTAGATACTCACATCTCTCGGGTGTAATAAAGTAATATCACAATATGGAAATGGAAAACATCTCTCACTACTTGTCATAGCAAAATAGATTACCATAGGCTTGGGAAAGGATCAAACCTCCACCACATGGCGTAAGCACCTAGGAAAAACTATCAAAGAGGTCTTTCAAAGGATTGTAACGTTAGGTGTAGGGATATGGAATACACGGTTTTGTTGGATATAGGCAGTCTTTACTGGTGGCGAGTTAACAATCTTGGTTAATTACATGTACAATATGGCGTTGCTAAGCCAAGACTAGACTCGACTTAAGCTAATAAATCAAAAATAACAAAAATATAAAATGAACATAGAATGAAAAGGGATGGTAGTCCATATGTTTTTTCTCTTTTTTTATTTTTTTATTTTTTTATTTATTTTTTTTTATTTTTTTTTGCATACACTTTTACCCTACCATCCAAAATAATACATCATAGGGAATGAACATTCCCCTTACACTTGAATCTTTACATACTTTACAATAAACTAATCTAATGACTCGAATTACGAAAATCAAAACACTTGGAGTACTTTTAAGATTAACGCACATACGGGGGTAATATTATGATGTTCTTCCCCATTACTCCATAAAATAAGTACTTTACCCATGAGTCCCAATCGTCCCAAAACAATATGTACAAGGATATGACTCGACTTAGCAACCATGTAATCAATTAGATAATTAACTTAGGGTTTAAACAAATAACAATAATGCACTAAAGATGAGTGCATACACGGAAGGCTAAGGCGATTTGGGTGTACATTTAAGTGGGGTGTAACAAATTCTTCCTTTAAGTAAGATGCTTAAAGTTAGAAACGAAAAGATAGGCTCGGAGGGGTGTACTAGGGGTTTCGTGTACTAAAAATGAGTACAACGCTAAGGTGTGGGAAAAATTAATTGACTTAACTAGCCAAGTAATATGACTTAAATGGTCAAGTAATTATGATACGGGTTTAACACAAGGGTGATCCTAATGCCTCTTATCATGTAGTAAATCCTACTACACGAATGTAGTCTCACTAGCGGTCTCGGGATGCATCACTAACGCAAGTTCTAGAATCTAAATACTACCGGTACACTCATAAGCACTAATAATAAATGCTTTTCCTATCAAATCTAAAGGCGAACCTCACATATTTGGGTGGAAAATTTTTCTGAATAGTACGGTTTTGTGCTAGTCATACAATCTCCTATCCATGAGACGCTTGCTATGGCTAAAGTTTCACTCCTAAATGTTGTAAAAAATTTTAAATTTGGCGCTAAAATTGCACTAACAAGTATTTCTCATAGTTTTATTACGCATCTACCATCAAACAAACAAACTCAAGCGAAAGTGTATTTGTAAGGTATCATCATTTTACCCTCCCCTTACACTTAGGATGAACATTGTCCCCAATATTCAAGTAAGGAATGTAAAAGTGAAATAAGTAAAAAGAATGAAATCAAATACTCCCTTGTTTCGCTCGGTATGGATAATAAGGTGGCCAGGTTAGATCTTCCTCCAAGAAAATGAACAATCAAAGCTTCCCTTCCAGAATATAAATCATCTTCTTGTCATACATAACCTGTGAAACCTGAGAAAACAGAAAAGGCAACCTCGCGTAAAATCGGCGGCAATCTATATATGCTAACAAATCCTAGAAAACAAAATAAGATATAATGCTTGTGGAATGATGTTTGCAGATTTCCTGGAGATTATAAAACTAATGATTCAACAAAAACTTTAAGACTCCGTTAGAAAAACAAAACTGGTAAAATTTCCAGAAGTTTACACGTGACGCCGTCAAGAGTAAACTCGTGACGCCGTCAGAAGTGATCTGCAGAAATTCTTATGTTAAGTTTCCGGAAAATTTCTGGAAAAACTTCGTCCTACCTCCTGGAAAATCCTACAAAATATCATTATGACTCGATACAAGCATTTGACTCTAATAAATACGAATATACATGTTCACTTAATATTGTGGAGAATCATGATCGGTTTTGTTTCTTAAAAACATATTTGGGGTTTCCCCTTACACTTATATTTTGCGAAATACCTTTGGATGAAGTTAAGACTAGGCCAAACAACAAAATAAAGTATTTTCACTATTTTAGATTTGAAACATGATCTACCAACAATAAAAATAAAGCATGCATACGGAAGCAAATAACAAACAAACAAAAATAAAAATCACACAAAACATGGGTTGCCTCCCAAGAAGCGCTTTTCTTTATTTACGAGTCTTGTAGCTAGACTCAAGGTCATGGGTTACTACGTGACCTCATCATCAAACGTTACATCCTCCTCACTAATCATTTCATTACTATTTTCTTGATAATGTTTTACACATTGTATGTTGACAGTAAACTCCCTACCTTCATCGTCTAGTAACACAACGGCTCTAGTCTTAGAGGAACTTTTCACCGTGAATGGTCCATACCATCTAGACTTGAGTTTCCCTGGAAATAACCTTAACCGAGAGTTGTACAATAGGACTTTGTCCCCTTCTGAAAATTCCTTGGGTTTCTTAATTCTTTGGTCATGCCATCTTTTTGCCCTTTCTTTATATGTAATGGAGGACTCATAGGCTTCTAATCTAAGCTCATCAAGCTCGTGCGATTGCAAGAACCTATTGGTTCCGGCAATTGTATAGTCTAAATTACATGCCTTAAGCGCCCAGTAAGCCTTATGTTCTAACTCTACTGGAAAGTGACATGCCTTACCATACACCATGCGAAACGGGGTCGTTCCAATAGGTGTCTTGTAGGCGGTTCTGAATGCCCATAAGGCCTCGTCGAGTTTGAATGACCAGCCTTTTCTATTCTGACTAACCGTTTTTTCTAGTATTCTTTTAATAGCCCTGTTTGTGTTTTCGACCTAGCCATTGGTCTGTGGATGATAGGCGGTGGAAAATCGATGGGACACCCCATACCTCCTCATGACTTTCTCCATTTGTGCATTGCAAAAGTGGGTTCCCCTATCACTGGTGAGGGCTTTAGGAATCCCGAATCTAGCGAAAAGCTTTTTCAGGAAATGAATAACCACCCTGGCATCGTTGGTCTTAAGGGCTTATGCCTCTACCCATTTTGAAACATAATTGATGGCAACTAAAATGTATTCATTCCCTCCTGAAGATGGAAAGGGTCCCATGAAGTCAATTCCTCAAACGTCGAAAACCTCACATACTTGTATAAAATTCTGAGGTGCTTCATCCCTATGTGATATGTTCCCGGCTCGTTGACATGCATCGCATGCTTGTACCATTTCTTTGACATCACGGAAAATTGTGGGCCAATAGAATCCCGCGTCGAAAATCTTTCGGGCGGTGGTGCTTATCCCATGATGGCCCCCAGAGGGACCAGAGTGACATTCCCTCATAATCTTTACTACCTCGCTCTCCGAAACACAACGTCTGATTATTTGGTCAGGACACCTTTGGAATAAAAATGGTTCATCCCAGAAGTAGTATTTTAACTGAGAAAAGAACCTTTTCCTTTCGTATCTAGTCAGGTGTTCCAGAACGAGTCTGCTTGCGAGATAGTTGGCAAAATCGACGTACCAAGGCTCCGAATCAGTCATTGACATGAGTTGTTCGTCAGGGAATGAATCCCGAATCTCACTTCTATCGTGCCCATCCAAGGGATTTTCAAGACGAGATAGATGATCTGCGGCTAGATTTTCTGCCCCCCTCTTATCACGAATCTCAACATCAAATTCTTGTAACAACAAGATCCACCGAATTAGTCGTGGCTTAGCATCTTGCTTAGCAAAAAGATATCGAAGAGCCGAGTGATCAGTGAAAATGACTGTCTTTGAAAGGACAAGATATTGCCGGAATTTGTCGAATACGAACACCACGGCTAACAATTCTTTTTCGGTGGTAGAGTAATTCTCTTGAGCAGGATTCATGGTTTTGCTAGCGTAGTAAATAGGTTGGAATAGTTTGTCACGCCGTTGGCCTAATACAGCCCCGACAACGAAATCGCTAGCGTCGCACATGATTTCAAACGGTAACTCCCAGTTGGGTGTAATCATGATTGGAGCTTGTTTGAGCTCTTTTTTCAAGAGATCGAATGCATCCTTGCATTCTTGGGAGAAATCAAAAGGAGCATCCTTCATTATCAATTGAGTCATTGGCCGAGCTATTTTGGAGAAGCCTTTGATGAATCTCCGATAAAATCCGGCGTGCCCCAAGAAGCTTGTGGAAAACTAGAAGGGGGGTTGAATAGTTTTACGTCCTTTTAAAAGTTTATTATCAAAATATTTTGTAGCTTATTAAAACTTTCGATTCGATCTCAAGTGATTTCAAATGACAACCTATATAAGCAATTCTAATCTAATAATGAAAGTATTGAAATGTAATGAAGAAAAGATAGAGTTAGAAAGATCAAACCACAACACGCGAATTTATAGTGGTTCGGCTACAAGGACACCTTCCTTGCCCTACTCCACTCCCCGAGTACCACACTCGAGAGTTTTCTTCACTATGTCAACAAACTCCTTATGGTGGAGAAACCTTACACACCTTGGCTTACACGAGTTAACGACACTAAGCTAAATATCAAGTTCTAATCGTAGCTAGAACCAATCTCACGACTTCTTCAAGGCTTCACACCTTCTTCACAACTTCTTCAAGGCTTCACACCTTCTTCACAACTTCACAACTTCACACCTTCTTCTATGCACAACTAATTCACAACTACTAAACTACTTTACAACACACCTAGTTTCTACAATCAACAAATTTACACAACACCTTTACAAATATCTAACACAACTACAATATGAAACTAGCTATTCACAACACTACTACAATTAGATGGATGTAGAAAAGTGTTCTTCTTCTTGCACTTGAATGGATGAAGCTTTGGATCACTTGGAAACAAAGACTTATGAATTATATGATCAAAGGATTTTAGATCTAGAAATGGAAGTTGGATCAGAAAGTTTATAGTGCAAAAAGGTGAGAAAAATGTGTGAAATGATCCAGTATTTATAGGGCCAGATTTTACTGTTCTGGAGCGTGCCGGTCCCCTTAATTAGGGGCCGGTCCCCTTAATCATGAAGGGGGCCACCTAGTAAAATTAAGGGGGCCGCCCTCCTGAACGTTGGAAAAGTTTTTCTGGATAAAATTTGCCCTTTTTGGTTGGAAATTTGAAATCATATCTTTGTGGTTTAATATAGCATTACCAAAAATGATTTACAAATATATATAAAATGTTTATATCATTTTATAAGATGTTATGTCTTAAGACAAAATTTCCTTTGATCATGTAATGCATAAGATGCTTAGTTTATGCATACCTTAAGTGATATAAGATGTTGAGGTAAATATTTGTTACCAAATACTTGTTTACGTCTTAATCTTGACTTAATTTGATTTGAGTTTTGTGATTATCAAAACATAGGTTTATTGAGAGATATTAATAACCTTTTTAAACATTATTTATATCAACAATCTCCCCCTTTTTGATGATTACAAAACTTAAACTCATTAACTCAAAAATTAATTTTTAAACAAGTATTTTTGTGAGTTTATATTTACTTCTCCCCCTTTTTGTAGAATCAAAAAGGTTATGCCGACAATTTTTAAACGTGAAAAATTGACGGGTAGATATCTCCCCCTTGATGTGTACTCCCCCTCATTTGGGGGCACCAAGAGAACGAGCTATGGAATGCTTTGCAAAAAAAATATTAGAAGCACAAGTATATGCATGCAAACATGTATAAGGTGATAAAAAAAATAAAGCATGTTTGAAAAGAAAGCATTCATATTAAATAATTGGTTGTGTCAAGACACAACATACAAGTAGCAATTTGAATTACAAGTAGAAAAGCTAGTTCACAAATAAACAACTAGGAAAATACATCATCATGCAAAAAGTACATGGTCTTCATAGACCTTGCAAGCAAAAGGGTGATAGAGGCTTTATTTATTAAGCATATGAAATGCTTAATTAGGAGAGCATGATGGTGATGGTGAAGGAATGGGTGAGAATTGTGGTGGAGGAATGATTGGAGAGGATGGTGGAGTTGGTGGTGGTGGTGGGTTGGTAAGCAAATGTTCAATATATGAAAACATATATTGAATTTCATCTCTAAGGCCAAAGATGACCGTGCGGTTGTGGATGCAACAAAGACAAGTATCCCTATGGGATTCAAGTAGCCTCCAAGGCACGGGATTGGCAAAGAATGGTGGTGTAATTGCCGGAGATGAGAGATGAGCATCAAGTGGTGTTATTGGTGAAAGTGAGATGGTAAGATGGGTGGACATGGGTTCTTGTGTAGGAAGTGGTGATGATACTTGTGGTGACAAGTGTGAGTTGATGTAGTCATTGATTGATGAGTTTGAGGGTATGGAGGATGAGGAAGTTCCATGAGTGGAAGGTGTTTTAGATGGTGCATTGGGTGCACTTGGGGATGAGCATTTGGGTGGAGGTGATTGATTCCTCCCAAACCAACCAGGTTTTATCACACAAGTCAACCGCTTGTGAACGGTCAACCGTAACAAAGGCCCTGAACAGCCCGGGAGGAAAAGCAATTATTACCATGGGAGTATAGTTTATTCCTAGGTCGTTAAGTCCCAACGAGGTGTGAAATCTATAATACAACGAATCTGTGTCTAGGTGAAAATAAATATAAAAACAGGAATCTGACTGACTAACACTAGGAATGTGAATAGTAAATAGCTCTAGTCACAGCTATTTCAGTAAAAACGTACAATCAGAAACCCTAAAATGTAAAAGGATATACAAATGTACATTTAGTTTAAACTAAACGTAAACGTACAAAAACAAAGTGGGAATTATAACAAAAAATGGATTTGCATGCCTTAACGGCTTAAATGCAAATTAAACAAACTTAAAATATTTATTTATAAATTACAAACTTATTTAAATATTAAGAAAACCTAAAAACCTAAAAATGTGAAAAGTAATAAAAATGTACGTTTAAATTAAATTAAACGTCTACGTACTAAAATAAAACTGAAAACTGATCAATACAAATCCCACAAATGTGAAATTTATATTTTTGTGATCCTAATAATATAAGAAAATTATTTATGAATTAAAATGATTTTTACAAGTACTTATGTAATTACTATTAATTAAAAACTATTTATTTATTATTTAACTAATTAAACTGATTTAAAATATTACACATACTAAAAAGACTTAGATAATTAAGAAGATTTTTACAAATCTTATTAACCATCACAGGAATCCTAAAAAATTATAAAAAGTTAGTTTTATGTATTTTTAATTTATTTTACTAATTATTATTCTAATTATTAATTAATATCTAATTAAATTATTTAATTATAAAAAAATGGAAAATGAACAATAAAAATTCTAGAAAAATTCCTAAAATTATATTATACTATATATAAGCTAGGAAAAATATAAAAACTAGGTACTACTTTATAAAAACTAATTATGCTATTTAAAACTTAATTGTTAATTAAAAAATAAATATACTAATTTTAAATCTAAAAATTAGAAAACTAAAAGTGAAAATTGCAAAAGTATTTTTTACATATGCTAAATAACTTAATAAAGTTATAAAAATTATAAAAAATTATCTAGGATAAAATTTAAATACTAAAACTAATTTATTTTTGGCTTTTTCATTTAAACTAATTAAATTAAAATTAAATCTAAAAAATATCTAATTAACAGTAAAAAATGTGAAAAAAATATGGAAAGTAATTTACATAATAAAGAAGCTGGGAAAAAATTATGAAGTTCATAGCTTATCCAGATAAGCTGTAATAAGCCAAACAGCTTGTATAAGCTTATTTTAATAAGCTAAGCTTCTTGCTACTATAAGAATAAAATTGTGCAAAGGATAACTGAGAAGTGAGCTAGCCTAGGTGGGTTATGCAGTGAACTTGTCACCAATGGAACCTAGGTTCAAATCCCATACACAACCTTTTTGGCATTTTATTTTATTTTTGGATTTTTACTTTACAAAACTAATTATTAACTAAATATGACTAACTTTAATAAATGAATACTTATTATATAGGCTAAATAAGCTCTGTACTAGCTTCTTTTCTCCACAGTTACACAAAATAAGCAAATAAGCAATAAAACTTCTAAATAGAAGCTATCACTTAACTTTAAAGTTGTTCTTTTTGGCTTTTCTGATTTCTGGACTTACTTACTACTTATATTATACAAGATTAAGGAAAAAGGAACTGTACAACACCAAAATAAACCAACTGTGAGCTTATGTGATGAGACAGTTAAGCTAAAAGCTTAATAGTCTCATCAAAGCTTTGAAATAAGCTCAAAAATAAGCCACAGTGGAAAATATAGATTAAGTATAGTTTATATATGTACAATGAACAAGTTTGAGGGAAAATGAACTTTACAAACAAGGCAATAAGCTGTTTATGAGCATGAAGCTTATTCAGTTAAGCTTAAGGGCTCACAGCCAAGCATAAGCTCTAAACAAGCTTTAAAAAGGAAAAGAGAGAAAAGGAAAGGTGAAAACATGATATATGCACAATATTACACAAGCATGTGCACTGAGAATGGCCAATAAGCTTAGATAAGCCCATAAGCCATTTACAATTTCATGCAGTCCCAAACAGCCCTGCAACTTTTTCTATTGGCAAAATAAGCTCACAAAATAAGCTGAAATAGCCAAATAAACAATTGGGGTAGCAAGGGTGCTTGGTTGGGTTTCCAAAAAGCTCAAGCTCAACCTGTGGGACCCACAGGTGATCTTTTGAGGAGCTTATAAAAAGTCTCCCATTTGACTGAGTATGGTGGAAGACCAGTACACACAATTAAATGGGACAAACTAAAAGCACTTTGCAGCCCTTATAAATAAGCTGCAAAGGGACAATTAAGCACTGGATCTATTTAACTAGTGGATAAGCTCCCAAGGGAACTAAATTCCATAAGCTGGATCCAAGTAAATAGCTTTTAGTGAGCTTATGAAGATGGTGTGAATTTCCTGAGTGTGCTGATGAACAGTACACTCAGGAAATTGGTGATAAGTTATAGCTTATTGCAGTCCTTATAAATAAGCTACAATTGGACAATGAGGAACATGATCATTGAGATTGGTGGTTAAGCTTCAAATAAAGCCAATCCAAACAAGCTCAAAGTCAGTAATGAGCTTGTAGGAGCTGTTGGTAATGGTGCAAATGAACTGTTTTAATAGTTCATTGTTGTGAGTGAGCAACAACAAGCTCCTAGCTGACCTATCAAATAAGCTCCCAAAAGCCATACAATCACTGAAACATAGAGCATGGTTGTTTGAGCTTGTGAAAATCCAGAACAAACATCCTCAAGCTCAGGAAAGAGCTTTTGAGAGGCTTAGAAAAACAACTCCACCCACACTGTTTGCTTACAGTGTGGGGAGTTAAGTGGTGCAAAAGTGGGTGTGAAAAAGTGTACAAATAAGCTAAAAAGGGAAAATTAAGCATATACATAAACAAACAAGCTAGTAGGGTTTCAAAAGCAACAATTAACACAGCTTCAAGTCCCATGATCAACAAGCTGCAAGCTTGTTGTTTTGGTCTTGAAGCTGTGAGACAGGGCAAAAACTACTATAAATAAGCACTTGAATAAGCACTTAAACATTGATAATAAAAATTAACAAAATTACACTAGACAGATAAGCAACTAAATAATGAAACCCTAAAAGCACTAAACTAGAAACTAAATAATGAAGACACAGTAAAATTAAACATTTAATTCAAAAACATAAAAACTGGAAATTTGACTTTTTACATGAACACTAAAAGTTGACTAATATGGATTTCTAATCTAAATTATTGACAAAACAAGTTATATTAAGTAACAGGAACATGATATTAACAAAGATTAACAACATTTGAACAAGTATGCAGATTTGTATGGTCTAAAAATCATGCAGTCAACAAATAAGAAAGATCAAATGTCAAATTGACTTCTTAGTATATTAGACTGATTTATAAAGGCTTAGCTGAGTTCTTACAGTCATTATGAGTCCAAATCACACAAGAACAACACCCATAACAACATATAACAAAGATTCACCATTTAAACCAAACACCCCTTAAGTAGACTCAAACCATGATTTTCAAAGCAACTGACTGTATAAACATCCCAAATCCAATCCAGTGATCCAAGATGTCAAAGTGGATCATTTTCAGGTCAAACAAATAGTCACAAAAGCTTGACCCTATGATTTTCAAAATTGCACATATAGACAGTAAGATGTGATTTCAAACCAAGATTCAAATCCAAAACATAACAACCTAACTACAAACTGAATTATGACTAACAAACATGAAAGAAACACAGAAACATGAAATCAAAGAAGATCAATCATAGGAACAGTAAGAATGCAGAAACAAAGAAAATTGACTAAATGAGATTTAATTGAGTTTATCATCACACAAGACTGTATAGACCTAATCAATCCTTTCCAGGGATTTTACTAAGCACAGTAAACCTCTTTTCAGTTTAAGATTGTTGTTTAAACAATTTGAACCTAGGAATCTCAATTCTTAGGAGAATGGACAGTCAAGATGCAAAATAAAGCCACAATTAAATTTCATAACACAACCACTAGAGCTTACACTAGAAAATGATTACCTAATAACAAGTTAACATGAAAATAAGCAAATAAAAGCAGATTCAAAATAAGAACAGTGAATTGCAAGATTGGAAAATAAAGCTTACAAGGAGCACAAGGCTGAGAACCCAAAAACCCAAGATCACTATCTATCCTACAGCTTCCCAAGAAGCTCCTAAACCCAAGCATTCCAAAACTTCCCTTGCTCCTTGCAGGATTCACCAAGAACACATGTTTTTTAATTATTTTCTAATTTTCTCTATTTTTTAACATTTTTGAATTTAAAAGATCCATAGCTGTTAAATGAATCCTACAAGCTTGCATAGCTTGGCATAGCTACGTAGTGTTTGTTAGAACCAATAAACAACATGATCAAACAAAAATTAAGGACTTGAAATTTAAATGACAATTTAAGATAAAACATGAAATTTAAAAGGTACTTGAATTTAAACTGAAAGATAAGATCCATAACATTAATTTAAGGAAAATACAACATTTTAAACTAAGAAATACATTTAAATTAAAGGAAAACATTAAAAGTTATACTACGTGACCAAGGCCTAGTGCCAAAGTACTTATTCCTCTGCTCCAAGCTTTCTTTTTATAGCCTTTGAACTCCTTGGAGACCACTCAATAAATCCCATCACAAATCTTGACCCTTGGATCACTGAAACACATCTTGGCCGTTTAAAATGCTTTTGGCGCGAAAAAGTCTTTGGGGCAGCTGTGGTTGCGTGGAGAGGGTTTTAGGGCATTTATTGCATCTTGGAAGTTGTGGAGAGGTGGAGGTATTGCATGGAGAGGTGGGTGATGAGGTGGTGGTGAAACAGGCAAGGTGGAGGGGCGGTTTTGGCTTGTGAGGGAAGGTGAACAGTGACCATGGTTTGCCGGTTTTATTTATTTAAACAAAAGGGTAGTATGGGCTTGTGGTTGGGCCTGGGGTGTGTGGGCTGGGTATATAAGGATAGTGGATTGGATTTGGGGTGTATTTTGGGTAATAATAATAATAATAGGTCCGGTTTGGTTTTTGGTATTAAAATAAATCACAAGGACTAAAGTTGTAATTTGGTAAAAGTTAAGGGGCTGAGTTTGTGATTTTTCCAAGGATGTCACAAGGACCAAACTTGACAAGGATGAATAGTACAAGGGTATTTTTGATGTTTTTCATTATTTATTTATCCGGGGACTATTTTTGCCAAACCTTCAAAGTCCAGGGACCAAACATGTAATTTTACCAAACTTCACACCAAGGACCATTCCTGCAAAAGATTATTAGTACAAGGACCAAAATTGATTTTCTCAAAGTTTTAAACATCCCAGGGACCATTTATGTCAATTTCCAAAGTACAGGGACTAAACTTGTAATTTTATAAAACTTTGCACCAAAGGACTAAATATGTAATTTTATGATTAAAAAGGACCTTTGATGACTTTTTCATGTTTTTAGAATAACCAGGGACTAGTTTTGACAACTTTTGAAACTTGAGGGACTGAAACTGCCAATTATGCAAACTTTGTACGTTTTTCATCTGTTTTTGCATATTTTGCATTTGAAACATATAAAACACACTTTTAAGATATTTTAAGTATTTTGATACATATTTGAGTGTTTTTGTATGTTTTGGCAGCTCAGATTAGTATAAAATGATGAGTATTTAGACACTCATCAGTGATGGTGTTTTGTTGTCTTCATTTGTTAAGTCAATGAAGAGTTGTTTTGGGGGGATGACCACAAGTTTTTGTTTCTTGGAGGCTTTGGAGTGTGAGGTGCTTGGTGGAGTCATGATGATTTAGATGGTGAATGATGAGATGAAGAATGGTGATTGTGGAGGGAATTTATAGTATGGAAATGGTTGATTTAGGTATGTATTTGAAATGGTTGAATGAGATTCTAAAATCAGTTGGGTTAAAATGGGAAATGGTAGCTGAAACTAGAGAAAGGGTTCACAAGATGCAAAAGAAAACAGTGAATCCAGTTCCAGATGGCCGGTCCCCTTATTTGTATGCTGGCCCCCTTAATAATTAAGGGGACCGCCTAGGGAATTAAGGGGGCCGCCCATCTGGTGTTTTCCCAGACGACCAGAAACCCAAAATTTGCAGAATTTGGTGATTTTTCAAGTATGTTTTCCCAGCAAGCTCTATTAGAAGTATATACTCTAGGAATGATGATATATATATATATATATATATATATATATATATATATATATATATATATATATATATATATATAAACCAAATTTCATGCAAATAAACATATTATAATCCATTTTGAAAATAAGCATGGCATAACATTAAGATAGTAGCATGATAACAATTAAAGTCTAAACATCATTCAAGAGATAAACAAGAAATAATACAAGTATTTCCGAATAAATCGGACAAATAGCAAATCATACAAATGTCAAATAGAACCAAGTAATAACAAGTAGCAATACATCAATATCTCCTACTTCTTCTTCTTTCCAAGCATCTTTCTAAACATCTTCCCAACGGATTTGAAACCTCCTCGAAGTTCTTCATGCATTTGTTGTTGACGATTGATGATAGACATTTGACGAGTGAAGAGAAGCTCATCGGTACGTTCATGAGGAAGAGGAATTTGATACTCGGTATCATCAATATCGGAAAGATCTTCAACAAATGTCGTGGGGGGTGGAGTACTAACACGTGAGGTGTTTTCCTCCTCATCATCATCGTCATCATGATGAGATGTAGAACCACGAGGCCTAGAGTACAAAGGAACACGAGATTTTCCTTTGTCACTACGAGGAAGACGAGTACGAACAAGAGTGAGTTGGTTCAAGGTAGGAAGGATTTGAACGTAGTAATCTCTTTGAAGATGAGGGTAATGTTCCATGACATAACGATAAAGTCGTGTAAGGAACATACCGTAAGGAAGATTGGCATTTGGGGTATTCTTGGCGGACATGATTCGTTGGATAAAAAGATAAGCCAAATTGTATTGCTCTTCAGCAATTACACAATATAACATGTGGGCAATGCTCGCCGTGACATGATTACGATGACCACCAGTACCAAACGCATTCTCGCGAATGAGTTCTTCCCACTTTTTCATATCTCGGCTTAGCTATTTGAGGAGGATTTGATTGGCATGAATATCGACATTCTTCGACTTGATTACTCGACTAGTCGTACGACGTTCTAGTTCAAGCATTCGACGAATGTCTTCAGGACTAGGAATCTCAGAATAGTAGGGGCCATCCTGAGGACGATTTCTTTCAAGAGTGGAGAGATCCCATTCATTTGAGAAAACGGCTTGGCCGTTGAATGGGATTCTAAGAATTTGTCCAAATTGAGCAAGAATAAGAGTGATGAATTGATTTTGAATCATGAAGGAAATGAGGAGATGACCATAGGGATCGGTTTGCACCGTCACTTGGCTATAGAAATCAAGGATAAAATGAGGAATGATTGGTTCGTTGATTTGGAAAAGACATTCAAAACGAATATTGGTGAACATTCGTTCGGTTTGATCATTTTCATAGAAAGATGGATCGACAATTCGTCCTTCATGAATGTTTCTATTTTCAATAGGACGATAGAAACATGCAACTGAAGGAGACATGCCGGGAGTAGAAGAGACATTTGGAATGTATTGTTTGGTTTTGGAGACATCACCAACCGTGGTCTTAGGCATTTTCACCTAAACAATATAACAACAAAACTAGAGTTAATATAAAACAACTATCATGCATATGTTATATATATGTATATATAATTATATGCAATATATGTGGAATGAAATTCTACTTCGACACCAAAAAAAAATATTCAATGAAGTAGTTTCATAATGTTCCTTTTATTTTGATTTTAAACTCGTTTAGAATATATAATATCAAAGAGTATGATATCATAATTCATTTCGAAATAAGGCTAGATATATATTAGATTATATATCTTCCATTTCGTAAGAGTTTGACACAACATAAGCTTGTTTAAAAGATTAAAATGCGAATTTTAGTTTTTAAAAATATCATTTTCGAGATAAACCAAACGCTCCCTTAACTAGATAAAAACATCCTAAAACATTAATATATATATTGATTATATATCTTGATGACGTCTATTGATTTTAGTAGTATTAACAAGTTTTATGAACAAGTTTTAAGTTTCAAATAACTACATATAGTTATAGTTTGTTCATGAACCAAACGCCCATGTTGTCTTCATGAACCATTTTATAACAAATTGAAAAGTATGTTTTGATTGTTTAGGACGTTAAAACAATGTAATGTAGTAAGTTTTAAGTAGTTTTTGAGAGTTATATCAACAATGTGCCTCTTGAAAAATAAAATTCAACAAGGGTTTATGGGCGATTAATGATTTTGACAAAATGATATGTTATTCTAAATTTGAGTTGCAATACATCATCCTAATCCTATGGGGAGCATTTGGTAGTTCAATTTCTAGCTTCTATTACAATTAAATTCGAATTAAAATAAATTTTAATAAAATGCATAATTATTGATTAGAAACCAAATCGAATGAAATGTGATGAAATGCATGTTGGAAAACTTACACAAGATGTTGTTATATGTTTGGTTGATGTTTGCTCTTTGCGAAACAACCCCGGATTGGTGATATGGTGGAGGATTTTGATGGTTTTGGGTGTTTTGGTTCGCACTCAGCAGCAATGGGGAAGAGATGAATGAGCAAATGGAGTGTTTGGGAATGGAAATAAGGTGGAAAACGTATTTGGAAGTGTCAGATGGCCGGTCCCCTTAAACATTAAGGGGACCGCCCTCGATAACAAGCCGGTCCCCTTAATTACTAAGGGGGCCGCCTTTGAAATTTTCAAAATTTCGCGGAATTAGTTTCTGGAACAAAAATATTTATACGTATATAATTAGATTTATAATATATCAAAAATACGTAAAAGTTTATTGGCACGATGATAAAATTCTTAACAATTTTTAATTACCGTTTCGATAATTAAAATGTACCTTTGACAATTTTGGATAAAATGATCAAAGTGTTAAGTTGATGAAGGGTTTGAGTTGTGTTCGGGAATATGTGAATAAGTGTGTATATATATATATATATATATATATATATATATATATATATATATATATATATATATATATATATATATATATATATAAGTATAAATGTGAGTGAAAGATGGGTTGATGGGTGATGTTTGAAAGATAGTAGCGGAAGATAGGATATAGTCGGCGAAAGGAGTTTGTTTCATCCATAGTGTTCACGTGCGAAGGCGTTCTTGCATGATAAAAGTCCACTTGACTCATATCCCTTCATCATCATGAGTCTCCTAAAAGAGGACTTACTAGAATAACGCGAGGGGGGAAGGAAAGGGTTCGATAAAGAACGATTTCCTGGAGTTCTAGAAAGTCAACTAATGACGTATCTAGGTTATGTGCAAGCAATTATATATATATATATATATATATATATATATATATATATATATATATATATATATATATATATATATATATATATATAAGTATGTATATGATCGAACAAATAGAGAGAAAAAGGCAAGCAATATCTATGCAAACAATGTAATTAACTAAAGCATATTTATCTAAGCATGGCAATGAGTTATGAAAGAATGGCGTACCCGGTGGTCTTCAAAATCATCAAGATGACATATAGACTTTGAAAAAGTCTATGTTGAGAGAAACTTCAAGATTGCCTCAAGGAATGTTCATCTAGCCATTCGATCCCCATTGTCTCTTTGGTCCAAAGTTGTTTGGTCCAAACATGTTTAACATTTGACTAGGATGCATGAAAGGTGGTAGTATACCCCAAGGATTGTAGCTTTGTTGGTAGTTCCACATTTGATTACTATTGTTATTATAGTTTTGTCTATTTTGGTTTCTTCTTGGTTGAGGTGTTTTAGACCTAGGATTAGAATTATTTGATTTTCTAGGTGGTGGTGTTTTAGATATTGTCTTAGATTTAGAAGATCCTACCTCGTTTTTCAAAGACGGTTTATAAAAAGCTTTTACTTCATCATTGTTGCAAGAGGTATTTTTCTATCATTAATAAGTATATATTTAGGATTAGATTTTAGAGATTTTTGTTCATTAGGTTCATTTTCGAATTTGACTTTTTTAATCTCACTTGTTGAAGCTTCATTTGAGTTAAATCCTAAATCGGTTTTATCTCCGGATGTTCTTTGAATACTTATTATTTTACTAAGTGAGTGACTACTATTTTCAAATTTATTAAGTTTACGAATTTCTTCCCTAAGTATTTCGTTTTCACCTTTAAGCACTTGACATGATTTACATTCTTCAAAAATTTCTTTACCTTTTTCAAGTTGATGTATTTTAATTTTTAGTTCAAGTACTTTATTTTCCAAGTGATTGTTTATGTATTTTAGTGATTTGTTTTTGGCCATTACTAGTTGTCCTAATTTGCATAGCCTATTATATTCATTATCTAGATCTTTTTCATCTAATGATAAGCTTTCATCACTAAAATATTCGGTTTCGGAACGTACCTCATTTGATGTATTCGCCATAAGACACTTCTCTTCTTTTGCCGTTTCTTTCTCATCTTCATCACTATCACTCCAAGTGCCTCCAACAAAAGCTCTTTGATTTTGATCTCTTGTCATCATTGGACATTTTCCGATGAGGTGATTTGGATCACCACACTTGAAACATTTTCTTTCAATCTTGTTGCTCTTGTCATCTTTACTCTTTTGAAGTGTTTCCTTTTCATCATGCGGTTGTCTTACGAATCTTCCTCGCCTTTTGAAGAATTTCTTGAAATCTCTTACGGCCATGGCGTATTCTTCGTCATCACTTTCGGAAGATGGGCTATCTTCGATACTAGATTCCTTTCTAGCTTTCAAGGTGATTGACTTGCTTTGCTCTCGTTTTTCTTTGACCATTTCGGAATCCTTCTTAATGATAACTTCGTAAACTTTTAGATTTCCAATTAATTCATCAAGTTGCAATGTTGACAAATTCTTCGATTCTTCAATAGCCGTCACTTTAGCTCGCCATTTTGGATGAAGAGCCCTAAGAAACTTCCTAACAAAATTCTTACTAGAAAAATTCTCATCAAGTGCTTTTAAATTGTGATGATAGTGTTAAATCTAGCAAAAGCATTATCAATTGATTCCTCTTCCGGAATCGTGAATTGCTCATATTGTTGAACAAGTAGATCTATCTTATTATCTTTGACTTGACTATTACCTTGGTGAGTTATTAGTAAAGAGTTCCAAATTTCTTTTGCGGTTTCACACATAAAGATCCTTTCGTATTCTTTACGTGGAAGCGCATTATAAATAACCATTTTTGCTTCATTATTTTTAGCAAGTTTTCTTTTTAAATCATCATTTTGTTTTTCAAAAGGTACGATTTCAAAAGGTACCATTAGTAATAACATGCCAAAGATCTAGATCTTTTGACTTCACATAAGTTTCGAATCGATTTTTCCAATATAAAAATCCATCACTTTCAAATAGTGGTAGTCTTTGCATAGATTGCCCTTCTAAATATTTTTCAGATTCCATAGATCGTTACAAGTTTTAAAATACAATTTATTTTAAAGATCTTGCTAGACGTGGCTCTTGATACCAATTGTAGAAAACTTGAAGGGGGGTTGAATAGTTTTACGTCCTTTTAAAAGTTTATTATCAAAATATTGTGTAGCTTATTAAAAACTTTCGATTCGATCTCAAGTGAATTCAAATGACAACCTATATAAGCAATTCTAATCTAATAATGAAAGTATTGAAATGTAATGAAGAAAAGATAGAGTTAGAAAGATCAAACCACAACACGCGAATTTATAGTGGTTCGGCTACAAGGACACCTTCCTTGCCCTACTCCACTCCCCGAGTACCACACTCGAGAGTTTTCTTCACTATGTCAACAAACTCCTTATGGTGGAGAAACCTTACACACCTTGGCTTACACGAGTTAACGACACTAAGCTAAATGTCGAGTTCTAATCGTAGCTAGAACCAATCTCACGACTTCTTCAAGGCTTCACACCTTCTTCACAACTTCACACCTTCTTCTATGCACAACTAATTCACAACTACTAAACTACTTTACAACACACCTAGTTTCTACAATCAACAAATTTACACAACACCTTTACAAATATCTAACACAACTACAATATGAAACTAGCTATTCACAACACTACTACAATTAGATGGATGTAGAAAAGTGTTCTTCTTCTTGCACTTGAATGAATGAAGCTTTGGATCACTTGGAAATAAAGACTTATGAATTATATGATCAAAGGATTTTAGATCTAGAAATGGAGGTTGGATCAGAAAGTTTATAATGCAAAAAGGTGAGAAAAATGTGTGAAATGATTCAGTATTTATAGGGCCAGATTTTACTGTTCTGGAGCGTGCTGGTCCCCTTAATTAGGGGCCGGTCCCCTTAATCATTAAGGGGGCCACCTAGTAAAATTAAGGGGGCCGCCCTCCTGAACGTTGGAAAAGTTTTTCTGGATAAAATTTGCCCTTTTTGGTTGGAAATTTGAAATCATATCTTTGTGGTTTAATAAAGCATTACCAAAAATGATTTACAAATATATATAAAATGTTTATATCATTTTATAAGATGTTATGTCTTAAGACAAAATTTCCTTTGATCATGTAATGCATAAGATGCTTAGTTTATGCATACCTTAAGTGATATAAGATGTAGAGGTAAATATTTGTTACCAAATACTTGTTTACGTCTTAATCTTGACTTAATTTGATTTGAGTTTTGTGATTATCAAAACATAGGTTTATTGAGAGATATTAATAACCTTTTTAAACATTATTTATATCAACAAAGCTGCGTATTGCTTTAACAGTCGTGGGATATGGTAACTTGGATATAGCTTCAACTTTAGCTTGGTCCACCTCTATCCCATTCCCTGAGATCTTATGTCCTAACACAATCCATTCTTTCACCATGAAATGACACTTTTCCCAGTTTAACACCAAGTTGTTCCTCACAGCGTTTAAGCATTTTTTCTAGATTAGCAAGACATCGGTCGAAGGAGTTCCCAAAGACCAAAAAGTCATCCATGAAAACTTCCATGCTGTCTTCCATAAGTTCGTGAAAGATTGCGGTCATGCATCGTTGAAAAGTGGCGGGGGCATTACACAGCCCAAAAGGCATTCTTTTGTAGGCGAACGTTCCATAAGGGCAAGTAAACGTGGTCTTTTCTTGGTCCTCAGGTGCTATGGGAATTTGGAAATATCCTGAGAATCCATCCAAGAAACAATAGTATTCGTGCCCAGACAATCTCTCTAACATTTGGTCAATGAATGGTAAGGGAAAGTGATCTTTCCTCGTGGCATCATTGAGCTTTCTATAATCGATGCATACCCGCCATCCAGTAACCGTTCTTTGGGATACCATCTCACCCTTGTCGTTCTTAACTACAGTCATTCCACCCTTCTTAGGTACAACCTGTACAGGACTAACCCAAGGGCTGTCCGAGATTGGGTAGATCAATCCTGCATCCAGAAGTTTGATGACTTCTTTCTTTACAACTTCCTTAATGTTGGGGTTCACCCGCCTCTGGGGTTGCACGGTAGGTTTATAATCTTCTTCCATGAGAATCTTATGCGTGCAAAAAGTTGAGTCAATCCCCTTAATGTCGGCTACACTCCATGTAAGCACTCCCTTATATTTCTTTAGGACCTCTAAGAGTTTACCTTTTTGTTCATGTTCGAGGGAGGAGTTTATGATTACCGGTAGTTGGTCCTCTCCCTGAAGGAAGGCGTACTCTAAATGGTCAGGAAGTTCTTTAAGATCTAGCTCAGGGGGTTCGATAATAGAAGGCTTAAGCTTGTTTTCGGGTTTTCGGAGCTCGAGATGCTCAGTGGCCTCTTGTCTAGGGTAGAAGGAGACTGCACCAACATCCTCCATCTTTTCCACCTCCAACAAGGGGAGAAAACTCTCATCCCGTAACCAGCCTTCCTCGATCTGTTCATCAACACAGTCATCAATGACATCCATGAGTTCATCGACCTCTCCAATGAAATAGAGCTGGTTAGCAGCTTCGAGAGAGAGATCCATAGTGTCCTTAATGTCGAAGGTTAAGCTATCGGTTCCTACTCATAAGGTTAACTTGCCGTCATGAACATCAATGACTGCACGAGCGGTAGCAAGAAATGGTCTCCCTAAGATGATGGGTACCAAGTCATCCTCCTCCATCTCTAAGATTACGAAGTCGACCGGGAATTTGAATTTCCCAACCTTGACTAGCACATTCTCGCATATCCCTACGGGGTATTTGACTGATCTATCGGCTAGTTGGATGTTCATATGGGTAGGCTTCAATCCAGTGTATCCTAGTTTAAGGAACATAGAGTGAGGCATGAGGTTGATACTCGCCCCCAAATCGGCAAGAGCATTCTTAATTGATAGAGATCCTATGGAACAAGGCAAGGTGAAGCTGCCTGGATCGTCTACCTTCTTTGGTAGCCCTCGATGGGTCACCATAGAACATTCTTCCCCCAGGGTCACAAGACCCTCTAGTTTCTTTCGGTTGGCGAGTAATTTTTTAAAGTATGCGCTGTACTTCAGTATGTGATAACAAGCATCAAGGAGGGGTATGGTGACTACTGAGTCTTTTAGATATGACAAGAATCTCTTATTATCATTCTCAGTTTTCTGGTTTTTTAGTCGGGATGGGAATGGGATTCTCACAGGTTGGTTAGGTGGGGTTGATGGGGAGGGGATCGTCAAGGGAGATTGTTCGGGAGCTTCGCTGCTCACATCCCCTTCCTCTTCGCGAGGCTTGTTTGGATCGTGGGTGATAGGGTGCAAGCTCGGGTAAGGGGGGTCCTTGGTTGTTGTTCCAGCTCGAGTGGTTATCGCGAGCATGGGGTCTTTTTGGCTTACTGATGGCATTTCAAGGTTATCGAGGGTAGAGTTAAGCTTGTTGAACCATTCTCCAATGTCATTCTGCTGCTCATCGACAAGTTCATCAAGACCTTTTAATTGTAAGCTTTTTTCTTGAGTGAAGTGATCAAGGTCATCTTCAAAAGTGCTCCTGATTTCGAATTCAAGACCTTCCTCTCCTTCTTTTCTTTTTACCAGATTTCCCTAGAGTGTGTAATTGTTGTTTTGGTAAAAAGGCAAAAGGGAGGGATCAGCATAGATGTCACCTCCTGACAAGCATGCATGTTCAGTCGTGGTTTCTCCTCCGCATTCCTCTACCTCATGCGGGCCCCCACAGTAGTCACAGATCAAGTAAGGATTTGAAAGTTGTTTAGGTAACTGCGACCCAGCTAGGTATTCCATTCTTTTGTGAATTTTTCTTAACCGATCTGAAGATGTTGAAGTGATTTCAGACATGCTGACAGTCGACTCAGGTTCATCCCAAGTGTCATCCTGGTCTTGAGCATATTCCTCAATCCTATCCCATCCTTCCTCGACACTAAGATTGGCTAATCTCCCTTTTCTAGAATTGTTGATTCCGTTCCGATCATTTGAGGAGACATTGTAGTAGAAGATTTGGACCAAAAGCCAAAGTTCGATGCCATGATGGGGAACTTGTCTTATTAAATCCTTAAATCTAATCCACGATTTATGGAAGGGTTCGTCCTTCCCTTTTCGGAAACGGAGGATCCTATCTCTAAACGCTGAAGTTTTTCCAGGTGGAAAGAACTTCTCATAGAACTTGGATATGTGTTGTTCCCATGTGAAAATAGATTCAGGAGGGAGTTTATCATACCACTCTTGGGCTTTTTCATAGAGGGTGAAAGGGAAGAATCGTAATTGGGACGTGTCTCTAGTAGCCCCATCCGTATGGAGGGTGTCTACTATTTTCAAGAAGTCCTTAATGTGTTGAATCGTGTCATCATCATCTAACCCATAAAACTTGCACACACTTTGGACAAGCCAAACATCGGTCGCATGTAAGACCTCATTGGTGTGTTCGTTTGGGTAGACAATGGCGTTTGAGAAGCCACGAGGGTTTGGGGAGGAGTAGTCCTTCAGGCGCTTAGGAGTGGGAGTTGCGGGGGTACTCATCTCGTTGTTGGATTGGGAGCTAGGGGTTGTAAGGTGATTTTCCGAATTTTCTTCAGAAAGGGGTGCATCAAAATCGATGGCTATGCTAGATGGTTCAGGTGTTGAGTGAGATCGTCTTAGCCTACGCATTTCTCTATCGGGTTCTGCATAAGGCAAGACAAGGTCTCTAGCGGAACTACGACTCCTAGTGATCCTAAGGTTAGAGAATTCGTCGGTTGCCATAATGGCGGATGGTAAAAGTTACGAACAAAGACACGAAGAAATGAGATAGACTAAAGAGAACCCAGAAATAAAAATAAAATCTTACTAGAAAGGAATCTAGCAAGTAGACCTAATAAAAAGAGATTCTAACCTAGACAATAACTATTCCCCGGGCTGCGGTGCCAAAAACTTGATGCGTAGGGATTGCACCAGGCTTTACCTCTCGAGGGATCTCGAGAAGCTTACAACCCCCACCAGGCAGTGTACCTGATCGATGTAGTATAGTATAATGACAAGTACCGGGGGATTGATCGTTCAGCTAGGAATAGTGTTGCTAGGATTAGAAAACCTAAAGACTAGGTCTAGAGATGAGGGATGATTCTTTTTGTATTTTTATATTTTTATAAAAAGCAAATAAAAATCTCGGGTTTGAAGGAGTTGGGCGGAATTAGTTGCTAGTCAACTAACCCAATTACTAAGATGCAATCAAAATAAAATACTAAAAATGAAAATAAACTAAATTAACTAGAGGTGTGAGCAATATATGGGAGAATTGTGTTTACTTAGGTTTCACTACTCCCTAGATATCTTTTACAGATTAATTACTTGTTACAGTTGCGTGGATGACGGATTGTATTCCTTAATACCATTCATGGGGTGGCGTACTTACTTCCCCAATCCTATAAGCACCTACTTCACTCCTATGTCGAGCCGGCTAAGATGCTCCTAAGATGGGATCACTAGAATTTGCTTATGCATTAAATACAACCAATAAAACCTAGTACACATCGGTTCATGTTTCTTAAGACGTTCAAGCATGTTACCAAATGGAGATCTTCCAGTTTTCTTAAGCCTAACATTGAAATCATTCATCCATTACAACTATAAACAAGCAATCAACCTATAATTAACATCTATGTTTCATTACATCTAAGCAAACACATGATAGATCTAGCCTAGCATGTTGAAATCAAGACAAGCATAAGATATATTCAAACAATACATAGACATATTGAATGAATTGAAAGAGGACTTATCTCAATTGAACATGAAAGGTTTCAAGGGGTGAAAACCCTTGAAAATACAGTAAAAAATGACCTAGGGTTTATTAGGTTTGACCCTAGTATTCTCCACACAAGTTCCTCTCTTAATGAATGAAAAATAGAAAACTATATATAGATTCTGAAAGGTGACGGCGTCAAGAACAAAAGTCTGACGCCGTCATCTCGCCGCCAAATAATTTCTCGGACTGCCTAGATCTGGGTTTGACGCCGTCATGTGTATTCCAATTACAGGCCGTCACAAAATTTACCCCTTCTCTTGACGCCTTCAGGTTTTCTCTGGGTCGTCATGGATTTTACCCCTGACGCCGTCACATTTTTCCTCTTGACACCGTCAGGTACTGTTCTCAGCATGGAAAATTAAGTCTTTGCCGTTTTCTTCACTTTTATGCTCCAAAAATGTCCAAAATGCTTCCTTTTCCAGTATTCACTCTCAAAGTACCTAAAATCACAAAAGGAACGATTTAGGGCAATATTTGATCAAATAAATTCAATTCCGGGCTTAAATGACCCCCTAAAAATGGTTCATTTTTTGCCTCATCAGTTGGCAACTTAGTATTATCTAGTGTAATTGAAATGGTTCTATTAATGAATGCTTCTTATTAAATGCACTCTTATTAGTTCTCTTATATTTGTTCTATGCATAATATATATATATATATATATATATATATATATATATATATATATATATATATATATATATATATATATATATATATATATATATATATATATATATATATATATATATATATATATATCTTGTGCTCTAAATATTTTTGCAAGCATTCCATATCTCAATTTTTTATGACCTCAAAATGAGGGGGAGTATACGTCAAGGGGGAGCACTACATTCGTCGGTTTATCCTTTTTGATGCTAACAAAAAAGGGGAGAAGTGATATAAACTCATACTAAAAACTTGTATATATATTAATTTTTAGTTTAATGAGTTTAGATTTTGTAATCATCAAAAAGGGGGAGATTGTTGATATAAATAATGTATAAAAACGTTATTCATATTTTTCGATATCCCTAAGTTTTGACGATCACAAAATGTAAAAACATTAAACGCAAAATTAATACGTAAACAAGTATTTAGCAACTAATATCACTTCATCCAACAAAATCACTTAAGGTATGAATAAACAAGTGTCTAATACATTTTATGATCAAAGGGATTTTTATTTAAACATTACAAAGTTTATAAAATTATATATACACTTTATATTTCTTTGAAAAACATATTTGGTAATAAAGGAAAATGTTTAATTCATAATAAATATACGAATTCAAATTTTTAACCAAAATCAGTTAGTTTTTCACAAAATAAACTTTCCCCACCAAAAGACAGAAATTCTAGCCGTTTTCATCTGGGCGGCCCCCTTAATTTTAAGGGGGCCGACACACAATTAAAGGGGCCGGCCACGCTCCCCTGTCAGATTCTGTCATAAATTTTTCCCTATAAATACCACCACAAACCTGGTATTTTTACCACCTTTTGCACGAAAATTTTCAGATCCATTTCTCTCTAAACATCTTTCTAAAACACTTTGATCATAAGATTATTAATCCTTGTTTCAAGTGATCCAATCTTTTCATTCCCTCATCTCTTTAAGTGCAAAAGAAGAACACTCCTTCAAGAATCAAGTTAAGTAGTATTGTACATTTGTATATATTGTCTAGTAGTTGTGTATATTACTTGTAAAGGTGTAGAAGGCTTGTAATTAGATAGATCTAGATGTGTTAGTTGTGAGTAGAAGTAGTGAAGAAGAAGTAGAGTTGTGAAGAGCAAGAAGTAGTGAAGTAGTGAAGGTGTGTAGTAGTTGTGGAGTGTACAAGTTGTGTAGAAGTCGTGCTAAGTTGTGTAGTGGTGTGAGATTGGTTCTAGCTACAATTAGAACCCGACATTTAGCTTAGTGTCGTAAATTGGTGTAAGCAAAAGTTGTGTAAGGTTTTCTCCGCCATAAGGGAGCTTGTTGACATAGTGAAGAAAACTCTCGAGTAGGAGACTCGGGGAGTGGAGTAGGGCAAGGAAGGTGTCCTTGTAGCCGAACCACTATAAATCCTTTGTCTCGCGGTTAGATCTTTCCAACTCTAACTTATTACTTAGCTTACTTACTTATATCTCGTATATAGCTATAATTGTCTATATTATGCATGTGTTGAATTTACATATTTAGCTTACATCGTTATTATTTTTCATACCTCGATATAGTTGTTCATATTGTTCAAGACTTGAGTTCAAATAAGATCGAATCAAAGTTTTAAGAGTTAACAATGCTTTAAAACTAAACTAAGTTTTCATAAATAAAAAGGGACGTAAAAATATTTGTCTATATTGTTATTGTTTACTTGCGTAGATATAAGTTCTTATAAGTCATACTCATCCATATTGTTATTATTTACTTGCATAAATATAAGTACTTATAAGCATAAAAGTATTGATCTCACATAAACTAGAAACGAAGTTTTGTTTTAAACAACTAAGTTTTCATAAAATTAAAATGACGTAAAACTATTCAACCCCCTTCTAGTTTTCCACAGGAAGGTTGACAATGTTAGCCGATTTCCACGTTCTTGATATGGTTAGTGACACTACATGCCCTTTATTGATAGGAAGAGGATTCTTAGCTACCGCAAGTGCGATGATTGATTGTAAGGAATCTAGAATAGCGGTGGGAGAAGGAGAAACTTGGTCAGTGTATGATGTTAAGAAACACGCCTATGATGATGCGAAAAGTGTACCGCTTTTAGGGGGTCATTTAAGCCCTAAATTGTGATTATTTGATCAAATATTGCCTTAAATCGTTCCTTTTGTCAATTTAGGTACTTTGGAGAGGAATTATGGAAAAGGAAGCATTTTGGACGTTTTTGGAGCATAAAAGTGAAGAAAACGACAAAATCAAGAATCTAAGCCTGGAACAGTACCTGACGGCGTCAAAATCACAAGGCGACGCTGTCACTCATGGATCAAGTGATGGATATGTTGCTTTGAGCTTGACGGGCCAGAGAAGGAATTTGGGATTTAACACGAGACGACGTCACGAAGGGCGTCACATGTATCACCTATTACCACAAAGCGAGACGCTCCAGAGAATAATCAAAGGAGACAGCGTCATGGATGAACTTGACGATGTCAGAAGTCATAAGGTGACGGCGTCAAGTGTATCAGATGGAAGGCCATCACTTGTTAAATGGTCACAACTTGCGCGCGGAGTAGCTGACACTGTTTTGGCCATAGCTTTTGCATACGAACTCGCATTTGAGCGATTCAAAAAAGGAAACGATCGGGACGAAAAAATCTTCAATTTAGTGAAAAAATGGTCGTGACGCCGTCACTTGTTAGAGCTGACGCCGTCAGATCGGGCCGACAGAAAATCTGCCTATAAATATAACCTTATTACTTCACTTTTTGTAAGCCCTAAAACCTAAGGTCGATTCCTGGATTTAGGTAGGTATTTTTCCAGCAACTTAGAGGGTTTCAATCACTCCATAAACATCTTATATTGGTTTGTTGATTCTATCTTAATTATGTTTTCCATTATCATTGTTGCTTGCTCTTTTTTGATGATGGTTTGCTAATTCACCTTGTGTCTACTTATGTTTATGTGAAACTTGTATATAATTGATTAGATTTTATTGATTCCTTGTTGATGTTTGTGTCTATCTTCATCAATTAAGGCGTGACACTTCAATAGGTCTAGTTGATTTAGCTTAAAATTCTTGTTTCCTATTGTCTCTTGTTTAATTAAATGATGTCGATGTTAGGCTTAAGAAAACTGGCAGACTTCCAATTGGTAACTTTCTTGAACGTCTTAAGAAACATGATCGGAGGTGTACTACGATTTTTGGTTGTATTTAATGCATAAGTGAATTCTAATGATCCCATGTTAGGAGCTTTTAACGGCTCGACATAGGAGTGAAGTAGGATCTTATAGAGTTAGGGAAGATCGTACACGGCCCTACGAATAGTATTAAGGAATACAACCCGTCAATTAAAACAAGGTGTGACAATTCGATAGGTAGAATTGGATAACTAGCAAGGAGTAACATATCATAGGTAGACATGCTTCACTTACCTTGTAGAACCTTAGTTTATTTTTCTTGCACATTAGTTTAAGTACTAGCTTTTGGGTTAGTTGATTAAGAATTAATTCCGCCCCTTCTTCCAAAACCCGAGATTTTTACTTGCTTTTCATAAAGTATAAAAACACAAAAAGAATCACCCTTTAACTTTAGACTTAGTTAGATTAATTTCAATCATAACGACACTATTCCTGAGTTGAAAGATCAATCCCCCGGTACTTGTCACTATACTATACTACAACGATCAGGTACACTGCCTGGTGGGGGTTGTAAGCTTCTCAAGATCCCTTGAGAGGTAAAACCTGTTGCGAGGGCGCAATTCCCACGTATCAAGTTTCTGGCGCCGCAGCCCGGGGAATAGTTATTGCTTAGGTTGAAATTTTAATTTTATTAGGTCTACTCATTAGGTTCCTTTCTAGTGAGATTTTTTATTTTATTTTTCTAGGTTTTCTTTAGTCTATCTTATTTCTTCGTTTCTTTGTTCGTAACCATTACCATCCGCCATCATGGAAGGTGGTAATATCTTAGATCCCATCATCCCACCACAACCAAACCCACAACAACCAAACCAACCTCCTAGAGCCCGCACCCTAGGAGAGTACTCCCAACCAAGCCACAAAGGTTACCGAAACGCCATTGAGCTTCCCAAAGAAGCCATTGTAGCCCACCTGCGACCCGACACCATCCGGTTGGTGCAAAACGGATGTGCATTCCATGGACATATGTCCGAAGACCCAATTCAACACCTTAAGGACTTTCTTAAAATAGTAGATGCCAATGACCTTAACGGTGCTACTAGAGATATTACCCGATTGCGTCTCTTCCATTTCTCTCTTTGTGAACAAGCTGTCCATTGGCTTGATCGTCTACCCACGGGATCTATCTCGACTTGGGATAATCTCACCACTCGTTTCCTTGCTAAATTTTTCCCACCGGGGAGAACTACCAAGCTAAGGAATGACATCTTGATGTTCCAACAACGTCAAGGTGAAACTCTTTATGAAGCATGGACTCGTTTCAAGGAACTACTCCACAAAGTCCCCCATCATGGCCTCAATCTTTGGTTTCAAATCCAAATCTTTTATGATGGAGTTAATCACCAAACTAGAAAAGCTACAGATCACGCTGCCAATGCTAGACAGAGCAAGCTCAGTGTTGATAAGTGCTGGGAGGTCATTGAGGACTTAGCACAATACGAAGAAGAAGAATGGGAGGATCCAATGTTCTTGGAGGAAGGAAGTTTAGATTACATGAATGCAACCCAAGAACAGTTATTTGAGAACATCAAAAACGCAGGTTGAGGAATTGATGAGAGCCGAGATGCCCATGGCTAATCCCTTTGGATATGTGAATGCAGACAATAAATATACGTTTCCTGAATATTCACGACAAGAGGAATTCGAAGGGATAATGCTGACTTTTGTAAACAACCAAGAGAGGCAAATCCAACAATTAGAAGCCCGCATGGAAAAAACCCGAAGTGTCTTCATGGACTTGGCTGATAAGTTTATATCAAGGATTAAGGAGAAAATTAGGGAAGAAGCTATACCCGAGAAGATTGAAAAGATTTTTGAACTCCCAATCCCTAATGAAACAAGCAGCGATGGGCATAATGAAACACCTTTCTCTGTGAGTTCAACCCAGAATAACTTCTATTCTCATAAGCTTCCTTTTGAGAAAGGGAACTCTCATGCCTATACCATAACCTATAAATCACTCAAACCAACCTTGATGCATAGGGTCTCGATGATTTCTCAAACCAAACCCATTACCCATAAAACCTCTTTCAAATATTCCAACTTCAAAACGCCAACACTCCACTTCTTTGATGAAAGCATGTTTGAGTACGAAGATGAAGATGAAGTTGAAATAAAAAAGATGGGAACTGGAATGGATGAAGAACCGTTAGAGCATATTATTTATGAAAATGGCAAGAGCTCAAATCTTTGTCATAAAACTCTTCTAACTTCAAATCCACCCATCAAACCAAAGGATTCGGGTAACCTAACAATGAAGGTGGTAGACTCTTTCCCCATTCACTCACCCCCTTCACCTCACGTGGCATATTTCCACCCTAAGGGTGTGTATCGCTACTTTCACCCGCACTTAATCCTAAGTGTAGGGAAAAGCTCCCCTATTTCCGTTAAATAAGGGTAGAGTCAGGCTCGTGACTCAAACAAAAACAAGCGCTTCTTGGGTGGCAACCCATGTTTTTAATTGTTTGATGTTTTTATTTTATTTGTTTGTTTGTGTCATATATGCTTAATCATAGTTGTTTAATTTTCATGTTTCGAACAATTTGTGAAAATGCTTTATTTTGTTTTTAACCTCGTCTTAATTTCATATAAAGGTATTTTACAAAAAGATAAGTGTAGGAAAGTTTATATTTTGTTAAAAAGAACAAAATTCGAACATGAAAAATTCACAATTCATGATTAGCATATATTCTATCTTGTTTGTGTGTCAATACTTGTGGATATGTTTTATGAGTTCCTATTTGTAATTCATTCCATAAGTATCCTATCCTTTTATTGTTTTGTTTTGTTTTTATTTCTAAGTCTGGAATTACATCTAGTTGTGGTTTTTCTTTGTTCGGTTTGATGCTTTGGTTTTTGTGTTTGTTGATTACAAGTTATATTGGTCAAGAAGATGATTACATTTCTGGAGGGAAGCTTTCAACGTTCATTGTCTTGGAGGAAGATTTAACCATGTTGTCATATTATCCACACCGAACGAATCAGGGGAGTATTAGTTTCTTTCATTCTTATTTATTTTTACTTTTACATCTTGTATCTAGAACATTGGGGACAATGTTCGGTTTAAGTGTAGGGAGGGTATATTAGAAACTATAACTCCACTTGATTTTTGTCTTGTTTGATAGTGAACGTGTAATAAAACTGAGAGAAATATTTGTTAGGGCAGTTTTAGTACCAAATTTAAATTTTTTTGCAACATATAGGAGTGAAACTTTAGTCTTAATAAGCGTCTCATGGATAGGAATTGTATGACTAGCACAAAAACCATACCACTTAAAAATTTCCACCCCAAAAATGTGAGGTTCGTCTTTAGATTTTTAGGAAAAAGCATTCATTCTTAATGCTTGTGAGTGTACCGGTAGTATTTAGATTCTAGAACTTGTGATAGTGATGCATCCCGAGACCGCTAGTGAGACTACATTTGTTTAGTTAGGATTTACTACATGATAAGAGACATTAGAATAACCCTTGTTTTACACCTGTAATATAATTACATTGACTTCATAGGTCAAGTAATTCTCCCACACCTTTGCGTTGTACTCATTTTTAGTACACGATACCCCTAGTACACCCCTCCGAGCCTATCTTTTTCGTTTCTAACTTTAAGCATTTTACTTAAAGGAAGAATTTGTTAACAATCCACCCCAAATGTGCAACAAAATCGCCTTAGCCTTCCGTGTATGCACTCATCTTTAGTGCATTATTGTTATTTGTTTAAACCCATAGTTAGTTGTCTAATTGATTATATGGTTGCTAAGTCGAGTCATATCTTGTACATATTGTTTTGGGACGATTGGGACTCATGGGTAAGTACTATTGTAATGGAGTAATGGGGATGACGTCAATTATTACCCCCATATGTGCGTTAATATTTAAAAGTACTCTAAGTGTTTTGATTATCTTGATTCAAGTCATTAGAATAGTGATTGTAAAGTATGTAAAAGCTCAAGTGTAGGGAGGAAACGAGCTCCCTTTGATGTATTATTTTAAAAGTGTATGCAAAAAAAAAAATAAAATAAAATAAAAAAATAAAAAAAAGAAAATAGAAAAAGAAAAGAGAAAAACATACGGGCTACCATCCGTTTCTTTTATTTATGTTTAAGTCATATACTGTCTTGAAAAAAATCCAAAAAGAGTCGTAGTTAGTTCAAGTTGTGTCGACTATTGGCTTAGCGACGCCTCATTGTACATAGAGTTAACTAAGACAATTGACTTGCCACCAGTAAAATATCCGTTTATTCAACAAAACCGTGTTTTCCATATCCCCTACACCTAACGTTATAACCCTTTAAAAGACCTCTTTGATAGTTTATCCTAGGTGCTTATGCCAAGTGGTGGAGGTTTTTGATCCTTTCCCAAGCTTATGGTAATCTATTTGCTATGACAGGTAGTGAGTGATATTTCTCCATTTCCAATAATGACATATAAATTTACAACACCTGAGAGATGAGAGTATCCAAATACTTAATGTGAGGTGCTAGTGTATAATTTTCGTGCTTGTTTTGATTAAGGTGGAACGATCATTTGTTGTAATTACTTTTATATTAGTGTTAAATGACCCCTAACTTGTATTTTTATTGGTGGAAAAGCTCATTTGCTTGAGGACAAGCAAATCCCAAGTGTAGGGATATTTGATGAAGCGAAAAGTGTACCGCTTTTAGGTGGTCATTTAAGCCCTAAATCGTGATTATTTGATCAAATATTGCGTTAAATCGTTCCTTTTGTCAATTTAGGTACTTTGGAGAGGAATTACGGAAAAGGAAGCATTTTTGACGTTTTTGGAGCATAAAAGTGAAGAAAACGACAAAATCAAGAATCTAAGCCTGGAACAGTACCTGACGGTGTCAAAATCACAAGGTGACGCCGTCACTCATGGATCAAGAGATGGATATGTTGCTTTGAGCTTGACGGGCCAGAGAAGGTATTTGGGATTTAACACGAGACGGCGTCACGAAGGGCGTCACATGTATCACCTATTACCACAAAGCGAGATGCTCCAGAGAATAATCAAAGGAGACGGCGTCATGGATGAACTTGACGACATTAGAAGTCATAAAGTGACGGTGTCAAGTGTATCAGTTGGAAGGCCATCACGTGTTAAATAGTCACAACTTGCGCGCGGAGTAGCTGACACTGTTTTGGCCATAACTTTTACATACGAACTCGCATTTGAGCGATTCAAAAAAGGAAATGATCGAGACGAAAAAATCTTCGATTTGGTGAAAAAATGGACGTGACACCATCATTTGTTAGAGCTGACGCCGTCAGATCAGGCCGACAGAAAATCTGCCTATAAATATAACCTTATTACTTCAGTTTTTGTAAGCCCTAAACCCTAAGGTCGATTCCTGGGTTTAGGTAGGTGTTTTTCCAGCAACTTAGAGGGTTTCAATCACTCCATAAATATCTTATATTGGTTTGTTGATTCTATCTTAGTTATGTTTTCCATTATCATTTTTGCTTGCTCTTCTTTGATGATGTTTTGCTAATTCTCCTTTTGTCGACTTATGTTTATGTGTAACTTGTATATAATTGATTAGATCTTATTGATTCCTTGTTGATGTTTGTGTCTATCTTCATCAATTAAGGCGTGACACTTCAATAGGTCTAGTTGATTTAGCTTAAAATTCTTGTTTCCTATTGTCTCGTGTTTAATTGAATAATATCGATGTTAGGCTTAAGAAAACTGGTAGACTTCCAATTGGTAACTTGCTTGAATGTCTTAAGAAACATGATCGGAGGTGTACTACAATTTTTGGTTGTATTTAATGCATAAGTGAATTCTAATGATCCCATGTTAGGAGCTTTTAACGGCTCGACATAGGAGTGAAGTAGGATCTTATAGAGTTAGGGAAGATCGTACACGGCCCTACGAATGGTATTAAGGAATACAACCCGTCAATTAAAGGAAGGTGTGACAATTCAATAGGTAGAATTGGATAGCTATCAAGGAGTAACATATCATAGGTAGACATGCTTTACTTACCTTGTAGAACCCTAGTTTATTTTCCTACACATTAGTTTAAGTAGTAGCTTTTGGGTTAGTTGATTAACAACTAATTCCGCCCCTTCTTCCAAAACCCGAGATTTTTACTTGATTTTCATAAAGTATAAAAACACAAAAAGAATCACCTTTTATCTTTAGACCTAGTTAGATTAATTTCAATCCTAACGACACTATTCCTGAGTTGAACGATCAATCCCCCGGTACTTGTCACTATACTATACTATAATGATCAGGTACACTACCTGGTGGGGGTTGTAAGCTTCTCAAGATCCCTTGAGAGGTAAAACCTATTGCGAGGGCGCAATTCCCATGTATCAGCCTAGGATACTAATGAGGAACCAACGCCTCATTGGGTAGATGTAAATAGGAGACCATCTATATATGGACCTTGGGTTAATCGAGACTTCATAGGACCTCAACGCCCATTTTATTTAGAGGAGGAGTTTATAAACAAAACACATTCGGTAGAGCAACTCATAGATAGGGATGAAGAACTAAACCCCTTTGAGGATCCCTCGGTCTTTAGGAAAATGATTGAATTCCTAGGAGTGATGCCTATCCACATAGGAATGAACAAGTGGAAAAGGGAAGGTGATAAATGTAAATGGAATTGGGACAAGCCACCTAAGAAATGTGACGGATCATGGCATATGAAGATGATTCTATATGATCCGAATGAAGAAAAATTTGAGAAGTCATACCGAACTAAGAGAACCGATAGGAAATTGAAACCTAAGTTTGATCACAAAGATGTCCTCGATGAAGAACTCACTCATTTAGGATAGCCCGTGACCTTGAGTCTAGCTACAAGACTCGTAAATAAAGAAAAGCGCTTCTTTGGAGGCAACCCAAGTTTTATTTGTTTGATTGATTGTTTGTTTGATTCTATTTGTTTCCGTATGCATGCTTTATATTTATTGTTTATGGATCATGTTTCATAATAAATTGTGAAAATGCTTTACCTTGTTGTTTGTCTTAACTTCATAAAAAGGTATTTCGCAAAAGCTAAGTGTAAGGGAAATCTAAACTTGTTTTCTAAGAACGAAATTGAACATGAACCACAACAATATTAAATGAACATGTATATTAGTATTTGTTTGAGTCAAATGCTTGTATCGAGTCATAATGATGTTTTGCAGGAATTGCAGGAATTAAGGCATAAGTTTTTCCAGAAATTTTCCGGAAACTTAATATAAGATTTCTGTCGGAACACTTTGATGGCGTCAGGATCATAACCTGACGGCGTCAGGACTCAGGTGTAGAAATTCTGAAAATTTTTGCAAGTTTTGTTTTTCCACCGGAGTCTTAAAGTTTTTGTTAATTCTTTAGTTTTATAAACTCCAGGAAATCTGCAAATATTCATTCCACAAGCATTATATCCTTATATATATATATATATATATATATATATATATATATATATATATATATATATATATATATATATATATATATATATAGATTGTTGCCGATTTTACGCGAGGTTTGCGATGATTGTTTTCTCAGGTTTAACAGGTTATATTGGACAAGAAGACGATTTATGTTTCTGTAGGGAAGCTTTCAATGTTCATTTTCTTGGAGGAGGATCTAACAATGTTATCACATTATCCACACCGAACAAATCAGGAGAGCATTTGTTTCATTCTTTTACCTTCATTACTTTTACATCCTTTTTAATGAACATTGGGGACAATGTTCAGCCTAAGTGTAAGAGGAGGGTAAATGATGATACCTTAGAGAATACAATTGCACTTGAGTTTATTTGTTCAATAGTAGGTGTGTAATAAAACTAAGAGAAACAGTTGTTAGGGTAATTTTAGCGCCAAATTTAATTTTTTTACGATATTTAGGAGTAAAGCTTTAACCTTAATGAGCGTCTCATGGATAGGAGTTGTATAACTAGCACAAAAACTGTACCACTCAAAATTTTCCACCCCAAATATGTGAGGTTCGCCCCTAGATTTGTTAGGAAAAGATACTTATGAGTGTACAGGTAGTACTTAGATTCTAGAACTTGCGTTAGTGATGCATCCCGAGACCGCATGTGAGACTACATTCGTGTAGTAGGATTTAGTACATGATAAGAGGCATTAGGATAACCCTTGTGTTTAAACCCATATTATAATTACTTGACCAATGAAGTCATAATTACTTGACTAATAAAGTCAATTAATTCTCCCACACCTTTGCGTTGTACTCATTTTTAGTACACAATACCCCTAGTACACCCCTCCGAGCCTATCTTTTTCGTTTCTAACTTTAAGCATTTTACTTAAAGGAAGAATTTGTTTACAATCCACCCCAAATGTGCAACCAAATCGCCTTAGCCTTCATTGTATGCACTCATCTTTAGTGCATTATTGTTATATGTTTAAACCCTTAGTTAATTGTCTAATTGAATACATGGTTGCTAAGTCGAGTCATATCTTGTACACATTGTTTTGGGACGATTGGGACTCATGGGTAAAGTACTAGTGTTATGGAGTAATGGGGAAGAACATCATATATTAACCCCATATGTGCGTTAATCTTAAAAAGTACTCCAAGTGTTTTGATTATCTTAATTAGAGTCATTAGAATAGTTGATTGTAAAGTATGTAAAAGTTAAAGTGTAAGGGGAATGCAAATTTTCTATGATGTATTATTTTGGATAGTAGGGCAAGAGTGTACGCAAAAAAATAAAAATAAATAAATAAATAAATAAATAATCAAAAAATCATGAAAAAGAAAAAAAATAGAAAAAGAAAAAGATAAAAAACATACGGACTACCATCCCGTTTCATTTTTTGTTTATTTTATGTTTTTATTAGATTATGATTAACTTAAGTCGAGTCGAGTCTTGGCTTAGCAACGCCACATTGTACATTTAATTAACCATCATGATTAACTCGCCACCAGTAAATATTGCCTTTATCCAACAAAACCGTGTTTATCATATCCCTACACCTCACGTTATAACCCTTTAAAGACCTTTTTAATTATTTATCCTAGGTGCTTACTCCAAGTGGTAGAGGTTTGATCCTTTCCCAACCCTATGGTAATCAATTTGCTATGACAAGTAGTGAGAGATGTTTTCCATTTCCATATTGTGATATATACTTTATTACACCCGAGAGATGTGAGTATCTAAACACTATTTGTGAGGTGCTAGTGTATAATTTCCGAGCTTGTTGTTTGTTGAAGTAGAACGATTATTTGCTGCAATTACTTTTATATTAGTGTTAAATGACCCCTAGCTTGTATTTTGATTGGAATAAAAGCACATTTGCTTGAGGACAAGCAAATCTCAAGTGTAAGGGTATTTGATGAGACGAAAAGTGTACCGCTTTTAGAGGGTCATTTAAGCCCAAAGTCGAGATTATTTGATCAAATATTGCCCTAAATCGTTCCTTTTGTCATTTTAGGTACTTTTGAGCGGAAATCTGGAAAAGGAAGCATTTTGGACGTTTTTGGAGCGAAAAAGTGAAGAAAACAACAAAGTCTCAAATTCATGCTGGAAATTGTACCTGACGACGTTAGGGATTGCATGTGACGCTGTCACCCTTTGACAAAGAGGTGGATAAATCAAGTTATACGTGACGCGACTGAGAGGTTTTGGAAGAATTGTACATGACGGCGTCACCAAGGCCATCAAGAGTAATTTGTATGTGATGGCCAAGACCAAGTTTACACATGACGACGTCAGAAGTGGATCTAGGCAATATGATGATAATTATGGTGGCGAGTTGACGGTGTCAGAACCTACTCTTGACGCCGTCAGACCCATTATTCTATATATAGTTTTTGATTTTTCATTCATTGTGTGCAACTTTGAGAGGAGAAAAACCCTAGACGAATTTTACTGTATTTTTGAGGGTTTCAAACCCTTGTTTCATCCATGCATAATTGAAGATAAGTTTTCCAACAATCATTCAATATGTATATGTGTTGTTTGATTATATCTTATGCTTGTATTTTCTTTAACATGCTAGGCTAGGTTTTCTTTGTGTTTGCTTAGATGTAATGAAACTTAGATATTGATTATTGGTTGGTTACTTGTTTATAATTGTTGTAGATGAATGATTTCGATGTTAGGCTTACGAAAACTGGTAGACTTACAATTGGTAACTTGCTTTAACGTCTTAAGAAACATGATCGGTGGTGTACCATGATAAATTGGTTATATTTAATGCATAGGTAACTACTAATGAGGCCATGTTAGGAGCTAGTAGTCGGCTCGACATAGGAAGAGGTAGAAGCTTATAGAGTTCGGGAAGATCGTACACGGCCCTACGAATGGTATTAAGGAATATAACCCGTCATCAATGCAATGGTAACAAACTGATCAACCGGTAAAAGATAGCTAGGGAGTTGTGAAATCTAAGTAAACACATTTTCTCTTATTATTGTTTTCGCCACATTTACTTTAAGTTCATTTTATTTTATTTTGTTTGCATTTGTAGTTATTTGGGTTAGTTGATTAGCAACTAATTCCGCCCACTCCTTCAAAACCGAGATTTTTACTTGCTTTCCAGAAAATATAAAAATACAAAAAGAATCATCCCTCACCTCTAGACCTTGTTTGATCGAGTTTTAACCCTAGCGAACTCTATTATTTGAGTTGAAAGATCAATCTCCCGGTACTTGTCACTATACTATACTACAACGGTCAGGTACACTGCCTGGTGGGGATTGCAAGCTTCTCAAGATCCCTTGAGAGGTAAAACCTTTTGCAAGGTTGCAAAACGACGCATCAGCTACAATCTATAAGCCCCCAACGCTTATCTTTGTTTACCTACATGAGACAGGAACTGAGAATGGTACGTCCTTACAACTTACTGAGTAAGCGTAACATATATATAATTACACTTGCAAATATAATTTGAACATAATAGTCTATAACATGGCATGAATAATACGACTCTTAGTCGTCTTTCTACTTGTACATGACATAAATATAAGTTTGGTTTTGAATTTCTTGATTTATATATGATATATGGGCATGTGGTTCTTAACTAGACGAATGCTTATTCGTCCTAATATGATGGAGAACTTTCCTAAACAACGAGTACTCTTTTTGGGGTCTAACTTGTTATCGTGCTTATCAATACTCGGGTTATCTACAAAGGATGCTTGTTTGTCACACCCCGCCAAATGGCGAAAACACGAGGTGCAATAAAACCAATATGCATCGCAAAGATATAAAACAATACCAAACATGATATATAAAAGAAATCCCAACGATTACATTTTTATTACAAGATTACATTGTCTGAAAATAGGTAATGTTATTATTTTTAGTCAGACACATGACTAATATGATATCCATGAGATACAATAACTTAGGTTCCACTTTCTCTTAATCACCTGAAAAGCATGATAAAAAGGGTCAACTATGAAATAGTTGGTGAGTTTCATATAATTTGTACACCAAAAATAGTTCCAGAAATACTTTCCAAAATAGTTCCAAAGTTTTTGACAAAAATGTATATGTAAGTAACACACACCCCTCAGTAAAATAATATCAATCATTTGAAATATAAGATTTTTTGGTATCAAGTAAATTCCAAATTTCAAAGTACGAAATAATTAGACCTCAAATAATTTTGAAAGAAATACTCGTACTCAAAAGTTTAAACTCAAAGACTACAATAGTGTCATTCAAAACGACCCCAGAATGAAATCATCAGGGCAAACACCAACATTTGAACCAATATAAAAATTATTTCCAATAGGTCTAGGTATCCAGCTTTCCTGTTGATCCCTCTCGCCTTGTCATCAGTGTCCTGGACTCTATCTGTCTGACTTATGAGACGAAAAGTGTACCGCTTTTAGGGGGTCATTTAAGCCCAAAGTCGAGATTATTTGATCAAATATTGCCCTAAATCGTTCCTTTTGTCATTTTAGGCACTTTTGAGAGGAAATCTGGAAAAGGAAGCATTTTCGACGTTTTTGGAGCAAAAAAGTGAAGAAAACGACAAAGTCTCAAATTCACACTGGAAATTGTACCTGACGGCTTCAGGAATTGCTTGTGATGCCGTCACCCTTTGACAAAGAGGTGGATAAATCAAGTTACACATGATGCGCCAGAGAGTTTTTGAGAAATTATACATGACGGCGTCATCAAGGCCGTCAAGAGTAAATTACATGTGACGGCCAAGATGGAATTTACACATGACGACGTCACAATTGGATCTAGGCAATACGATGATAATTATGGCGGCGAGTTGATGGCGTCAGACTTTACTCTTGATGCCGTCAGACCTAATAATCTATATATATTTTTTGATTTTTCATTCATTGTGTGCAACTTTGAGAGGAGAAAACCTGTTGGGAATTATATTAACAGTTACCACGCCTAAGTATAAAGATTACAACTGCTGAAGAATGCACTAGCAGTGGAAACTCATTACCACTGCTAGTATATATTATTACCACTGCTATTAGGATAACTGTTAGGAAACTTGTAAAGATAAATATAGAATAGATCTTGTGTATATCTTATTCAATTATCATTATACGTATCTTGTAGAAGAGGACTCCTTGTGCTATAAAAGGAGGTCCTAGGTTAAGGTTAGATATACGTTTTTCTTAGAGCTTCAAGGTTGTAACCCTAGTGATACAAAGATCACTCGTATTATTATTCTTAATAATATTGGAGCTAACAGTTTGATACATACATTATTCTCATTCATATACAAATGTTTCATTCACAATCAAACTTCTAAGTATTACTAAGTAGATTCCGCATACTTAGTGATTTAACTCAAAGTATCATTCTAACACAGATCAAGGTGTTTAGATCCATCAAGTGGTATCAGAGACAGGTTCTGATACTTTGATTTAGAAGACCCCAAGTTCACTCAGAAGATTCAATGGTGACAGAAACTAGTCAGTCCAACATTGCTCCTAAGCTTCCCAAGCTTAAGTTGAATGACTATGAGATGTAGAGGCTAATGATCGAACAATTCTTTATGGTGCAAGACTATGCACTTTGGGAAATTATTATGTTTGGAAATTCTTTCAAACCTGGTACTACCTCAGAAACAATTGATGGCAAGGTAGTACTAAAGACCAACACTGGACCAGTCACAAATGATGAAAGACTTCAGATGAAGAATGATCTGAAGGCCAGAGGTTTGCTGTTGATGACCCTTCCCAGAGATCAAGTTCTAGCATTCAGCAAGTACAAGACTACACAGACTTTGTTTGAGGAGATCTGCAATGTTTTTGGTGGTAATGATTCCACCAAGAAGACACAGAAGACCTTGTTGAAACAGACTTATGAAAACTTTGGTTCAACAAGTAATGACTCTATTGACAACATCTTCACAAGGCTTCAGAAGATTGTTACTCAACTCACAGTGTTTGGAATTGAGGTGGAAAGAGAAGACATCAATTTAAAGTTCTTAAGAAGTTTACCCTCTGAGTTTAGTACAAATGTTGCTGTGTGGGAAGATAAGCCAGAACTGGAGACTATGAAGTTGAATGCTTTGTACAATAACTTTAAAGTTATTGAACAGAGGTTGAAGAAGGCTGGAAAACTAAGTTCAGGATTAGGGAACTTAGCACTAATATCATCATCTGTTGATGATAGTTCAGATGAAGAGAGTGATAGTGATGATGATAATGCTAACATTGTTGTTTCCACTGGTAGTGGAGGAGTTTCCACTGCTAGTTCAAAAAGACAGATTGCTGGTCTTAGTGATTCTACTTTTTATGCCTTTCTGTCAAGTCAAATGAGTGGTTCAATTCTCACACATGAAGACTTGGATCAAATTGATGAGGATGACATGGAAGAGATGGACATTAAATGGCAGGTTGCATTACTAAGCTTAAAGGCAAAGAAGTTCTGGAGGAAGACTGGTAGGAAGATCACCATAAATGGCAATGAAACTGTAGGTTTTGATAAAAAAGAATGTGGAGTGCTACAATTGTCATAAGAAGGGGCACTTTGCCAGGGAATGCAAGAAACCAAAGAAGCCTGATAACAGGTCAACTTGGTATAAGCAGGACAAGAAGAAAGAACCTACAACTGAAGAACCAAAGGTGCTATTGGCCATTGATGGAGTGAGCTATGATTGGAGCTATATGGCTGAGGATGAAGAAGATGGTTCAGAGTCTGCAATGATTGCTACTGAGCTTGCACTTATGGCTTTTTCTGACTCTGAGGTACAAATTAATAATGCTTGTTCTAAAACTTGTAAGGCTTTAAAAGATTATGAGAAACTTAAAGAACAATATGATGAACAATTGCTAGAGTTAAATCAAACTAATTATAACTTATCAAATCATAAAAGAGGTCTTGCTGTTTTAGAAGCACAATTAGAGCATTATAGAGCCAATGAATCTAAGTTCAATGATGATATTGCTGTTTTAAAAAGAGACTTAGTTTATAAGGTTGCTATGAATCAGGCTCTTAGGGAAGAGTTAGAGAAGGTTAAAAGGGCCAATGAGAATATACAGATAACTTGTAATACACTAGATCATCAATCCAAGTGTATTGAAAAAATTTGGGAGGCCCAAGTTGTAAACAAAGCCAAATCAGGAGTAGGATATAAATCAGTTCCAACACCTCTAAGAGGTGTTCCATCACCTCCTGGTATTGACTTAGCACACACAGGATTAGAAGAGTTCCAGGAACCAACCATGACATATGGACCAAAATTTGTTAAAGAAGCTGCTATTGAAAAGGTTCAGGTTGAGGTTGATACATTTGATAGTGCTAGTGACTCATCGCTTAAAGATGAAAGTTTGAATGTTGAGTCTAAAACTAGAGTTCCTGAGAGTGTTCATGTGGAAGTTAAAAAGAGTATTCCTGAAGTTGTCAAAGAGAAGCCTAGGACACAAGCTAATCACTCTAGGCCCACTACTAGATATGCAGAGATGTACAAAAGTAGGTCAACAACTCCTAGGAGGAACAAGAGGAGTTGGAATCATGTTAAATCTAGACAATTTGGTAGTGACTTTGTGTTTAACAACAAACCTTGCTACATATGTGGTAGTTTTGAACATCTTCATTATAATTGTAACTATCACATGGGTAGAAGGGAAGTGTTTGGGAATACCAGGATGAATGGAAATAAGCTAATAACTTTACTCACCCAAATCCACTAAGCAAGATGATTCCCAGGTCTGTTTTGCTTAACTCTGGCATCAAAACTCTTTCCACTGCTAGACCAGCAGTTGCCACTGCCAGAAATATAAACAGAGTTTACCCTAAGTCCCCTGTTAAAAGTGCAAAACCCGTTACAACTTTTGTTAAATCTGCACAAACAGGGAACAAGACCTATTTTGAAAAGAAATTTTACTATAACCACAAGTGGGTACCTAAAATTTGAAAACCAGCAGTTGCCACTGCTAAGCCAGCAGTTACCACTGCAAGGCCAAAAGTTTCCACTGGTGGTTCTGTAAACAACAAAAGGGTAAATGTGGGAAATGTTGTTAAGGCCTCAGCACATTGGGAATGGAAACCAAAAGGAACTATCACCTCAAACAATCCCAATGGTGTATCAATGACCTTTGACAGATATAATTATATTGATACACGAGGCAGATCCAAGTCATTTGTGGCTTGGGTCCCCAAAAGGAACTAATTCCTTTATTTTATGTGTAGGAACATTCAAAGCCTAAAGATGATCAAGAATATTCAGACAGTGGATGTTCCAGGCACATGACTGGCAATAAGTCCTATCTTTCAGATTTCAAACCTTATGATGGACAATTTGTCAGCTTTGGAGGTGGTATTGGTGGCAAAGTTTCTGGTAAAGGAACAATCAAGGCTGGAAACTTGGACTTTGAGAATGTGTATTATGTGAAAGAACTCAAGTACAACCTCTTCAGTGTGTCACAAATGTGTGACAAGAAACATAGAGTTCTATTCATAGAAGATGAATGCTATATCTTATCTAAGGATTATAAGCTCCCTGATGAAAGTGATATTTTGCTTAAAATCCCTAGAAAAGGCAATCTATATAGCATAGACATGAAGAACATAGTGGCTAAAGATGATGTTACTTGTTTGCTTGCAAAAGCCACTTTGGATGAATCCATGCTTTGGCACAGAAGACTTGGTCATGTTAATTTCAAGACCATTAATAAGATTGTGAAAGATGGTCTAGTCAGAGGTTTACCAGAGAAGAGATTTGAAAATGACCAAACATGTGTTGCCTGTCTTAAAGGCAAGCAACACAGAGCTTCATGCAAGACCAAGGCATACAATTCTATTTATCATCCACTTTACATGCTGCATATGGATTTGTTTGGTCCTACATCAGTGAGCAGCATAAATTTGAAGAAGTATTGTCTTATTGTAACTGATGACTTTAGTAGATTTACATAGGGTTTTTTTTTAAGAACCAAGGATGAAACCACTGGCATCCTTAAGACATTCATCACTGAAGTTGAAAAGAAGATCAAGATCATCAGGTGTGACAATGGGACAGAGTTCAAGAACAAAGTTATGGATGATTTCTGCAGAGACAAAGGTATTAAGAGAGAATTTAGTGTTGCAAGAACTCCTCAACAAAATGGAGTTGCTGAAAGAAGAAATGGAACACTAATTGAGGCTGCTAGAACAATGATAGCTGATTCAAAGCTACCAGTGACTTTTTGGGCTGAAGCAGTTGACACTGCTTGTTACATTCAGAACAGGGTTTTAGTGGTTAAAACAAAGAACAAGAAACCTTATGAGCTATTCAGAGGAAGACCCCTAACTTTGGATTTTATGAGGCCATTTGGATGTCATGTCACAATCCTCAATACCATTGATCATCTGGGAAAATTTGAAGAAAAGTCAGATGAAGGCTTCTTTGTTGGATATTCTATGGTTAGCAAGGCTTTCAGAGTCTATAACTTAAGAACAAAGAAGATTGAAGAGAATTTGCATGTTGAGTTTCTTGAAAATAAAACTAACATAGCAGGTTCAAGACCAGAATGGCTATTTGATCTTGAGACTTTATCAAATACAATGAATTATGTACCCATTACCTCAAGTACAAGAGACAATAATCTTGAAGAATCAGAAGAATTCATTGATGAAGATGAATCTTGCAAAGATGATGAACATGATAAAGATCAAATTGTAATGCTACTTTGGGACTTTGTTGACAATAATGAAGACTCACAACCTTCAAAGAATTCTGAAAAGGAAAGTGATGCAAGTGTTGTGAATTTTGATGTTTTGAATAAAGAAATTCCTGCTAGCAGTGGTAACCAAATTCCCACTGCTGCAACAGAAGTTTCCACTGATAGTCCAAATGTGGGAAGTTCATCTCAGGAATCACCCAGTGATGATGTTGAGATCTCACACATGCCAACAACATATGATATTCCTAGCACATCAAAGACTTCAATTCACAAAGTGCATCCACTTGAAAATGTTATTGGTGAGCTATAATCAGGTTTGAAGACAAGAAGGCAGATAAAGAAAGATGATGTTCATGGGTTCATTAGTGAAGTTTATGAGTCCAAGAAGCATAAGAACAAGAATGAATGTTTGTTTTTCTGTTTTCTATCACAAGTGGAGCCTAAAAATGTTTATAAGGCTTTAGAAGAATCTAGCTGGGTTGAAGCAATGCAAGAGGAGTTGTTGCAGTTCAAACTTCAAAAGGTTTGGGTTCTTTTTAATTTGCCTGATGGTATGAAGGTGATTGGTACTAAGTGGGTTTTCTGAAACAAGAAAGATGAAAGAGGTATTGTTATCAGGAACAAAGCTAGATTAGTTGCTCAAGGATACACTCAAGAGGAGGGTATTGAATATGAAGAAGTTTTTGCTCCTGTTGTAAGGATTGAGGCTATTAGATTGTTTCTAGCCTATGCATCCTTTATGGGCTTTACTGTCTATCAAATGGATGTTAAGAGTGCCTTCCTGTATGGAAAGATTGATGAGGAGGTCTATGTCTCTCAACCTCCAGGCTTTGAAGATCCTCAACACCCTAATAAAGTATATAAAGTGGTTAAGGCTCTTTATGGTTTACATCAAGCTCCAAGGAAGTGGTATGAAACCTTAACTACTTATCTGTTGAATAATGGGTTTCATAGAGGAAAGATTGATCAAACTTTGTTCATCAAGAAAGACAAGGGTGATATTCTACTTGTTCAAGTCTATGTTGATGATATCATCTTTGGATCTACTAGACAAGAGATGTATAAAGAGTTTGAAAAGTTGATGAAGGATGAATTCCAAGTGAGTTCTATGGGAGAACTTACTTTCTTTTTGGGGTTGCAAGTACAACAAAGGAAAGATGGCATCTTTATCAGTCAAGACAAATATGTGGCTGAGATTATAAGGAAGTTCAAATTTACTGATGCAAAACCTTCAAATACACTTGCTGATAAGACTACTCATCTATTGTTGAAGAATGCTAGTGGAGCAGATGTTGATGTGCACACATACAGATCTATGATTGGTTCCCTGATGTATCTCACTTCATCAAGACCAGAAATTATGTTTATTGTATGTGCTTGTGCAAGATTTCAAGTTACTCCAAAGACCTCACATATGACTGCAGTAGAGAAGATTTTTAGGTATTTGAAGACATATCCTAATCTAGGATTGTGGTATCCAAGAGAATCCCTTATGGAACTGATCACATACTCAGATAGTGATTATGCTGGTGCAAGTTTGGATAGAAGGTCAACTACAGGAGGATGTCAATTTCTTGGATGTAGATTGGTGTCATGGCAGTGCAAGAAACAAACAATGGTAGCTACTTCAACCACTGAAGCAGAATATGTAGCTGCTGCTAGCTGTTGTGCTCAGATCTTATGGCTTCAGAATCAATTGTTGGATTATTGGTACAATTTCATGAACACCATTATCTATATAGACAATAGTAGTACCATATGCATTATTAAAAATCCTATGCAACACACTAAAACTAAACATATTGAAATCAGACATCATTTTATTAGAGATTGTTATAAGAAAAAGCTTATTCAAGTTGTCAAAATTCATACTGATGACAACTATGCCGATTTATTAACAAAAGGGCTTGATGTGGGTAGGTTTCAGTACTTGGTAACAGGTATTGGAATGTTAAACCCATAAGTCTTTGATGTCTAATAATTTTCAGTGTTGCAGGATAGTTTTTAGGTACTAATATTGTTTGTATATGGTTGTATGGTTTTCTACTAACTTGTATGCAGAGGAATTAAAGCATAGTGGAAACCATGGTACAACAGTGGAAAGATTTGCTTTATCAGTGACAAAAGAAAAAGATAAAAGTACTTTTATTAATTCATTCATGAGGAAACAAAGTACATCCATTCAGAGAGTCTAATCACAAATAAAACATCACAAAACACAAGGATTCACAACCTAACACCTAAACCTTCAAACCAGCTACTCCATGGGTTTCTTCCCTTTACCCTCATAGTCATGCTTGCACTTAGAAGCTTTCTTTCTCTTGTCATCAAAAGAAAGTTGCTTTCTTGGACAAGCAAGACCTAACACTTGCTTGGGTGGCTTTGGAAGTTTTGAAGGCTTCTCAATAGCAGGCCACTTCATGTTGACTATGGCTGACTCCAAAGCTGTAGTGAGGGCTCTTGGTAGCTCCTTGGATAAGGTGTAGGTTGGATCATCATCATCAGAGAAAGAACTTGAATAAAATTCTAGAGATGGAGCAGGAGCAGCTGAAATCTTCTTGTTAGGCTTCATGTTGGAGGATGTAGTTGTTGCAGCACTTGGAGGAAAATAATCACTCCATCCAGCTGAAAGTTCTTCTGAGTCAGAGCAATAACTGATTTCCTCATCAGATGTGCCATCAGATGAGATGTAGATTAAAGGAAACCAACTCATGATGATTTGTAGGGTTTGTGATATTGGAGATATGTTTTGATGAAGAATTATGTGTTTTGAGCCCCCTTTTATTAGCCAAGTCAAGGTCGAAGGATAATTAATGAAGATTATTTACTCTTATCTGTTTTGGTAGGTTGGAGGAGTAAATTTGGATATTATCAGGTTGACTTTGGAGAGATATTTTTATGAATAGTAACTTGGTCAAAAAGTTACTTTGGGTTAAATTATATTGGTTATGTTTGGTGTTTCTTACTAATGCAGAATACAAACCAATATTGTTTAAGTAATTGGAGTTATAAGGTTTGTATCTAAGACACACAACAAATGGTAAAGACTTATCAAATACGTTTATGGTTGATAGTTTACCCAAAACTATATGGTCATCAACTCACCATATTCCATGTGATAAAGAGTTGGCTAGTCCATAGCAAACGGCTCATGGTAAAGACATATCAAATCCGTTTATAGCTGATAGTTTGCTAAAAACTATGATTAGAGCAGCTAATTTTACATGTTTTACTTACCACTGCTCTTTGATGTTTTGTGAAAATTTACCACTGCTAGTTAACAAGTTACTACTGCAAGAGTAATTTTTACCACTGGTGAACTAGCCGTTACAACTGTTGTGTCAGTAATCTTATTTTTAACTAGCAGTTGTAAAATAACCGTGTTTCCTTATTAATAGGGTAACTTTTTGTGAATTATCCACTTACCAATTTTAATTTATTATTTTTTCAAAGATAAATTCTTTCTTAAGATAATTCACATTACGCATACTCCTCAAAACCCTATTAGTATAAATTATTCATCATACGGCTTGATTTTTATTCTCGATTACTAACGCTTTTACCTTTCTTTCACAAAAGTATGGCGATTCTAAACTTTGTTGAGGAGCACAACCAAGTGGCTTATTTACAAAAGTCAAACGACAAGAGTGGCCCTGTTTTTCATCAGATTGTGGATTTTCTCAATACAACCCATATAAGGTATGCTTTAACTGTTAATCCCACAATCTTTGTTTCTCATATCAAACAGTTCTGGAACACTGTGGAGTCCATAACTATTGAACAGGGAGACACACAAGAAACTGTGGAAGCTCTTAGAGCCATAGTGGATGGGGTAACCATTGATGTTACTGAGTCATCCTTGAGGAGGGTTCTCCAATTGGATGATCTCAATGGTATCATCACATTACCCAATTCAGATATTTTTAAAAATTTTGCTTCCATGGGGTATGATACATCTGATCAAAAAGTTTCTTTCAGAAAAGGATGTTTTTGTCCCCACTGGATATTTTTAATACATACTCTTTTACATTGCCTAAGTCCTAAGAAAACCTCTTATTAGCAATTTGCATCAACCATGGCTTACCCTTTGGTTTGCTTAGCTACTGATAGGACTTTCAATTTTTCAAAGTTTATCTTCAATAATATGAAAGGCAATGTACAGAGTTCATATAAATTTTTGATGTATCCAAGGTTTGTGCAAGCAGTGTTAAATGAATTTCAACTGCAAACCCACCAAAGAGTTTATCAAACCCCATGTCTTAAGCCAAAAGTTTTTCAAAATATGTGTAAGGCTTCAGAACTTTGGAATGGGGAGGTTCATCCACTTTTTCCTGAAATGCTTTCAAAGATTTCACAGGTACAGGGTGAAGATGCAACCATCCCAGTTGTATCCCATCACACACCCACTATTGTAGTTCCACCTATTCAACATACCCCTGCAGTAACTCACACATGTGAAAGGAGGCAAAAACAGCCAACTCCTTTCATCTCAACATTGCATGTTGCTGAACCTTTTGGTTTGGGAACAAACAGTGGTGGTTCAAGGCTTCCTCCTAGTCCAACTAGACAAGAGCCTGAATCAATGCCCTATGATTTACCTCTCCCAACAGGTCACACAGTTGGAAGTGTTGAGGGCAGTGTGCAACCAAATGAATTGATGGAATTATGTACCAAGTTAGTAAAACAGGTTACAGCTCTGGAGAAAGATCTGGCAATGACTAAGCAACAACATGCCACAGAGCTTAACCAGATGATGGCAGAGATTAAAAGGTTACAGGATGAATTTGAGAGCTTAAAGAAGCACAGATCTTCCACTCCACCTCATAATGATAATGATTTAGCTTATATTAGTGAAGATTTGGAGAATTCTCCCAAACAGGGGAGGATTAGAACTGAAGCAGAGTTTAAGGGGAGGAGACTAAATTTTGAACAGGAATTTGCTGAGTTAGATGATTCTGATGATGTTCAAGAAAAGGAAGATGAAGCTGTGGGTTCTAAAGAAATTTTTGTTGAAGCAGTTGAAACTCATAAAGTCACAGTGGAAACAGATACAGATGTAGTAGATGTTGCTGATGTAGAATTTCAAAGGAAAAGATTAGAAAAAGGAAAAGTTCATGTTGTTGATGAATCATCTGTGTGGAAAACTAGAAGGGGGGTTGAATAGTTTTACGTCTTTTTAATTTATTATGAAAACCTTTATTTTTAAAACTTTGTTTACTTTTAAAAACTTTTGATTCGATATTATGTGAATTCAAGTCTTGCACACTATAAGCAAATACATAACTAAGTACTAAAGTAATAATAATGTAAGTAAATAATAAGGAAGTGAGAGATAGAAAGATCTAACCGAGACACGAGGGATTTATAGTGGTTCGGCTACAAGGACACCTTCCTTGCCCTACTCCACTCCCCGAGCACCTAGCTCGAGAGTTTTCTTCACTATGTGTTAGGAATACAAATATTCCTATAAAAGTCTCGGTCACCTAATGATTGTAATAGCATTAAGTTAGCTCGTAGTTAGTTTGTTTATTAGTTAATTAGTATTAGATTAAGTAACACCGTGGAAGAAGGAACGGGTCTTTACCCACTGTATGCCTGATCCACAGCCCGGGTGTGGGCGTTTTGTAGGTAACTATAAATACCCCTCTCCACATGTGGAGAGGGTTGGTGCTTTTCATTCAATCTAACATTTTTCTATTTTCTTTCAACTCTCTCTCTCTCTAGAAATCACCCAACTCTCTTCCTCTCTCTAAACTCTCATCTACTATACTTTCTTCCTTCTTTAATTCTATCTTAACACAAGAACCATATAAGTTATTATTATTTGTTATCTTACAATTGGTATCAAGAGCCAAGGTTTCATCTTAGGGACTTGGTATACTCGAATTTGAGCTTGGTTTTGTGTTTTATATGGTTCGAATAGTTCTTTCTTGGCATTCGTTTGTGGTGCAACTTCAAGTTGAGTGGTTTTGTGTTTTGTGTCTTGTGTTGTATATGGTTCGTTAGTCAATTTCATTTGATTTGAAGATAGTTCTTGTTCCATCCGTATGTTTCTCATCCTATATTCTTGATTGCGTTTAGTTGGGATTTTCGGCAAATATTTTATTCTTGCAAGTGGTTAGTTTTTACAGCAAAAGGACAAAGCTGTTTGGATTGTGACTTGTGGTCCCGTAATTTTTTGCATTGCGTTTATGTCAGTCCTTGTTGCGTGTACCTCAAATCTGCATTTAACTTCTGGAATTGCGGTTATCTTTTACCTGCGTTCAACTATTTTTTTTGCGGTTAGTATCAAAAGTTTGCGGTTAGCTCAGTCCAAATATTGCGGTTAACTTTTATTGCGGTTACCTCCTTAGATTGCGTTTAATTCACGGTAGCGGTTTGCTCAATTTGCGGTTAACTATTTTTTGTTCCTAGCGCGCTGTGCACATAATTGCGGTTAGCTCCATATAGCTGTTACCTCTCTTTGAGTTGCGGTTACCTCTACTTCCAAGTTATTAGCTCTAGTCCATACTCATCTCATTCACAAGTAATAAAACAAATCCAACATTTCTATCCTAAACCCATCACAGCCAACAACATTACAAGAAAGAAAAGGATACACAGAAACAATACGAATCAAAAAGGATCTCAGTTTCGTTTGTTTTGTTTTGTCCAACGATTTCACAAATCATTCAAGATTTCTTGTTGGAATTAACAACCATCACAGATCCATATCAAAGACATAGCTTCAATCCTTATCCGAAGATTAAAGAAAACAATAACATGAAAGTATCAAGATCTCAGCTCTTATCTCTTTTGTGTAACCAAGATTAGTCAAGAGCCAAAAGAGTTTAATCTTCATTGATCTTAAGTTTATTTGAAGACAAGCTTCCATTTTGTTAATATCCGATTATATCTTGATAAGAACAATAACAAGATTGTTATTATCTCATCACTCAATCGGTGTTAATCAATAGTCGTACTACTAGATTTATACTTACCTTATAACATTATCTGATCTTGTGTTCGAACTGAGTTGGTGAGTAAAAAAAAAAAAAAAAAAAAAAAAAAAAAAAAAAAAAAAAAAAAAAAACGTCTGGTGACTGCAGTCTTTATCAAGTGATTAGGGTTGATTGTAGTGTATAGTGTCCTCATATATAGCCGAATATTAGGGTTGCTTAGTGTCGGGCTGCTTGTTGGGCTTTGGGTTGTGTTGACTCTAATTGGTCATAGGCTGTAATACGAATTTATTCTTTTTGGAAGTGTGATACGCAAAGGGCAATATTTGGTTAACCACAAACTGTAATACAATCTTGGTTTGGTTAACATAATTAGTTGTATCGAATTATCGGGAGCTAATTTTTGGACAAGCATTCCTTTTTGTTGACCTTTGATAGTCTGAGATTGAGAATTGTTTTCGGTTGAGATATTCTTCGGGTTTATTGGATATATTGGATTTAGTATGGGCTTTATTCGGATCTCAATGACATGAGCATTGCTTGAAATTCATTGTGACTTGTCAACTTCACCAATCAAACTTACTTCAACCTAACCAAATCAATTCTTCGGTGTCTCACGGTTTATTCTTGATTTTGTAAAATCCCGCGAAAGATTCTATTTCTCGGTTTAAATCATAGAATTGTAAAATCCCGTGCACATTTACATCATGTCTACCACTTCAGACTCTGTCATTTCTGAGAGAGAACTTCATCAGCCGCAAAAATTGCTCGATAATGCAAAAGATTGTTGCATAAAATGTTTTCAACAACTTCATTCACACCTATCGGTACTCCTAGAGGGAACTGGATTCAAGATGGGATACGAACGTGCATTTGTAACACTCTTCGGTCAAGATGTTCAGACTTTCACATGCACAATGATTCTTTACTTAGATCAACTACAACAACAACTTGACCAAGGAGAATTTTCCAAAATGGGATCCATGGCTGCCCTTTGTGTGCTCAACAAACAACTCCAAGTGTTCTTTGATTCGAAATTCACTCTAGAGTATGACCATTATAGTGAGATGACGAAAAAGTGCTTTGCTGATCACACGGGTATTGAGGTTGACACGTTCAGAGACACACTACTCCAACTCATGGGTAATGTGAAGATGTTCATTAAGGAAAAAGCACAGCACGAACAGATGCATGACGACAAGGTGAAGGCATCTCGGGTGGAATCATGTGAGGGTACTGGTGATTCGGGTAATGCATCGAATGTTGGGTCAGTTGTCACGATATGCAAAGGATCTGAGACAGTAAAGCTTGACACTACCAGCAGTTCAGTAACTCCTATCACACATGACATGGATGCAGAGTTCAGACCAATAAAAGAACAAGTGTCATGTGCTGAGGTACCCCTAACTATACATCATAATGTGCTTTTTGATGAACGGCTGCATACTGATCAAGTTATGCCCAGTTATGACACATATTTGTTGAAAAAGACTGATAGCAATACCATTTCTGATTTAACAAATATGACTCATAAAGGGAGAGAAAGTGATCAGGATGCTGAACGTGATGATGAGTCAAGTTCTTTGTTTACAGCTGAGTCTTTTAAATCAAATGATATGGTTGATAAAGAAACGTTTAATGAACTTTCAAAGAGATTCTTACAACTTGAAAAACATTGTATTTCACTTGAAATCACAATGCAACAAAAGGAAGAAAGTTTTCAAACTAATCAACCATGTAAAAATCCGGAACTTCCTGATTTCCGTGAATACTTTATGATTAATGATTTGAAAGCTCAGCTAGAAACCAAGAACTTGACAATCAACAACCTGAAAAAACGTGTTACTGAGATGTGTGATATGTGTAATGAAGTTAAGGCTAAACATGTCAGCAATGAGATTGCAACTAGAAATTTTGAACTAAAAGTGGCTGAACTACTTTTGGAAAATGAGTCTTTGAAAAAGCATTGTAAAAACTTGAATGAGTCAATCAAAGAAATGAAAGCAAAGTCGATAGAACAAACAATCTCTTTGACTGCCAAAAATGATGAATTCAAAGCTCAACTTCAAGAAAAGGGTTTCACAATAACAGCATTAAAGAATGAGCTAAGAAAAGCAACAGGGAATAGTGTGAACACTAAGTTTGCAAAACCATCAATCTTGGGGAAACCAGTCTCTCAATCTATTAGAAACCAATCCGTTGTTAGGCAACCGACTGCGTTTAGATCTGAACGACCAAAACTTTCAAAAACACGGTTTGCCTCCCAAGCTGATGCGGAACAAGTTTTGACAAAACCAGTCACTACACATTATTTGCCTAAGACTATTGCTTCTAGTTCTGCTAAGCCTCAACAAGTAGTTACTCCTACTCCCAACTCCTCTAGGATTAGTTCAAAAACAATGTCGAAACCTAACATTAAGGTTCAAAACACTTATGATATAAATGATTTGTACAAGAACTATGATCTAGAAAATGCTAGGAAAAGGGCACTACTTCATAAGGATGGAATCTTAGGTTCTCAACCTTGTATGATTCCTCCTAGGATATTGAGGAACAATGCTAAGGTTCAACCTGTTAAGTCTAGGATTTACACAAAGTTATCTACAATGCATAAGAAGCAAAACAAACCTAAAACTTCTCCTAGGTGGACACAAACTGCTAAATCTTTGGAGACTAGGAATATCGATAAGCCTTCCACTATGCATAAGAAGCTTAGTAATCCTAGACCTTGCCATAAGTGGATTCCAACTGGTAGAATTTTTAAGGATGTTGGACTTAAGTGGATACCTACCGGAAAGATACTTACCAATGGTAATACCATGGTTGATCGTGAAAACCCCAATGGTTTGGATACTTTTGTCACTAACCCATATATATGCAATCAAGCGTGTAATGTTAGTGCATGTAGTCCTTACTCAGTTGCAGGTACATCGATCATTCACTACATCAGGAGACTCAAAGTCTGGAGGCCTAAAGCAAGCTTATCCCCTGCTTTAGGATGTCTGGAATGTCAATGTTGATGTATGTCTGCAATGACGTCTGTTCAGTTCAGTTCAGGCCTCGTTCTTCAACGACTATGACGTTTGAACACATCAGTTCAAGCCTCGGTCTTCAATTTCATCATTATGGCGTCTGCTGACATCACTTCAGGCCCCGTTCATCAAAGAAAAGAAAAGTGTACGCTTGAGTGCGCTTTATCTTTTGAAGAAGTGAAATGTTCTTGCTTCTGACCATTCTCATCAACAAACCTCATATTTGTTCCACGCTTGTTCAGTCATCATGTGGATTACCTTCATCAGATTGTATTCGCTATTATTCACTTGTTCAAAAATGGCATCTTCTAATGCAATTTTTGAGGGGGAGAAGTGTGGACAGTGGATCAACCTCTTATGCAATTTTTGAGGGGGAGAAGTGTGAATAAACTACATGTATTTTATTCACTTGTTCAATCAAAAATCGCATCCTCATATGCTATATTTGAGGGGGAGAAGTGTGAATAAAATACATGTTGATTGATGCGTGAAATGACTCTCCTCTCCTCCAACACCTAATGTTCCACTAAGTAAGGATGACTAAATGTGACTGCGGAGTTGATTGGGTATCACGTATTTGAGATTGAAGTTGACTCTTACAAAGGTGTGATCTTAGTTCATCTTGAAGTCGGGGTTGGATGGATGAATGACTTTCAACGATAACTTGCTCGTGCTTAAGATCTTAGTTGAAGACTTGGTTTATCTAGTTACCAGCAGTCGAGGTGGATGGTTGAAGAGCTGGTTAACTATCACTTTAATGAGTTATGTTATATTACTCAGTGTCACACGCCGATGTCGTTGTGGATAATCGCAAGAGGTGGTAATGTCTCATACTTTGGTAGAGTAGTGAGTACTTAGAGATTTGCTTGGAGCATAAATTCTCTACACCGTTCTTCCAACATTAGTGCAAGCTTAAGATACAAGTACGGGAAACTCTACTTCAGTTTCAAGTTTGGTATATCGGGTTTTCTCCATACGTGGTCATTTACCATTAGCCAGTGGAAGTGAAAAGAGGTTTAATTAGGGGTTGATCTGTAGAGAATTGTTGAAGAGAATTGTTATCGACATCTACTCATGGGGTAGTGATTTGTATGTTGCTTCCAGTTGACATGTTTATGTACACATAGTTATGATGATTCTGAGTGATCTTCATCATCATGGAGGGAGAAGAATGTGTACATCGGGGCTTTTATCGAAGAACTGGAAGCATTCTATGTGAGTTGAAAATGTCGAAATAACATTCCCCAAACAAACCCGTGAAGAAGCTACAGATTATCAGTCTATGATCCACTTTAAGTTGTGGATGACATGTTAAGAGACTTAAGACATCTTGGGCAGAATTGAAAGATACTTCTTCAACAAGCATCAAGGTTATATCAAACGGGTCGTCAGTTTGGGAGGGAGCAAGTACACTTATGGGCTTACTAATTGGGAGGGAGGATTAACCCAATTAGTGAGCATTTCTATAGCAGTTGATTCTCGCTAGATATATTTTAGCTTATTTGGTTCTTCTCATTATTTCAAGTAGATGTGTTTAAAAGTTGTTGCTGATTCTGATGTATCAAAACCAGCAAGGGGGAAGGAGACATGCATCCGAATGCATAACGAGTACACGTGATGAACATAATACTTCTTCTTAATTGAAGTTATGCCGGGAAGACATATGTCATAACCGCAGAGAATATCAGTGTATTAACTTGTGGCGTTTGGTGTATCATTCCAACTATGTGGGGGAAGTGGTCTCTTGACACTTGTGGTATGTATTACTTCAGCTTTCAGTGGGAAGAAATATGAGAAGATCAATTGAAGAGTGAGATGATATTGCTTATCGACATCTTCATATGAGTTGATACGATTTATGGTAAAGTGCTTCTAGTTAATGCTTCATGTACACAATGTTATGCTGATTCCGATGAGATCGCAACCATCAGGGGAGAGATTTGTGTACATCAAGGACACGCAACAGGTTCACATGATCGGGTTTAATCATATATTCCGGAGGTGATATCCGCAGAGATGATCAGTGCTTCAACCTGTTACTTTGGTGTCATCATTTCTTCTTGTGTTGGATACATGCGTACAATATGGATTGAGTTGGTATGTGTAAGTTAACTGGAATGCACTTGGTGAAATGAAGATGTTGATATTCCCCCGAATTGACAACTGCTCCAAACCATAAAGTAATGTGTACATTGGGGATGCACAACAGGGTCATGTGATCGGGCTTCATCATACATTCCGGGATTGATAACCGCAGAGATGATCCATGGTTCACCCTGTTACTTCGGTGTTATCGTTTACTTCGGGTTTCTGAGCTTCATACAATGAGACTTTTTGCGTCACTTCAACGTCTTGGGGGAAGTGGTCTCATGTAGGTGATTGTCGGTTTGGGGGGAAGCTACCAAAGGCTCACATTGAGGAGGCAATAAAATTCATCGATTTGGTGGGTGTCTAGCGATTGACTCAGTTGTGAGATTCTAGTGATTTTTTAACAACTTGTGTTTGGTGAATTGTTGTGACTTAAGTCGTTTCGATTAATCTGATTGTAATTTGACGTTGTGAGTTAATCTTTACGACTTGACTTATTACAATCGGATCTATTGTAACTTGACTTGTCGCGACTTGACACTTAATGCTAATTGTCACTTATCCAAGATCTCTCTCTAAGTCTAACTCGTATATTACATCTTTCGGTTTCTTTTGTTGACTTTAGTAAAATCCCGGGAGAGAATCGATCTCTCGGTTTAAGTCACAAGAGTTGTAAAATCCCGTTTAAGATTATATCATGGCAACTACCGCTTCAGACGATTATTCAGGAGCCTCAAAAGCTTTGGTGGTGGAAGTTTAAGAGATGTTGACTACTGATTTCTACAACGTGCTGAACGATACTATCATTTTGGTACTCAAGTCAACATCTTCTTAAACCAATTAATATCCTTTGTACATATATTGTACTAAATTGTAAATAGAAAAGTATAAAACAACAAAAACCCATAAAAATCTGAAAAAAAAAAAAAATAAAATATATATATATATATATATATATTCGTCTTACGACATGTCTCTTGTGTAATCAATATTATGTACGTTTCTAGAAATGTCATTCAATAATGACACGGAATCATACATATGCTTGAGCAAGAGTTTTTCGGTTTCAAATAAAGTTTTTTTTCTAAAACATGTCGTTTCTCAAAACATTCTCAAATTATGGCTTGTAGTCATTTCAGGCTACAACCCGTACTTCAAAAATATGGTTTGCTATTACTTCAGATAGCAACCCGGTTTTCAAAATTCAGGAAAACACGTCGCCAAAAAGACGGTTGTTCCTAACAAAGGGTGCCGTTCATCCGAGCGTGAATTACTTTATATTCATGCACCCTCGATCTAATGTACGTTTCAGTGCATTATTTCTTGATAAAGAAGAGAAGTCTTCTTTTTATCGCCAAATACTTTCCCTTCTATGATTTTTCCGGAAAGTGTTTGTGCAAAACTTGGTGGTACCATGAAATTTTGAATGAAAATCAAATTGAACTCAAAAGTTTGATAAAATTTCACTCAATCAATGACGTTAATAGTTTATGAAAATATTTATGCTTTCACATCCGTCATTGATTGAGGGGGAGAGTGATTTCTCAAAATTTTATGTATCAACAAAACTCCCCACACTTTGTACAAAACAAAAACAACAATCCGATTTGTGATGGTTATGTGTCAGAATGAGTAAATTTTTGAAAGAGCTTTCATTAAAACTTCGAATCTTTTGCAAACTCTTCAAATCTGACACATAACAACCTCCCTCACAGTTTGAGGGGGAGCATGAAAAAGTTCCTTTTATCAGAAAATATTAAACTTGACCGCATTTCTCTCCCAAAAACGCTTTCTAAATTATTTAAATCAATTGAGATCAAAAATCTCGAAAGATTTGAAATTTTTGATCGGGGGAGAGAATGTGATTTAAATATGAAATCTGATAATCAAAAGTGATCTTTTGTACTCAATAATAGACTCCCACATATGTGCTAAACACTTTCGAATATCGATGCACATATTGAGGGGGAGCAAAAGGCGTTTGTGGAAGTTATACCAAAGACCGACCATTTATCTTTATGCATGGAGTTATAAGGTTGGTTAAGGTTAGGTATAAGTTCCCATGATCCACCAGAACCGGAAGGATCTTCCCAGGGACAATCCATAGATAGATTAGAAGTCCTTAGGAATGATTATGAAAAAAGGAGTAAAGTGAGAAAGGGAAGAGTGCGGACTGAGATAGAGCTAGGACTGGAACAAACCCAACAAGGTTCTAGTGATGAAATCTCGGTAAGCACTGAAGGGGTTGAAGAATGAAAAAGAAATATAATGAGAAAGGGTGAAAAGAAATAGCCCTCCATATATTCAACCTTAGGGCAGAAACCGGGTTCAATTCATAATCTACTGGCGGTTACTAAGGTAACACCGGTATTGAAGACAAGACGTCATGGACCCAGTGACGCACTGCACTAAAACTTCCCAACCACTCAAGTTCTCTTAAAAGAGCTTGTTTCAATCTCACGGGGAACCCTGTGCAATGTATCGACCGCTCATTGCGAGCTATGTTGATACCTAAAACAGGAGACGCCTCCCCAGTCTCCAGGAGCGGATCAAAACACACTATTGAGTCTAGAGCCATGAGATCATCCATAAATCTCGTTAGGACACATTCCAAATATGCTTATTGTTTCACACAATGTGGAAAATAAGATAAAATATTTAGAGTCCTACGCATTATCCTTGTGGTATTGCCAGAACATCCGAGTGATATGATAATATTCACAATGAAGATGGAAATCCTTCTAGAGCGAACATCATTCAAGCTCTTGGTAGGTGACATGTGAGATCCATCTTGGATCAATGATCAAGTGACAACTGGAAAGCAACAATGGTGCGATTCAACACTGAATCAAACTTGTTCCAGGATATGGATTGACGGATACTTTTGCTAAAACCTTTCAATGTGCTCACAACCTAACTTTCAAGTACATTGATTGTGTAAAATCTTTCAAACAAAAGTATTTTTGATGGAAATGTGATTCAAAGTATAAAACTCTCGTCGTGTCTCAAAAATGTTTATCATATGACACGCGAGTGATTTCTATAAATCAATTTCTCATCAATCCGTGAATATCTATTCACCGATTCACTCTATCGTGCTGTCTGCTTTGAGACGTTCCGGTATGAGAACATGCTAAGTATGAAAATTCCGAAGTGGATTCTTTGGAAAATTCATTACTACAAGCTGGAAATTCCTGTCAAGGAGAGTCTTCTTTAAAAGAGACTCTACCTGATCACAGGTCGGTTTTCACAAAACCGGAGGGTAGTCTGTCCTCGCAGAACGAATGACAAAGCCATATTCGTTCTCTATCTTTATTGCTAACTGTTTTATTTCAGGGACATATAAAGATGGCGTTGATGGCTCCAGTTTCCAGCTGAATCGGTTCAATCCATACCTCATGCTCACACATCCTCCACACTATCAATGAAGATAAGAGACTTGCTACAACAAATGTTGAGAGACTACTAACAACGTTTCCGCAACTCTGATGAAAAGGTCTCCTAATCCACAAACTCCAATGCAACGTCTCCAGATACAGAAGGGTGTGAGCATGATGGTCCTTAGTCACTACATCACATGAAGGCGATACTACTATGGATGAGGTTGGAGATTTACTTTGGCTGATGATCTCAAAGAAGCTCAAAGATCACACATCACAAAGGAACTCTAATCACAAGTTCGCTTGCTTGAAGTACGAAATGTGCTGAAAAGAGAAGAATCAGATCCTATGAGCTACAAAGACTAAAGAATGCTTAAAGACCAAAGATCTTAATTTCAAAGGTGACCTCGCTTAGGGGGAGATTGTTAGGAATACAAATATTCCTATAAAAGTCTCGGTCACCTAATGATTGTAATAGCATTAAGTTAGCTCGTAGTTAGTTTGTTTATTAGTTAATTAGTATTAGATTAAGTAACACCGTGGAAGAAGGAACGGGTCTTTACCCACTGTATGCCTGATCCACAGCCCGGGTGTGGGCGTTTTGTAGGTAACTATAAATACCCCTCTCCACATGTGGAGAGGGTTGGTGCTTTTCATTCAATCTAACATTTTTCTATTTTCTTTCAACTCTCTCTCTCTCTAGAAATCACCCAACTCTCTTCCTCTCTCTAAACTCTCATCTACTATACTTTCTTCCTTCTTTAATTCTATCTTAACACAAGAACCATATAAGTTATTATTATTTGTTATCTTACACTATGTCAACAAGCTCCCTTATGGCGGAGAAAACCTTACACAACTTTTGCTTACACCAATTAACGACACTAAGCTAAATGTCGAGTTCTAATCCTAGCTAGAACCAATCTCACACCTCTAATCACTACACACCTTCTTCACAACTTCTTCTTCACTACTTCACGACTTCTATTTCTTCAAGACTTCAACTTCTTCACACCTTCTTCACAACTAATTCACAATTTGTTCACACCTAAGCACACCACTATCTTCTTCACACCAACACTACTTATTCACACCACTATCTTCTTCACAACTTCTTTACTTACACACCTTACTAGCCTAACTCCTTATATCTACAACTATCTAATTAATATTCACAACTTATACACAAATAAATGAATAATATACAAATGGTGATGTAGAAATAACTTAGATGAAGGGATCACACTAAGTTGTAATACTTCTTGACTTGATGGATAGAAGTATTCTTCTCTTGCACTTGAATGGTAGAAGCTTGAATCACTTGGAAACAAAAGCTTATGATAATATGATTAAAGGATTAGAAAGAATAGAAGAGAGGATTTAGATCAGAAAGTTTGAGGTGCAAAGGTGAGAAAAATATGTGAAATGAACCAGTATTTATAAGAGAAAAAATACTGTTTGGGAGCGTGGGCGGTCCCCTTAATTGTGTGGCCGGTCCCCTTAATTTACTAGCTGGTCCCCTTAATTATTAAGGGGGCCGCCTAACAAAAAAAATATTTTCTTCAGAATTTTTGTCTTTTTGTGGGGAAGGTTTTTCCTGAAGAGTATAGCCGTTTTTTGGGTAGAAATTTGAATTCAAAATATTTATTTTGAATAAAACATTTCTTTATAAATACAAAAACATTTTGTATAAGTTTAAAAATGTTTGTCCCACTTTATAAAAAATGTAAGGTTTGTAAAAATAAAAATTCCTTTGATCATAAAATGGATTAAACATTTTGTTCATTCATACCTTAAGTGATTTGGATGTAAAGTGAATATTTATCACTAAATAATTGTCTACGTCATGATTTTTAGCTCAATGGGTTTACGTTTTGTGATTCTCAAAACATAAAGATGTCGATAAATGTTAATAATGTTTTTAGGCATTATTTATATCAACAATCTCCCCCTTTTTGATGATTACAAAACCTAAACTCATCAAGTCTAAAAATTAATTTTTAGACATGTATTTAGTGAGTTTATATTCACTTCTCCCCCTTTTTGTAGAATCAAAAAGGTTATGCCGACTAGCTTCATAAATGAAGTTAGACGGGATGAAAGCTCCCCCTTGATGTGTGATCCCCCTCGTTCGAGGGCACCAAGGAATCGAGTAATGGGAATCTTGGCTGCAAAAATATTAGAAGCACAAGCATACATAGAAAAATATTCAATATACAAATAACAAGCATTGCAAACAAATATTAAGGATACATAACAATTAATTCAAAGTGATTATGTTAAAGATACTAATTTGCCAAAGAGAACCATCGGACTTGCTTGTATCAAAAGGTTGGTTGATTCGTATTTGAAAGTGAAAATCATAAGGATATAGTATGCTTAGATGGTTGATGATGGAGTGTTTGGAATGAAAATGGTTGAGTTAGGATAAGGTTGTTGGAATAATGGAGGTATATGTGTGGGTGCATGAATGTTGGAGAGTTTGGTGGTGGAGAGTTTAGAGGTGTAGAGTTAGGAGCGGAAGAGGTTGATTGAGAGTTTGGATGTTGTTCAAGCGAGGGTTTTTGATGAGGACTAGTGAGAAGATACTCAATCCAAGTGAAGTGTTCCTTCAATGAAATGGTTTGTTTTTGGGGAAAGATGCAACAAGGAAAATTGTTGACATGTTTTGCAACTTGTTTTAAGTTGTGTGGTGATGAAGGAGAGCTAGAGGAAAGTTATTCCAATTTGCATTGAGCAAGGTGTAAGGAAAGAAAAGCACTAAGCTCATAGGCTTCCTTGAGTTCTTCAATGAACTTCAAGTGTTTGGAGAAAGGTGATGGTGGTGGATTGTGGTTTTAATTAGGGATGGATGATTGGACATGCAATATAGAAATAGCATGTGAGTTGGTAGGAAGTGGTGATGATACTTTTGGTGAGACATTCGTGAGTTTGAGTAATCATGAATGGATGAGGATAAAGGTATGGAAGAGGAGGATGTTCCTTGAGTGGAGAGTGTTTTGGATGTTGGATTGGTAGGTTGAACAAAATGTGTGGTGTTAGGAATGAGATTTGGATTGTTGTTTTGAGATTGAACATGCTCTTCATATGGCTTATGTGGGTGAGATGAAGGTGTATTTTGGGGAACAAGGATAGATGTTTGGTTATTATGATGAGGTTTGTGAAAGGGTTCATTTGAGTGAACATGAGGTTTGTGTATCATGAAATATGGTTTGACCTTCATGGGTTAAGTTGTAGTGGTGATGACACACTTTGTAGAGTGTAGGTAATGGTTATATGGTTGAATCTTTTTGTGAGGATGACTAGGTGGAGTTATTGGTGAAGATAGGAAATGAGTATCAAGTAATGTGATTGGTGAGAGTGAAAGAGCGATGTTCATGGAAGGGATTTCTTGGTAGGAGAGAGTTATAGATGGTGCATTAGGTACACTAGGAGATGAAATTTGAGGTTGAGGTGAGTAAAGGTTATTGATATGTAATGTTGGTGGGAAGGAGAGTGAGGTGTTAGGTATGTAATGTTGAAGACATATGTTTGACAACATCATTTGGTTTGACGGGATTTTAATGGAAGTTAGGCTTTCTTCTCCAAACGGGTTTCTGGGTGGTTTTGGTTTAATGGGAGAGGAAATGATGAGATGAGTGGAGATTGAGAGGAATGAGAGTGTTTATAATGTAGGATCAAGGATGGATAAACTTTGATGGAAGGTTTAGAATAGGTTTGTGAATTTTGGGAAGTGTAGGATGAAATGGGCTAAAAAGTAGAAAAAGGAAACAATACCTTCGACCATCAGATGGTTGGTCCCCTTAATTGGAGGCCGGTCCCCTTAATAATTAAGGGGGCCGCCTTATGATTTAAGGGGGCCGCCCATCTGGTGATTCCCAGATTGCCAGAAAAGGGTTTTTGGTAGTGAATTGCAGAAAGGTTGTGTTTTTGGTTTCAAACAAGTCCAACTCTTTGAGGCAATTAAGCATATACTAATTATGTAGGCAATTATGTAGCCAAAGCATATTAACCAAAGAGATTAAGTAAACAAGCAATTTCATCTAGCATGTAAACATACTCATCAAGCAAGTAAAATATAAGTGCTAGGAAACAATAAGCAACAACAAGTATTTCATAACTACATAACTAGGAGGATTGATCCTAATGTGTATCAATGTGCAATAAGTGGGTAGTTATGATAGCATGAATTTCTAGACTTGTTACAAACAAAGTCTTAATAGACAAACCATGGTCCTCTTGATTTGATTTAGTTCACTTATAAGTGTCATTTATATGAATATAGATGACAAATATGAGATCACCATGCATGATTTAAAATAGACGTTTTTAGCATTATTCAACAATGTTTGAAAGTAGGTTTTTCACTTAGATGTGAGAGTTATTTGAATAAAATAGATTGGGTTTTACTTCAAAATGTGTGAATGAATGGTAAAGAATATTTTCCCAATCTTTAGTTTTGATCAAAACAAAATTGTGGATATTGATAGAGAAAACATGTTATTTAAAAGTGGGATAGTTATTTGAAAAACTATTTTCCAAAATGTGAGGTTTTTGCATATTTATAGAGATATTAGATTTTTGACAACAAATATCATTAATCATATATTTTAAAAGATGTTTATTAAAGATCTCATGCTCAAGAGGATTGGTTAAGCCTATTATTATCTCATGCTATCGTTTCTACATATCCTATGATCTTAAAGGAAGTGATGACGATAATTTATATGTTAGATGCGAGAGTGTTGAATGAGGTATAACCTAACATCTATAGTTCCTTTGTTTTCGTACCCTTATCTAACTTAATGCCATATTCTACAAGAGCTTGTTTCATCCATAGTTTTCTTACGCGAGGGATCTAATCCTACTTCTATATTAACAATTGATCCACTTAACTCATTTCACTTCATCACCATGAGTTTGCTAATAGCGGATATAGAAGATTTCCATTTTCTATTTTGTTCGACAATGAACAATTTCATCTTATTCCTTGGAAAGTCAACTAATGAAGTTTCTAGGTTATAAGTATATAAGCTATTATGTACGTATAAATGTATAAGAGTTACAAACAATATATATGTATAGCTAAGCATTAATCTAACTAGTCATTTATCTAAGCATGCAAATTATAGCGATGAACTTAAAAGAAACGCGTACCTTTTAATCTTCAATGGAATTTCTTCAAGCACTTCAAGTGACTATGTTGACTTATAGAAGTCATTTGTAGATGAGATTCCAACTTCTTCCAAGAATGACAACTTAGCCACTTGGTCCCCATTGTCTCATTGGTCCAAAGTTGTTTGGTCCAAACATATTTAACATTTGGCTAGGATGCATGTATGGTGGTAATATTCCCCAAGGATTGTAACTTGGTTGATAATTCCACATTTGAAGACTAGTATTATTGTAGTTTTGTCTATTTTGGTTTCTTCTAGGTTGAGGTGTTTTAGATCGAGTATGAGGATTATTTGGTTTTCTTGGTGGTGGAGTTTTAGATCTTAATTTAGGTTTAGAGGATCCTACTTCGGTCTTTAAGGATGGTTTATAAAAAGTTTTTACTTTTTCATCATTCGCAATGGGTATTTTTCTATCTTTTGTAAGTATATACTTAGGTTTTGATTCTAATGATTTTTGTTTACTAGATTCACATTCAAACTTTATACTTTTATTTTCACTAGTTGAATCATTAGTTGAGGTTAATCCTAGACCGGTTTTATCTCCCGAAGTTTCTTGAACACTTATTATTTTCTTAAGTGGGTTACTATAATTTTTAAACTTGTCAAGTTTGAAAATTTCATCTTTAAGTTTTTCGTTTTCATTTTTAACCTCTAAGCATGTTTTACATTCTATAAAAACTTCTTTTCCTTTTTTCAAATGTTGTAGTTTAATTTTTAATTCGAATACTTCATTTTCTAATAGATTATTAATTTGTTTTAGTGACTTATTTTTAGCTATAACCTTTTGACCTAATTTGCATAACCTATTATATTCACTATCTAGGTCTTTTTCATCTAAAGATAAATGTTCATCACTATAGTATTCAGTTTTAGAACGTACCTCTTTTGACGTCTTAGCCATAAGACATTTTTCCTCCTTTGTGGTTTCTTTCTTGTCCTCATCGCTATCACTCCAAGCACCTCCAATGAACGCCTTTTGATTTTGATCTCTTGACATCATTGGACACTTTCCGATGAGATGATTTGGATCACCACATTTAAAACACTTCCTTTCATTCTTCCCATTCTTGTCATCTTTACTTCTTTGAGATACTTTCATTTCATCATGCGGTTGTCTAACGAATCTTCCTCGTCTTTTGAAAAAAAATTTGAAATCTCTTACGGCCATAGCGTATTCTTCATCATCACTTTCAGAGGTTGAGCTTTCCTCGTCACTAGATTCCCTCTTAGCTTTCAAAGCAATGGATTTGCTTTGTTCTCTTTTTCTTTTGACTATTTCGGAGTCCTTCTTTATTATGACCTCGTGAACTTTCAAGTTCCCGATTAATTCGTCAAGTTGTAGAGTTAACAAATTCTTTGATTCTTCAATAGCTGTGACTTTAGCTCGCCATTTTGGATGAAGAGCCCTAAGAAATTTCCTGACAAAATTCTTACTAGAAAAATTCTCATCAAGTGCTTTTAGACTTGTGATGATAGTGTTCAACCTAGCAAAAGCATTATCAATTGATTCCTCTTCCGGAATCGTAAATTGCTATATTGTTGCACAAGTAGATCTATTTTGTTATCCTTGACTTGACTATTACCTTGGTGAGTTATTAGTAAAGAATTCCAAATTTCTTTTGCGGTTTCACACATAAAGATCCTTTCGTATTCTTTACGTGGTAACGCATTGTCAATAACCATTTTTGCTTCATTATTTTTAGAAAGTTTTCTTTTTAAATCATCATTTTGTTTTTCAAAAGGTACTATTTCATCTTTATTTGTTTCGGGATTATTTTGAGTAGGTAAAAAATCACCATTAGTAATAACATGCCAAAGATCTAGATCCTTTGATTTCACATAAGTTTCGAATCGATTTTTCCAATATAAAAATCTATCACTTTCAAATAGTGGTGGTCTTTGCATAGATTGCCCTTCTAAATATTTTTCCGATTCCATAGATCGATACAAGTTTTAAAATACAGTATATTTTAAAAAATATTGTTTAACGTAGCTCTGATGCCAATTGTGGAAAACTAGAAGGGGGGTTGAATAGTTTTACGTCTTTTTAATTTATTATGAAAACCTTTATTTTTAAAACTTTGTTTACTTTTAAAAACTTTTGATTCGATATTATGTGAATTCAAGTCTTGCACACTATAAGCAATTATATAACTAAGTACTAAAGTAATAATAATGTAAGTAAATAATAAGGATGTGAGAGATGGAAAGATCTAACCGAGACACGAGGGATTTATAGTGGTTCGACTACAAGGACACCTTCCTTGCCCTACTCCACTCCCCAAGCACCTAGCTCGAGAGTTTTCTTCACTATGTCAACAAGCTCCCTTATGGCGGAGAAAACCTTACACAACTTTTGCTTACACCAATTAACGACACTAAGCTAAATGTCGAGTTCTAATCCTAGCTAGAACCAATCTCACACCTTTAATCACTACACACCTTCTTCACAACTTCTTCTTCACAACTTCAATCTCTTCTCTACTTCACGACTTCTATTTCTTCAAGACTTCAACTTCTTCACACCTTCTTCACAACTAATTCACAATTTGTTCACACCTAAGCACACCACTATCTTCTTCACACCAACACTACTTATTTACACCACTATCTTCTTCACAACTTCTTTACTTACACACCTTACTAGCCTAACTCCTTATATCTACAACTATCTAATTAATATTCACAACTTATACACAAATGAATGAATAATATACAAATGGTGATGTAGAAATAACTTAGATGAAGGGATCACACTAAGTTGTAATACTTCTTGACTTGATGGATAGAAGTATTCTACTCTTGCACTTGAATGGTAGAAGCTTGAATCACTTGGAAACAAAAGCTTATGATAATATGAGCAAAGGATTAGAAAGAATAGAAGAGAGGATTTAGATCAGAAAGTTTGAGGTGCAAAAGGTGAGAAAAATATGTGGAATGAACCAGTATTTATAAGGGAAAAAATATTGTTTGGGAGTGTGGGCGGTCCCCTTAATTGTGTGCCCGGTCCCCTTAATTTACTAGCCAGTCCCCTTAATTATTAAGGGGGCCGCCTAACAAAAAAAATATTTTCTTCAGAATTTTTGTCTTTTTGTGGGGAAGGTTTTTCCTGAAGAGTATAGCCGTTTTTTGGGTAGAAATTTGAATTCAAAATATTTATTTTGAATAAAACATTTCTTTATAAATACAAAAACATTTTGTATAAGTTTAAAAATGTTTGTCCTACTTTATAAAAAATGTAAGGTTTGTAAAAATAAAAATTTCTTTGATCATAAAATGGATTAAATATTTTGTTCATTCATACCTTAAGTGATTTGGATGTAAAGTGAATATTTATCACTAAATAATTGTTTACGTCATAATTTTTAGCTCAATGGGTTTACGTTTTGTGATTATCAAAACATAAAGATATCGATAAATGTTAATAATATTTTTAGGCATTATTTATATCAACAATCTGAGCTACAATCAAAGAAGATTTCAAAGAAAGAACAAGCTCAGATAGATTATGATGCAGAATTGGCAAAGGAATTAGCAGCAGCTGAAATTGAAAAGAAGAAAAAGCAAGAGGAGGATGAGATTGCAAGTTTCATGGAAGCTAAGAGGTTGGATAAATTGGAAACAGTGATGGAAGAACCACTTTCTATTGTTCCACCAACTATACTACATGAGAAATCTCCAATGTTCACTTATGTGCCTACAGAAGTAGAAATTGAGTTCATGATTGCAAATGACCTAGTGATTAGGAAGAAGGCAGTTGAACTCATTGCTAACACAACTTTAAATGAAGATAAAAGGTCTGCTCAATTGAAGGACTTCATTCAGATGAAGAATCAACAGGCTCTTGATGATATTATCGGCACAGTTAGAAAGGGTCAAAAGAAACCAAGACAACCTACAAAGGCACAAATTATTGCTGAGATGAAGACCTATTGTTGTCATGTTGGAAATTGGAAGATGGCACAATTTAAAGGAATGACACATGATCAGGTTGAAGGAATTTACTACAGGGTTAAAAGACAGGATAGTAATTTCATTCCTATGGATAAAGAACCTGTAGCAATAAAGTCTAAAAGGTCAGGAATGAGTCTTGAATCCAAAGATGCTAAGAAATTGAAGACTCAGAAGTTATCTCAAGCAAAAGAAGGTGTCAGCAAGTTGACTGAAGAACAAGTTACCAATATGGTGTTTATTGAAACTGATGTGCTGAATATAGAACCTTTACAAACAAAATATCTAGTAGTTAGTTGGGAAATCTATTCTGATGATTTTGGTGTTGCATGGAAGATTATCAGAACTGGTAATGTCACAAGTATTTGCAGAGATTTTGAAGATGTTGTTAGATCTTGTGATAGAGAAGATTTGGATACTTTGTGGAGGATTATTCAAGATCAGTTCAAGAAAGATGAACTTGTTGATGTCAAAGCTCAATAGTTGTGGGTTCACTTTAGAAAATTATATGACCAAACCCTAGTGACAGGTATTGGAGATTTGAAGCTCACAATATGAATACTCTGTGGAAGTTCTATGACTCAAGTGTTGTACATCATGTTTCTACTCAAGATGGAGTTGATGTGTTTATGTTAGCTGAGAAGGAATATCCATTGAGAGCAGGAGTTCTCACTGTTATGATGTCAGTTAAGCTCAGATGTTGGGAAAGAAGTGAAGTCATAGACGATTTGTTTCAGAGAATTTATGATCAAAGTGTGAGAGCTGATAAGGAGTTAAGAAAAAGAAGATAAGTGTTTAGAAGAATTCCCATATCCTCATATCTGCTGACTACTTGAAGAAACTTATTGATTTACATGTTAATCATAAGTTTAGGGGAGGATTGTTGGGAATTATATTAACAGTTACCACGGCTAAGTATGAAGATTACAACTGTTGAAGAATGCACTAGTAGTGGTAACTCATTACCACTGCTAGTACATATTATTACCACTGCTATTAGGATAACTGTTAGGAAACTTGTAAAGATAAATATAGAATAGATCTTGTGTATATCTTATTCTATTATCATTATACGTATCTTGTAGAAGAGGACTCCTTGTGCTATAAAAGGAGGTCCTAGGTTAAGGTTAGATATACGTTTTTCTTAGAGCTTCAAGGTTGTAACCCTAGTGATACAAACATCACTCGTATTATTATTCTTAATAATATTGGAGCTAACAGTTTGATACATACATTGTTCTCATTCATATACAACTGTTTCATTCACAATCAAACTTCTAAGTATTACTAAGTAGATTCCGCATACTTAGTGATATAACTCAAAGTATCATTCTAACACAGATCAAGGTGTTTAGATCCATCAAAACCCTAGACGAATTTTACTGTATTTTTTAGGGTTTCAAACCCTTGTTTTATCCATGCTTAATTGAAGATAAGTTTTCCAATAATCATTCAATATGTCTATGTGTTGTTTGATTCTATCTTATACTTGTCTTCTCTATAACATGCTAGGCTAGGTTTTCTTTGTGTTTGCTTAGATGTAATGAAACTTAGGTATTGATTATTGGTTGGTTGTTTGTTTATAATTGTTGTAGATGAAAGATTTCGATGTTAGACTTAAGAAAACTGGCAGACTTTCAATTGGTAACTTGCTTAAACGTCTTAAGAAACATGATCGGAGGTGTACTATGTTAAATCCCCCGGTACTTGTCACTATACTATACTACAACGGTCAGGTACACTGCCTGGTGGGGGTTGCAAGCTTATCAAGATCCCTTGAGAGGTAAAACCTTTTGCAAGGTTGCAAAACCACGCATCAAGTTTTTGGCGCTGCAGTCCGATGAATAGTTATTGTCTAGGTTGAAATTTCTTTTTATTAGGTCTACTTGCTAGATTCCTTTATAGTAAGATTTTTATTTTTATTTTTATAGGTCTTCTTTAGTCTATCTTTTTCTTTGTTTCCTTTGTTCATAACCGTTGCCATCTGCCGTCATGGAAGGTGGTAATCTCTTTGATCCCATCAACCCACCACAACAAAACCATCCACAAAACCCACCACAACCAAACCAACCTCCTAGACCTCGAACTTTAGGAGAGTACTCCTGTCCTAGCCACCAAGGCTATCAAAACACCATTGAGCTCACTCAAGGAGCCAATGTGTCTCCCTTGCGATCCGACACCATCCGGTTGGTGCAAAGCTGATTTGCATTCCATGAACTTCATTCCGAAGATCCTAATCAAAATCTCAAGGATTTCCTAAAAATCGTAGATTCCATAGATCTTGATGTTGAAACTTGAGAGACGACCCGATTGCGTCTCTTCCAATTCTCTCTACGTGACCAAGCTAGTCAATGGCTTAAGCATTTACCCACGGGATCCATCACCTTTTGGGATGATCTCACCACTCGTTTCCTTGCTCAATTCTTTCCACCAGGGAGAACTACTAAGCTTAGAAATGACATTTTGATGTTCCAACAACGTCAAGGTGAAACTCTTTATGAAGCATGGACTCGTTTTAAGGACTTACTCCACAAAGTCCCTCATCATGGCATAGATCTTTGGCTCCAAATCCAATTTTTTTACGACCATGTTGACTTCCATACCAAACGCACCATTGATCAATCCTCCGGAGGTAGATTGCATGACAAGAACGCCAAAGAGTCATGGGAAATCATTGATGAACTTGCATTCGATGATAATGAATTATGTGAAGTTGCCCATGTCGTAGACTCAGCTGTCAATGCAATTTCATTATCAGGGGGGACCACTCAACTTTCCGAAGAAAACCTTTGCGAACTTGAGAAAAAAGTTGACTATCTCATAGAAAAATGAAAAAAATCTTTAAGTCCCAGACGTGCATCGATCAACTCTATCTCAAACGTAAACTCAATACTGTTGTCCGAATCACCCCTTAGAGAGAATGCCAAAACCTTTCAAAAATATGCTCGACCCTATTCACCTCCTCAAAACCTCAGCCCGGAATTCGAAACTCGAATGAGAGAATATATGTCAACCCATTCTGAGTGATTAGCAAAATTCGAGGAGGCATTCTATAGACAAAAGGAGGAGATGCAAGAGAAAATGACGGAGATGATGAGCTTATTGGAGGAGTACTCAAACATAAAAACTCCGGAAAAGGTGTTGTTAAGGAAGGAAAGCATCACCCCCAATACCAAGTTTGTTAACTTTATATCCATTGTCCACGAGGGCAATGAAGAAAAGGAAACCCCTATTGCACAAACCGTTGAGGAACCACCAAAATTCCAATCATTAGGGTACTAACTAAAACATGATATAAATGAGAAAACCATAACCAACTGGATAGAGGGTGACGGATGTAACCGATCTTCCAAAAGGGTCTCTGAAGGAGAAGAAGTAGGGGAAGATGAATATGATACATTACCTGGGGGGCGGTATACGAGAAGCTACTTAAGCAAAAAGTGGCTACGAAGCAGATGGCTTATGGGAACTTTGAAATACCAGCTAGCATTGGGAAATTGCAATATTTGGATGCTTTCGCCTACCAAGGATCGGAGGTGAACCTGATGCCTTTAACTATTTAAACCCAACTCACCAAAGAAATTCCAGCCACCACCCGTGTTAGGCTATCCTTCGCTTGTCACTCTTACGTGTATCCTTTAGGAATTGTAGAGGATGTTCTGGTCAATGTAGCAGGTTTCATGTATCCCGTCGATTTCATAATCATCGATGATAAAGAGAATGGGTGTATTCCAATAATCCTTGGAGCACCATTCCTTACCACAGCAAGAGCTATTATCAAGTATGAAAAAGGGGAAATTGAACTTAAGTCATGAAAAAGGAAGATTCACTTCCCCATGACCCCAAGATATTTGCGAGAAAGCATGACGGAAAGGAGGCTAAAAAACAATGCTGGCACACCGCATAATCATGTTCAAGAAAAAATCCTTGCATGAGAAACAAGGATTAAAAGCTACAAAGAAACTACGCTTGAGAGATGCAAAAGTAGAGATAAAGTTCATGTCGAATTCAAGCGCAATCAGCCGATAGAGGATCATACCCCATTTATTGAAGGAGACTTAGTACTCCTAAGACATTTAGGGATAAAGAAGCCTCCCGATAAATCAAACTCTTGGTGGTTTGGACCATTCACGATCAAAAACTTAGGTCACAATGGGGTAGCACTCTTGAACAGCGAAAGAGGTGGAGAAATGACTGTGAATATCGAACGATTGAAACATTATCACCCGAATAGCGTGGATTCTGATGACAAGGGGTACATCATATTGCGAGACGAGGTCACGTAGTAACCTGTGACCTTGAGTCTAGCTACAAGACTCGTAAATAAAGAAAAGCGCTTCTTGGGAGGCAACCCAAGTTTTATTTTATTTATTTGTTTGATTTTATTTGTTTCCGTATGCATGCTTTATTTTTATTGTTTGTGGATCATGTTTCAAAATAAACTGTGAAAATGTTTTACCTTGTTGTTTTTCTTAACTTCATAAAAAGGTATTTCGCAAAATCTAAGTGTAAGGGAAATCTAAATTTGTTTCTAAGAATGGAATTGGACATGAACCACAACAATATTAAATGAAAATGTATATTAGTATTTGTTTGAGTCAAATGCTTGTATCGAGTCAAAATGATGTTTTGCAGGAATTCCAGGAATTAAGGCATGAGTTTTTCCAGAAATTTTCCGGAAACTTAACATAAGATTTCTGTCAGAACACTCTGACGGCATCAGGGTTAAAACCTGACGGCATCAGATGTAAAATTTTGAAAAATTTTGCAAGTTTTGTTTTTCTACCGGAATCTTAAAGTTTTTGTTAATTATTTAGTTTTATAAACTCCAGAAAATCTGCAAACATTCATTCCACAAGCATTATATCCTTATATATATAGATTGCCGCTGATTTTACGCAAGGTTTGCCATGATTGTTTTCTCAGGTTTAACAGGTTATATTGGACAAGAAGATGATTTATATTTCTGGAGGGAAGCTTTCAACGTTCATTCTCTTGGAGGAGGATTTAACCATGTTATCCATTTATCCACACTGAACGAATCAGGGGAGTATTTGTTTCATTCTTTTACCTTCATTACTTTTACATCCTTTTTATTAAATATTGGGGACAATGTTCAGCCTAAGTGTAAGGGGAGGGTAAATGATATGATGATACCTTTGAGAATGCAATTGCACTTGAGTTTGTTTGTTCAATAGTAGTTGTGTAATAAAACTAAGAGAAATACTCGTTAGGGCTATTTTAGCGCCAAATTTAAAATTTTTTACAACATTTAGGAGTGAAGCTTTAGCCTTAATGAGCGTCTCATGGATAGGAGTTCTATGACTAGCACAAAAACCGTACCACTCAAAATTTTCCACCCCAAATATGTGAGGTTCGCCCCTAGATTTGTTAGGAAAAGATGCTTATGAGTGTACCGGTAGTACTTAGATTCTAGAACTTTTGTTAGTGATGCATCCCGAGACCGCTAGTGAGACTACATTTGTGTAGTTAGGATTTACTACATTATAAGAGGCATTAGGATCACCCTTGTGTTAAACCCGTATCATAATTACTTGACCAATGAAGTCATAATTACTTGACTAGTAAAGTCAATTAATTTTTCCCACACGTTTGCTTTGTACTCATTTTTAGTACACGATACCCCTAGTACACCCCTCCGAGCCTATCTTTTCGTTTCTAACTTTAAGCATTTTACTTAAAGGAAGAATTTGTTAACAATCCACCCCAAATGTACAACCAAACCGCCTTAGCCTTCCTTGTATGCACTCATCTTTAGTGCATTATTGTTACATGTTTAAACCCTTAGTTAATTATCTAATTGATTAAATGGTTTCTAAGTCGAGTCATATCTTGTACATATTGTTTTGGGACGATTGAGACTCATGGGTAAAGTACTAGTGTTATGGAGTAATGGGGAAGAACATCATATATTAACCCCATATGTAATTTAATCTTAAAAAGTACTCCAAGTGTTTTGATTATCTTAATTCGAGTCATTAAAATGGTTGATTGTAAAATATGTAAAAGTTCAAGTGTAAGGGGGACGTAAATCCCCTATGATGTATTATTTTGGATGGTAGGGCAAGAGTGTATGCAAAAAAAAAAAAAAAAAAAAAAAAAAAAAAATATATATATATATATATATATATATATATATATATATATATATATATATATATATATATATATATATAGAAAAAGAAAAGAGAAAAAAACATACGGACTACCATCCCATTTCCTTTTGTGTTTATTTTATGTTTATGATTAGTTTTTGATTAGCTTAAGTCGAGTCGAGTCTTGGCTTAGCAACGCCACATTGTACATGTAATTGACCAAGATGATTAACTCGCCACCAGTAAATATTGCCTTTATCCAACAAAACCATGTTTATCATATCCCTACACCTCACGTTATAACCCTTTAAAATACCTCTTTGATAGTTTATCCTAGGTGCTTATGCCAAGTGGTGGAGGTTTGATCCTTTCCCAAGCCTATGGTAATCTATGTGCTATGACAGGCAATGAGAGATGTTTTCCATTTTCATATTGTGATATATACTTTTATTACACCTGAGAGATGTGAGTATCTAAACACTATTTGTGAGGTGCTAGTGTATAATTTCCGTGCTTGTTTTGGTTGAAGTGGAACAATTATTTGTTGTAATTACTTTTATATTAGTGTTAAATGACCCCTAGCTTGTATTTTGATTAGAATAAAAGCACATTTGCTTGAGGACAAGCAAATCTCAAGTGTAAGGGTATTTGATGAGACGAAAAGTGTACCGCTTTCAAGGGGTCATTTAAGCCTAAAGTCGAGATTATTTGATCAAACATTGCCCTAAATCGTTCCATTTGTCATTTTAGGTGCTTTTGAGAGGAAATCTGGAAAAGGAAGCATTTTGGACGTTTTTGGAGCGAAAAAGTGAAGAAAACGACAAAGTCTCAAATTCACGCTGGAAATTGTACCGGACGGCGTCAGGAATTGCATGTGACGCCGTCACCCTTTAACAAAGAGGTGGATAAATCAAGTTACACGTGACGCGTTATAGAGGTTTTGGAAGAATTGTACATGACGGCGTCACCAAGGCCATCTAGAGTAATTTGCATGTGACGGCCAAGACCAAGTTTACACATGACGACGTCAGAAGTGGATCTAGGCAATACGATGATAATTATGGCGGCGAGTTGATGGCGTCAGAACCTACTCTTGACGCCGTCAGACCCATTATTCTATATATAGTTTTTGATTTTTCATTCATTGTGTGCAACTTTGTGAGGAGAAAAACCCTAGATGAATTTTACTGTATCTTTGAGGGCTTCAAACCCTTTTTTCATCCATGCTTAATTGAAGATAAGTTTTCCAACAATCATTCAATATGTTTATGTGTTGTTTGATTATATCTTATGTTTGTCTTCTCTTTAACATGCTAGGCTAGGTTTTCTTTGTGTTTCCTTAGATGTAATGAAATTTAGATATTGATTATTGGTTGGTTGCATGTTTATAATTGTTGTGGATGAATGATTTCGATGTTAGGCTTAAGAAAACTGGCAGACTTCCAATTGGTAACTTGCTTGAACGTCTTAAGAAACATGATCGGAGGTGTACTATGATAAATTGGTTATATTTAATGCATAGGTAACTACTAATGAGGCCATGTTAGGAGCTAGTAGTCGGCTCGACATAGGAAGAGGTAGAAGCTTATAGAGTTAGGGAAGATCGTACACGGCCCTACGAATAGTATTAAGGAATATAACCCGTCATCCATGCAATTGTAACAAACTAATCAACCGGTAAAAGATAGCTAGGGAGTAGTGAAATCTAAGTAAACACATTTTCTCTTATTATTGTTTTCGCCACATTTATTTTAGTTTCATTTTATTTTATTTTGTTTGCATTTGTAGTTATTTGGGTTAGTTGACTAGCAACTAATTCCGCCCACTCTTCCAAAAACTGAGATTTTTACTTGCTTTCCATAAGATATAAAAATACAAAAAGAATCATCCCTCACCTCTAGTCCTAGTTTAATTGAGTTTTAACCCTAGCAAACACTATTTTTTGAGTTGAACGATCAATCCCCCGATACTTGTCATTATACTATACTACAACGGTCAGGTACACTGCCTGGTGAGGGGTTGCAAGCTTCTCAAGATCCCTTGAGAGGTAAAACCTTTTGTAAGGTTGCAAAACCACGCATCAATGACGTGACAACTTCTCAACTACTTTGAATATCAAAATTATAGAAAATACCCAAGACAATGTATAATGGCTTGTGAAGGGCTTAACCAGTGGACAAGTTTAACCTAGTGAATTTGTTGCCCGTTATGACCTTAAAATCCGGATAGATTTGAGTATTTGAGACTAAAAGTATAAATGAGTTATATTTTGATGAAACTATTATTTTGACTTATTATTTTTCGTCATTGAGTATGAGCATATCGTTAGGAGTCTAATAATTTTCATGTTACTGTTTTTAGGTCATTTGTAAAGATATGCGTTCATTGGGTTCCTAGGTCGTGTTTTGGTCATTTCTGTTCTTGTGCTCATAACTACCTTGTTAAGGTGAGTAATCACAGCCCCTTTTTACCATTTTACGTACTTTCTGGGGTGACATGCATTTGATCATATTAAAACACAAGCAAAATCCCCTCACTAAAAAAAATTAATCCCAAACTTCATCAGTCAAGAACACCACTTTTATAATTATCAACTATAGTATATGTTTACACTTATCAGATAATATATATAGAACAATATAAGGTATCTGTACATTTCATCATCACCAATACTTGAATATACCCAAGCCTACAAACTATTATACTCTGTATCTTAGAAACATGGGAAATTGAATATCTATCAAGCCAAACCCTTATTCTTTAAAACGGTCAAAATCTCAAAAATCCCAAATCATACACACACACTCATCAAACTTTGTAACTGAATCAATTGATCATCATAATTTTACGATGAACAACCGACGTCACCGTTCGGGCATCAGCAACAACGATCGTGGTTACTACGACAGTGGTGGCGGTGGAAACTTACAACCAAACCCTAATAACTTTAATGGTGAACGATGAATATTTGTTTTCCAACAACTTCAATGGTGAGTATATTCGTCAATGAGGCCTGAAACAGAATTAAAGATTCTAAATTAGCATAAAATGTCAACGTATTTAGATTGAGATATCAAAAAAATAAACCTTGTTCCAAGACTAAAACCATGTCACTATTGAGCAAAAACGTGATCAAATGTGCTATTGTGATACAGTCGAATCCTGAAAATTGTAACTATATCTCATATATCTATAGCTAATGACGACAGGGATGGTGACCACCACATCCAACACCAATAGTGGCATCGATTATCATGTTCGAGGCTAAAGTGGAAGTTGATAAACAAAGTGGAATAGTGAAGGTACAAGAAAAAAGTTGTTGTTAAGTGATACGTGGGAATCGCACAAGGCTTTACCTCTCGAGGGATCTCGAGAAGCTTACAACCCCCACCAGGCAGTGTACCTGATCGTTGTAGTATAGTATAGTGACAAGTACAGGGGGATTGATCGTTCAACTCAGGAATAGTGTCGCTAGGATTAGAAAGCCTAAAAACCAAGTCTAGAGGTGAGGGATGATTCTTTTTGTATTTTTATATTTTTATGAAAGCAATTACAATCTCGGTTTTTGGAAGAGTGGGCAGAATTAGTTGCTAATCAACTAACCCAAATTACTAAAGATGCAATCAAAATAAAATAACAAAAATGAAAATAAATCTAATTACTAATGTGGTATGAATAATGATAGGGAAAGTTGTGTTTACTTAGGTTTCATTACTCCCTAGATATCTTTTACAGGTTGATAATTTGTTACAATTGCATGGATGACGGGTCGTATTCCTTAATACTAGTCGTAGGGCCGTGTACAATATTCCCTATCTCTATAGGATCCTACTTCACTCCTATGTCGAGCCGTTAGAAGCTCCTAACATGGGATCATTAGAATTCTCCTACGCATTAAATACAACCAAAAATCATAGTACACCTCTTATCATGTTTCTTAAGACGTTCAAGCATGTTACCAAAGGAAGTCTGCCACTTTACTTAAGCCTAACATCAAATACAATCATCCGTAACAACTATAAACAAACAATCAACCCATAATTAACATCTAGGTTTCACTACATCTAAGCAAACACAAAAGAGATCTAGCCAAGCATGTTAAATTGAAGACAAGTGTAAGATATATTCAAACAACACATAGACATATTGAATGAATTGAAAGAGTACTTATCTCATTTTTTTTTTTTTTTTTTTTTTTTTTTTTTTTTTTTGAAAGAGTACTTATCTCAATTGAACATGAAAGGTTTCAAAGGGTAAAACCCTTGAAAGAGCTGTGAAATTCGGACTAGGGTTTCTCTCCAAAGTTATACCCTAATTGTTACCCACTAATGAATAAAATTGCAAAACTATATATAGATTTTACAGGGTGACGGCGTCAAGAAGAAAATTCTGACGCCGTCAACTCGCCGCCCATAATGAAATTGGATTGCCTAGACCCGCTTTTGACGCCGTCATGTGTAATCCTACTCTGGGCCGTCACTAACAATGGGACCATGACGGCCTATGGTGACGCTGTCATCTCCATAGTGCAAAACTCTTCTGGATCGTCACGGACTTTATCCACTTCCACCTCTTGTATTACTCTTGACGTCGTCATTAAGAAAATTCTTGACGCCATCAGGTACTGTTCCCAGCAAGGAAAATTAAGACTTCCCGTTTTCTTCACTTTTATGCTCCAAAAACGTCCAAAATGCTGCCTTTTCCAGAATTCACTCCAAAAGTACCTAAAATGACAAAAGGAACGATTTAGGGCAATATTTGATCAAATAAATTCGAATCCGGGCTAAAATGACCCCCAAAAAATGGTTCATTTTTCGCCTCATCAAATACCTTACACTTGAGATTTGCTTGTCCTCAAGCAAATGCGCTTTTATTCTAATCAAAATACAAGTTAGGGGTCATTTAACACTAATATAAAAGTAATTACAACAAATAATCGTTCCACTAAAGACCAAAGACAAGCACGGAGGTCATACACTAGCACCTCACAAATAGTGTTTAGATATAGTACGGTTTTGTGCTACTCATACGACTCCTATCCATGAGACGCTTGCTAAGTGTCACAACTCACCATTTCAGGTCATTTCCCGAACTTTGGAAAAACACTATTCATCAAACACTATTCATCAAAACACTATTCATCAGTTTACTATTCATCATTTTTTGTGTCAGTTTGACATTCCGAGAAGCATTCAGAAATTTTACTATTCACGGAACACTATTCATTGCTGGAAAAGTTTTCACTATTCACTTGCATTACACATTTCATCGTAAATTTAGTTTACGGGTGTTCAAATTCGCGTAACCGGATTGGTTTAGGTGCGAATTCATTTCATTATCAGTAAGGACACTGCATACGGACTAGAGACAGTCTGCATATCATCATAACAACATTTCCATGTTATACCACTCTTAGGATTTTCAAATTTATATATTTGATACATTTAACGTTTTCCTTATAAGTATTTATAATAAACGTTAACACCCAGTTTATACACGACGAATATATCTAAATATTCCCACAATGGTCCCGACACATTTTTATATCCATTTTATCATCATAAAAGTTATTACATTCATTTACCCAGTATTTTGGAATTTTACGTTTTCCAGTTCAACGTTTTACGCGAATTACGCGTTTTTAACCTGCGTTTCCAGTTTTAACAACATTCAAGCAACCCGATGGAACTTACCATTCATTTTTATTTTATTATGGAGTATTTTGACAAGTTTAGTCATTCTTTCAAGTTTCATATTTTTACGATGCCCGAATTTACGTTTCGCGGTTTAAAACTTTACGTTTTGCGATTAACGGAACCAAAACCGACTCCGTGAACTAGATTACCAAGCTTCCCACACACATTTAACTAACATGTGCAGCCCCCCCTCATTAGTCTTCACATTGACCATATAATTACAAGTATGCCATTGAAATTAGATAAATATTTACCAAAAACCTCATAAACATAATCATACTTAAATTTGAGAATCATAAAACACCAAAACCTCATCTTCTTCACCAAAACCCACGACCCAAATCCATTCTCCGTGATCAAGCCATTATTTTTCTTAGTACAAAGCATCAAAGTTGTTCATTTCATCATTCTAATCAAGAATCTTACCACAAAAACACAAGAAATCCAAGGTTTCTAATCATCCCATCACCTATTATTTCAAAGTGAGTATTCAAATTTATTTTCATATTTTCATCTAATTAACATATGTATCTTATGGTATTCATGCTTAATTTCATGCACAAACTAGTTATACCACTTTATTTTTGTATACTTTTTGAACATACAAACCCTAGATTGTGATTTAGGTGTTCCCTTTTTAAATTAACTTGATTACTAGTCATTAGGAACCCATGGCATCCTAAGAAGGTGTATGGTAGGATTAGTATAGATTTGTGGAGTTTGCAAGAGTTTTGGTTGATGAAGAAACTAGTTTTGAACCTTGGAAATGGTTTTGTAACAAGTAAATATACCTACTGTCCCATTTTAGTAAATCCAGGAAAATCAGTAAAGATAAAGTAAACTTTGGCAAAATTTTTAGAAAATACTTTCAAAAACGAATCCGTAGGCGAAAGAACGGATTAAAAAGAGTTTATAACGAAGAAGTTCTGATTTTTGCAAGTTTATTGACGAAAACTATTTTCCGGAAAAATACATGCTGTTGGACGTTTTTCGTCGGTCAAAAAGAGGCTTTAGACGTAACCCGGAGGAGCCAAGCTTTCCAAAATATATTACTACATACTAAGACGTAACCGTGGATATAAAGAACAAGTAAAACGGACTTATAACGACAAAGATATTCACGTTTCAATATCGGCAAAAATCCTCTATAATTGGCAGCTTTTAGAAATAATAATAACACTACGTACTAAATTCTAGATTTTCTAGAAATATTAACCAAGTACCCAATTTCATAACTAATGATGTATTAGTGATTACAAGTATATTTTCATTACTACAAGGCGTTATTTCATGGATTTCAAACCGAGGATTTCAACACAAACATTGGTACATACGATATATATATAAGTATATATATTGCAACTAGTTTTATTTTTCTAATAGCCATATTTTTCCTAAGTCTTGGAATATATATTTTTGATAACAACAAGTGTTTTTCAAAGAGTAGAGTGGTATAGGAAACATGTGCATGGACATTCATAACATCATATGGTGATCTAAAGTAGATCGTTCATCATTCACATTAGGTTGCGGCTAGTGTGCGCGCCTTGTTTTTCAGCTCATTACATGTTCATGGTTGTTCATTTCACATCATCACAGTATCATCAGCTAGAGGTGAGTTTTCATAGCCCCGTTTTCAATTCAACATTTTTGATTGTTTTCAAATCCCACGGGGGGAATACATTGCATCAACTATTTTAGTACGAGCCCAAGTATTCAAACATATGTACATTGCTTAAGTTACCTTACCAATCAGTTAAAGTCCCCTGTTTATTATCATGGACCATTAATTTGCCGGTAAGCGAGAGTGAGTGGATAGATCTATCGAGGGTGACGCCTCCATCCGTGGTAGTGATTACCAACCGTAAGCGGATGCATTTCATGTCTTTTACATTTGAGTGTTCTGGTAAAACATTCGGGAGGGGCATAGTTTCATCAGTCATAGCTTCGGTGCCATGAGCTTAAGGTCTATTGTACAACTTTCATGAGATTTTTATCTTGCACTTTTACTTGTGGTGGCCGTACATCATTACATTTTACAAACCTATGGAATTCACCAACATTCGTGTTGACGTTTTAGCAATGTATTTCAGGTTATTAAGGTAGCTCATGTGACATGCATTTGGACCTTCATGGAGTCGCGGGGTCGACGTGTCTCATCATTATTTCATGCACTTATGTAAACATTTGATCTAGTATGACTTGTTTTTCATAAACATGCAACACATTTTGGGGACCTCATTTTATAAACGCTGGATTATTTCAATGATCAAATGCAGTATTTTCTAAACGACACTTTAGGTCGTTCAATGTAACTATAACTGTGGTGCTATGACAGACACCCCCAGGTATTTCATTCCGCTGCAAGTCAGGTAAATTGGGGGTGTGACACTAAGGCTAAAGTTTCACTCCTAAATGTTGTAAAAAAAATTAAATTTGGCGCTAAAATTACACTAACAAGTATTTCTCTTAGTTTTATTACACACCTACCATCAAACAAACAAACTCAAGTGCAATTGTATCCTATAAGGTATCATCATTTACCCTCCCCATACACTTAGGATGAACATTGTCCCCAATGTTCAATTAAAGAATGTAAAAGTAAAACAGGTAAAAGAATGAAAGCAAATACTTCCCTGATTCGTTCGGTGTGGATAGTGTGGTAACAAGGTTAGATTTTCCTCCAAGAAAATGAACAATCAAAGCTTCCCTTCCAGAAAAAATAAATCATCTTCTTGTCATACGTAACCTGTTAAACCTGAGAAAACAAACAAGACAACCTCGCGTAAAATCGGCGGCAATCTATATATACTAACAAGTCCTAGAAAACAAATTAAGATATAATGCTTGTGGAATGAATGTTTGCAGATTTCCTGGAGTTTATAAAACTAAAGAATTAACAAAAACTTTAAAACTCCGTTAGAAAAACAAAACTAGCAAAATTTCCAGAATTTTACCCATGACGCCGTCAGGAATTAATTCCTGATGCCGTCAGAAGTGACCTGCAGAAATCTTTACATTAAGTTTCTGGAAAATTTCTAGAAAAACTTACGTCCTACTTCCTGGAAAATCCTGCAAAACATCATTATGACTCGATACAAGCATTTGACACTAACAAATACTAATACACATGTTCATTTAATATTGTGGAGAATCATGATCAATTTCGTTCTTAAAAACAAATTTGGGGTTTCCCCTTACACTTATCTTTTGCAAAATACCTTTATATGAAGTTAAGACGAAGTTAAACAACAAAATAAAGCATTTTCACAATTTAGTTTGAAACATGATCTACCAACAATAAAAATAAAACATGCATACGGAAACAAATAACATCAAACAAATAAAAATACACAAAACATGGGTTGCCTCCCAAGAAGCGCTTGTTTTTATTCGAGTCACGAGCCTGACTCTACCCTTATTTAACAGAAATAGGGGAGGTTTTCCCTACACTTAGGATTAAGTGTGGGTGAAAGTAGTGATACACACCCTTAGGGTGGAAATATGCCACGTGAAGGAAGAGTGGTGGATGAATTATATGCTCAAAGATGTGTGCTCCTATCATCATAACCTTACCTAATTCAATTGGGTTAATGGGTGGATTAAGATTTTCTCCTAGAAAGGGATCATTTTCAATCAACTTCGAGAGACTCCTAGTTGGGGATCCATCTTGACCTAATAAACCCGGTTTAAACCCATAATGTTTCTTGTGATCAATCATAAATGGGTGATGTAAGCATGTAAGGTCATTTTCCACTCCTATATTGGCTTCCTCTCTACAAGGCTTAGAGTCCACTACCTTTATCCTAAGACTACCCGGACTATATGGTCTGATGGGTGGATCGGAACCTATTTCAATTCCTAAATTCACATCTAACGATGGAAGATTAGGTAATGATTTTGGTTGAGGCTCCAGTTCATCAAAACTAGGAACTTCCTTAGAACTAAAAGAAAGGTCATCACTATAAGTGTTAAAACCTATATTCTCTAGTTGTGCTTGGTCCAAGGGTTCTACCTCAATTGGGGCTCCTATAGTCTCTTCTACTTCTTCCGGGTAAGTCACGGGCGGTGTGTGTACCTCAAATGATGGTAGGACTTGTGGGGTACTTAGTGAGCTTATGTTATTCACCTCATCCTCCATTGTATCTAGGTTACCTATGTGTTCATCTTGTATTATGGTGAAATCAAACCACTCCGTGCACCTAGGTATCTCATCTATAGGCTTATCATCCCCAAACAAACGTCTTGCTTGTTCCCTTAAACTTGCTATCAATTGATCCATAACAACGTTTGTTGGGTTGTCAATCATTTTGGCGAGTATGGCACAATTCTCTGTGGCTTCCCATGCTTCTTCAGCACTTAATCCCCAAAGGTCCCCATCTGCGGCATGGTCAATGTCCATTTTGGTATAGTGGTCGACACGATTGTAAAATGTTTCAATTTGGGACCACAGATTGAAATTATGATGAGGGACTTTTCGGAGTAAATATTTAAAACGAGCCCATGCATCATAGATAGGTTCATCTTCATGTTGTTTAAACATCAAGATGTCATTTGGAGTGGGTGAATTATGTGGTTGGTAGTATGGTAGATTCGCGTTCTCCATAGTGGCTAACGGAATAGTCAATGGAAAGGTTTTTTTACAAACAAAGACACAAAGAAAAGATAGACTAAAGAAAATCTAAAAATAAAAATAAAAATCTTACTAGAAAGGAATCTAGCAAGTAGACCTAATAAAAAGATAATTCTAACCTAGACAATAACTATTCCCCGGGCTGCAGCGCCAAAAACATGATACGTGGGAATCGCACCAGGCTTTACCTCTTGAGGGATCTCGAGAAGCTTACAACCCCAACCAGGCAGTGTACCTGATCGTTGTAGTATAGTATAGTGACAAGTACCGGGGGATTGATCGTTCAACTTAGGAATAGTGTCGCTAGGATTAGAAAGCTTAAAAACTAGGTCTAGAGGTGAGGGATGATTCTTTTTGTATTTTTATATTTTTATGAAAGCAATTAAAATCTCGGTTTTTGGAAGAGTGGGCGGAATTAGTTGCTAATCAACTAACCCAAATTACTAAAGATGCAATCAAAATAAAATAACAAAAATGAAAATAAATCTAATTACTAATGTGGTATGAACAATGATAGGGAAAGTTGTGTTTACTTAGGTTTCATTACTCCCTAGATATCTTTTACAGGTTGATAATTTGTTACTATTGCATGGATGACGGGTCGTATTCCTTAATACTAGTCGTAGGGCCGTGTACAATATTCCCTATCTCTATAGGATCCTACTTCACTCCTATGTCGAGCTGTTAGAAGCTCCTAACATGGGATCATTAGAATTCTCCTACACATTAAATACAACCAAAAATCATAGTACACCTCTGATCATGTTTCTTAAGACGTTTAAGCATGTTACCAAAGGAAGTCTGCCAGTTTTCTTAAGCCTAACATCGAATACAATCATCCGTAACAACTATAAACAAACAATCAACCCATAATTAACATCTAGGTTTCACTACATCTAAGCAAACACAAAAGAGATCTAGCCAAGCATGTTAAATTGAAGACAAGTGTATGATATATTCAAACAACACATAGACATATTGAATGAATTGAAAGAGTACTTATCTCAATTGAACATGAAAGGTTTCAAAGGGTAACAACCCTTGAAAGAGCTGTGAAATTCGGACTAGGGTTTCTCTCCAAAGTTATACCCTAATTGTCACCCACTAATGAATAAAAATTGCAAAACTATATATAGATTTTACAGGGTGACGGCGTCAAGAAGAAAATTCTGACGCCGTCAACTCGCCGCCCATAATGAAATCGGATTGCCTAGATCCACTTTTGACGCCGTCATGTGTAATCCTACTCTGGGCCGTCACTAACAATGGGACCATGACGGCCTATGGTGACGCCGTCATCTCCATAGTGCAAAACTCTTCTGGATCGTCACGGACTTTATCCACTTCCACCTCTTGTATTACTCTTGACGCCGTCATTAAGAAATTCTTGACGCCGTCAGGTACTGCTCCCAGCAAGAAAAATTAAGACTTTGCCATTTTCTTCACTTTTATGCTCCAAAAACGTCCAAAATGCTTCCTTTTCCAGAATTCACTCCAAAAGTACCTAAAATGACAAAAGGAACGATTTAGGGCAATATTTGATCAAATAAATTCGAATCCGGGCTAAAATGACCCCCTAAAAACGGTTCATTTTTCGCCTCATCATTAAGCAAACTTAAAATAGTGATTAGAATAGTAATAGGGATGAGGCCAGAGAAGAGGGTCCGAAAGATTCATCCGGCATGACCTAAAACAACTTTAACTACATAATGCTAAAAGCAAAAGCACATTTCAAGTTCTAGAATAGTTTTATAGAATCAAAGGTTCTACTTGAATTCATTTATCATTGAGTGTTTTGGGTTTGTAATTGAGTGTTCTTGGTGGCTTACTTGATGAAAATGAGTGTTATAGACTGCTTTTGAGTGACGAGATTGACTGTGTTTTTGATTGATTGATTTTGGGATTAACTGTTTTTGAATCAGGGGATTTTGATTGTGTTTGTATATGATTAAATCCAAGTTTGTGTTATTGTGTTCTAGGTGCATCCATGTTTTATTTTTGAAGTTTTGAGTTTCTTCTGGTGAATCCGGGTTTTATTTTTGAAGTTTTGAGTTTGTTCTTGGTGTTCATTATTTTAGATTAATAAATAAATATAATTTAATAGAAAATTAAAGAGAGAAGAAGACGAGGGGGTATATTAGTCAATTTACTGTTCACAGGGACATAATTTGCAGCAAACAATGAATAGTACTGGCATAATTTGAAGAAAAAAAAAGATTGAGTGGGAAAACGTACGAATTTAGGAAACCACAAGGACATTTTTTGTAGTTTACTCCAAATATTATTTAATTTTTAGTTCATTAGCTAGAATAAAACTACTCCCACGTAAGTGCGAACCAGTTATCAAGTCATTGGATACATGCAAAGGTCAGAATTTGAATGTTTTGTGTTTATAAGCACAAAAATAAGAAGCTACACACAACTAGAAAGTTGATAAGTTGGATACATTTTTTGGTTATTATCTCTTTATTTTAAGAGATTATGAAAGATTATTTTCCTAATGTATTTTATATGTTCTATTTGTAAAACAAAATTTATATTTTAAGTAGTTTAACTTTTTAAAAAATCAGCATAATCTTTCCATAATCTTATGTGTCAATCATATCTTACATTTTCTAAAAAGCTTTTAAAAATTCCAGTAGAAATAGAAAAGAAAAGGGATGCGTCGAGAATAAAAAGTTTGATGAAAAAAGCCTTTTACAAAAACGAGAAATTATGTCATTATTCAATTACCAATAAAACATTAAAGCTGATAGTTGAAAATTAGGAAAATTTACGTATCACAAGATTGTTGGTTGTAATCCCTTATGAGTGGCCCAGTGGTAAATAATAAAAGTTCAATATCATATTTACCTAACTTAAACACTATAATGTCATATTTACTTAAAACATGCATTAACTATATTGTACATCATGCATTCAAAACTTTGTGTATATATGACATTTTGATATTTAGATTAGGTATATATGAAATTATCCCAATAATAAAAGACTTGTGACTATTATCACTAATTGCGATGGGTCTCAAATTCAATTACTGTTTGGCTGAAACGATCACGATGTGTCACACCAACCTTTTTAGAAACTCTTTGGCTTTTATCTTGTTTATGTTTGTGTGGCGATAAACTCAAACTTCGTGAATCAATCATGCATAACGCCAGAAATAATGGTTACTTAAAAAAAATGTGCTTGTTAGTTTTTTAATAAAAAGAGAAAGAGAGAAAAATATTGATAGTTTTTTAGGGCGAACTCCAAAAATACGTAACGTAATAAGTCTAGAGTCTCAATGTAGGTAACGTGCCTCATATTGTCCCATTGTAAGCAAGGCACTTTCAAAACAATTAACAAGTATGTAATGTTTTAACCTTAGACTTCTAACCACGGTAAAAAAAATTGCACCTTTGGTCCTCAAAACATAATCCAAGTTAAAAAATTGCACCGTTGGTCCTCAATTTATAACCTCAGTTAGTCCCACCATGCCACCACCACCAATCACCACCACCACCTACTGCCACCACCACCACCCACCACAACCACCATGAATCCACTGCCACCACTTACTGCTACCAATCACCACTCACCGCCGCCACCTACTTCCACCACCCACTTCCACTTACCACCACCATCACCACCAATCACTACCGCCACACACCACCACCAATCACCGTCGCCACCTACTACCACCACCACCAACCCCAAGTTACCATCACCACCACCACCACCTACCACCAGTTACTATCACCACAACCACTCACCACCGCCACCCAATGCCACCACCACCACCACCTACCACCATAATCACTACCACCACTTGAGGGTGACAGTGATGAGTGGTGGTGGTGGTAGCAATGGGTGACCTTGGTGAGTGGTTGTGGTGAATGGTGTCGGTGGTGGCAGTGGATGGTGGTGGTAATTGGTGGTAGGTGGTGGGTGGTGATGGTGGCGGTAGTGGGTGGTGACGGTAAGTGGTGGTGGTGGTAATTGGTGGCGGTGGTGGCAATGGGTTGCGGTAGTGAGTGGTGGTTGTAAGTATAAGTGGTGGTGGTGGCAGTGGGTGGCGGCAGTGAGTGGTTGTGGTTATTGGTGGTGAGTGGTGGTGGTGGTGGTGATTAGTGGCGGTGGTGGTAAGTGGTGGTGGTGGGACTAACTGAGGTTATGTATTGAGGACCAATGGTGCAATTTTTTTTAACTAGGATTATGCATTGAGGACCAATGGTGCAATTTTTTTTACCATGGTTAGAAGTCTAAGGTTAAGACATTACATACTTGCTAATGATTTTGAAAGTTCCTTGCTTACCATGAGACAATATGAGGTACGTTACCTATATTGAGACTCTAGACTTGGTACATTACGTATTTTTGGACTTTACCATTTTTTTTATTTGGTAAAGCAAGCAATAGTTGTAAGTAGTAGCAATAGCAGTTAATTTGATTTATAAAAGTTTTTGGTAACATAGTTGTAACAAAATTTAGGGCATGCTTGGTTGGTTGTATTAAAGGGTGAGAAATGGGAAACATAATCATTAACTATGCTTGATTTAATATAATGGAATGGAGCATTACCCAAAACAGGGTAATCAACCATTACTCAATAAAATGAGGGTTATGGCATTGTATTCTTTAGTATTCTTATTATCTTTGTCATTGTAATTCCGTGATTTGAACCAAGCGGCCTCTTATAATGTGTAAAAAAGTTTAAAAGTAGTGTTAGAATTATTTGCTTCTTTTAATAGTGTTATAAAGAACGGCCTTTATAAAACCTGCAAATGCTACGTCTCCTGTCACACAAGTATTTAGGGTGCATTTGGTTTAAGGGTTTGAAATAAAGGAATGACTATTATTCCCAATACATAATGTTTGGTTAGTGTGTTTATTACGTACTAGAAAGTGGGTATCAAACCTACAAATATAGGTATCTTCTAAACCCACCAAGCATGGTGGGTATCAAACTCCATCCCATTACCATAGTAATTCCTTTTAGAAAACCGAACACCTCCTTCAACCTAAACACTAAGAGAGTGTTTGATTTGAGGGTATGGCTATAAGGAATGAGTTTCATTCCTATTGTAGTTGTTTAGCTAGTGGTTTAAGTAAGTACCTGTTTGTTTGGAGACTTTTATACTGTTTGAATTGAATCAAAGTAAGAATTAGTTGTTTGGTATCCTACTTTTAGGATGGAATCATAAAGTCAACAATAAAATTCTTTCCATACCAATTTGGTAGGTATAAGTCGAATACTCGACACAGTTGTACTTTTCTCAACCATCTTTATTTCTCAGCCACTAAACATTTATATTTTTCCCTTTTGTTATTATTTTATGTATGTTATTATCTTTAGAAAATATTTTTATATTCAATTAAATTATAAATTAAATATAAGAAAGAATTACACGGATGGTCCTTGTGGTTTACACAGATTTCATGTTTAGTCCTTATTTCATTTTAATTACACCAAAGATACCTATTTTTGAAACTTGTCACACATTTAGTCCCTAATTTGGATGGGCCGTTAGTTTATCCGTTAAGTTATTTGCACCGTTACTCTTTCGTTAATGTTTTTTGCACCGTTAGTCCTCATTTTTTGCACCATTAGTCCTTCCGTTAATATTTTGCACCGTTGTAAATCTTTTTACGTTTTCGTCCATTTTTTAACGTTCTCGTCCATTTTTTTACGTTTTTGTCTATCTTTTTAGGTTTTCGTCTATTTTTTACGTTCTTGTCCATTTTCTTAACGTTTTCGTCCATTTTTTTTTACGTTTTTGTCAATCTTTTTAACGTTTTCGTCCATTTTTTTACATTTTTGTCAATCTTTTTACGTTTTCGTCCATTGTTTTACGTTTTCGTCCGTTTTTTTTAACTTTTCCGTCCATTTTTTTTATGTTTTAGTCAATCTTTTTATGCTTTCGTCCGTTTTTTTTTACGTTTTCGTCTGTTTTCTTATGTTTTTATCGGTTTTCGCCTATTTTTTTGTGATTAAGTAATTATACTAAAAGAAAATTTGACATTTGATAAGAATGTTTATGTGTCGATTTTAAATCACGATTTTGACCTCTTTCTGGTATGAATTATCAAAAGTGTAAAACACAAAAGTTGCCTGGAATAATGTTCTACATCAGGGCACGCATGATTTTAACCAAAAAAAATGCAAAACAAGGGCTGTTTACCACCAAAACTTAAGCTATTTTTTTACCAAATTTATAACTTATAAACTTATAAACTCTTGTAAATTTTGTACTTGTGTAAATCATCAAACTTATTTGAAAAAATAGACGAAAATAGATAAAAGGGTATTAAAATATGTGAAAATGTGAAGAAAAAAAACTAATGAAACATGTAGAAATAGATAAAAACAGATAAAAAACATGAGAAAAACGGACGAAAACGTAAAGATGTTTATATAGTTTTCTCCTCTAAGACATATACACTGGCTGGTGAGCCCGATTTGATATATAATGAACGAATGATAATGAACGAAAACGACTTAAGTTTTGGTAGTAAACAGCCCTTGTTTTGCATTTTTCAGGTTAAAATCTCATGAGTTTTAATGTAAAACATCATTCCAGACAACTTTTGTGTTCTACACTTTTGATGATTCGGACCAAAAAGGGGTCAAAATCGTGATTTAAAATTGATACAAAAATATTTTTATCAAATGTCAAGAAAAAAAAACCGGGCGAAAACGTAAAAAAAAAAGGCAAAAACGGATAAAAACATAAGAAAAAAAAGACAAAAATGTAAAAAAAACGGACGAAAACGTTAAAAAAAATAGACGAAAACGTAAAAAGATTGACAATAACGTTAAAAAAATGGATGAAAATGTTAAAAAAAAAACGGACAAAAACGTAAAATAATAGACGAAAACGTAAAAATATTGACTAAAACGTAAAAAAAATAGAAGAAAACGTTAAAAAAACGGACGAGAACGTTAAAAAATGGACGAAAACGTAAAAAGATTGACAACGGTGCAAAATATTAACGGATGGCCTAACGGTGCAAAAAATATTAATAGAGGAATAACGTTGCAAATAACTTAACGGATAAACTAACGGCTCATCCAAATTAGGGACTAAATGTGTGACAATTTTCAAAATAGGTATCGCTGGTGTAATTAAAATGATATAGGGACTAAACATGAAATCTGTGTAAACCACAAGGACCATCCGTGTAATTTTTTCTAAATATAATTTCTTTCTCCTATTTTAATTTTCATACCCCACTCAAATCCAAATCCTAAATCAAATCCAAATCTAAATCCAAATTCAAATCCAATTCCAAACCCATCTATAAACCAAATGGACCCTAAATTGAAAATGAGAATCAAACCTTTAGAATTAATCATTTTCCAAATCCACTAAAGGTGGTGGGTTTACCATACCTATAGTGATTTCCAATACAAACCCAACATCCCCAAATACTTTTGTGTTCTAAAATACTCCAAAATATTCGGCACTAAACGAACCAATATATAGCCTTAAAAAAATAATAATAAATAAAATTAAAAAAAAAAAAAAAACCCTACTATATATGTGTGGTTAAATAAAGAAAAGATAAATTAGCAGGTGACGTTATACAAGATATTTTGTGGATGAAAACAAGAACAGTTTTTTTATAGTTGCCAAATACATTTATGATTCATCAACTCCCATTTTTGGTTTTTCTGTTTTCCGTGGTGCGATGGCACTCTATGGAATGCGATGTTTTGTACTCACGGAAAATATTAACTGAGTTTTGCATGTGCATGTTTGCAAAATTGTTCTTATATAAATTGGTTTTATGACTTTTATCTATCTATTACGTAATACACAAACACCGCATGACAATGAAAGGAAATTAAAATAAAGCTATTCTTAGGTTTTCCTATTTAAACATTTGTATTATCCACATGAAAATACAACATGTATTACCCACTCACTATTTACCTTCATCTAAAACGTTATTTTCTTAAAAATATTAAGCATGAATAAATATTATTTCTCTTACGTGTATATATATATTTTTTTTTTGTCAATATCAAACATGTATTATAATTTATTATACCTTAGATAATTAATTGGCATATCTAACATTTTTTTTTTTCTTCTAATTTGAAGTAAAACATATTAAAACTTCGAAATGGCACTTGAAGAGGAAGTTAAACATACTTTGAATCTGAAAAACAACCTAAAAAGTAGTGTATGCCTGATATTATCTAGGAAAATAAATATGTTTAAGCGTAACTAGCTAAATTTTAAATGAAACTATAAAACTAAGACATATTAAAAGTTTGAATCACACTTGGAGAGGAAATTAAACATACTTTCAATCTGCAAAACAACCTGAAAACATTATATGCATGATATTATCTAGGAGAATAAATAATACTGTATGTTGTAAGCGTAACTAGCTAGCTAAGTCTTAAATGTGGAACTAAAAAATGCTTTAAACGGTGATAATGAAAAACATTCCAGTTGCAATGTCATTTTTTATACAACATCTTTTTATTTCTATGCAGAAGTAATGGGCTGCTTAGACCAAACTTAGTCCATAGCCCCTTTTAGTGGGTTAATACTTTCTTTTTTGAACTATAGTGGGTTAATACTTGAGTTGGTTTTTTAACCAAGTTGTAAGCAAGCGGGTCATTTTATATTTTTACTAACGATATTTGACAAATCAACATAGATTAAATCAGCCATAAGATATGGCCATACGGGTATGATTTGCGATCAGTTATTTGGGATGCATAATTCCATCATTTCGGTTTCGAGATTTAGAAAAAATATTACTAGTACTAGATAGATTAAATGCTGTTTAATCCGGCGTCGTTTTGATGACGATTTCTGAGGCGAGCATGACGTCACCAAATGGGAGCCCCAGCCCAAAAAAGTTATATTGCTTATCCAAATCTCTTCAACTAAAAAAGGATCATGCGATCTGTTCCAAAATTGTGTGTCCTAGGCTTTTTTTTGTTACGTATAATCTATTATTATTGCTTAAAACACTTTTGAATTTTGCTAGTGTCTACGGTTTATATATTCATATTCAATTGATTGGTGATTGCTGTTGCAGCTTAGGTAAGATAAACACATCAGCTCTTTATTTATTTATTTATTTATTTGCCGCGTGTTGTTAGTTGTATAATTAAAAATGGATGTTTTTAGTTGTAAGCGACCACGTTAAAAATAATTTTAGGGATTAGAAGTATGTAATGGTTTTAGAGACCGTATTTGGGTTGCTGAATAAACTGTTTGTATTATTTATATATTTATTTATTTTGGTATATGTATTGGATTATTTTATATGGTGGATATTAGAGATAGAGATTATAAAAAGATATTATTTTTTTTATAATCTCTTATAAGTTCTTTCTGTCAAACGAAGATTATTTTTTAAGTAGTTTATTTTTTGAAAAAATAAACATAATCTCTTTACAATTTCATGTGCCAAACATGGCCGTAGTAGTATTTGACTTTAAATAATTACGAAGGTTATCAAAAGGCTTGTGTCCAGGGATGCTTTGGAAGATGTGCTTGCATTAAAGCAAGAGCGGGCAGACTATGAGGAGCACAAAGCAAACAAGGAGGAACTTTGGGAAAACAAGGAGGAGCAGCGGACAAACAAGTTGAGGAAATACCTTATCATCAGTTGGGTGTTTTTCGTTTCTTATGTTAACTTGCAAAGATGACCGGTTGGGTTTGGTCAATGTAGGTTGGGTTTTTGGGTTTCTGGTAGTTGATGGTTTTTATGTTAGGTTTATATGAACAATATCTTTTGTTGATGGTTTGTTATGTAGTTTATGTACATTATGATTTCACAACAATGGTTTAAGTATATTTAATTATCTACTTTGATTTGTGTTATTTATTTGTTAAGTAGGATTATGATTGTTTATGAATTATGATCTAAATTTAAATGGATTGCTTGATGTTTATGATCCAAATATCTTGCCGAGTATGATTTAGTTTATAGTAAAACTTTAACCACATCATAAATATATTCATAACGATTTTTAATATTTTTATGTTTTTTTAGAAAATTTTAATAACAATTAAAATTAAAATATACTAAATTAAAATTAGACTAAAAATAAGAAAAGGAAAATGAAAATTTAAACTAGACAAACTAATCTCTATCAGCAACGAATACGTCGTATGCTTGAAAGCAATACGTCGTATCTGAATATCAAGCAATACGCTGTATCCAATGGAAGTCAATACGCTGTATACCTAACCCGAGACAAAAAACTGTTAACAAACACAAAAAATAGAAAATCAAATAAAAACTAAATAAATTAACAAAATTACAAAAAAAAAAATAATAATAATAATAATAAAACAACAAATTAACCCAAAACTAAACTATTTCCCGGCAACAACGCCAAAAGCTTGATGTGTGTTTCGTTGTAGGTATTTTTATTCAAGTTTTAGATTGATATTTTTCTGGACTCATACCTTAAAGAACACACTTTCACGGGTAGTGTACCAGATTAGATGTAGCCAGTGGGTTAAGTACGAGGTCGATCTCAGGAATAGTATGCTTAGACTTAACCTAGCGAGTTTTATAGATTTTAAGGGGGGTTTTGATTGATTTGATTATTATGACTACTAAAACAGAAAAGTAAATTAAACTAAGCTATTCTACGTGTGATGTGATCAATAAGAGAAAGTAGTGCTAGCCATATTAATGCTATTACACTATAGTTATTCATTTATTAGTGCAATGATCTAATTGTAAAGTGTTGGTGACATCAGGATGTGGGGGGGGGGGGGGGGGGGGGGGGCGGGGGGTATTTCCTTGGTCTAGACAATACTCCCATACTCCTATCTAACCTAGACTAGACCACTTGGTCCATACATCTAGCCTTTACACATGTAATCTCCTAGGCCATTTGGTCCATGCACCTATCAGACTACAAGCATGCATTAAGTCGTGTCAACAAATCTATGTGAGTTATCTATGGTACCCACTTGGTCCATGCAATACCTACTCTTCCCCACTTGGTCCATGCGAGAAGAGCACTATGATAACTTAAGTGTTCTCATAATATACATCTAGTACCCACTTGGTCCATTCGATAGCTAGACTTAAAATACTCAAACATATAAACAAGCAAACAAGCACGTATTGAACGATAAACGCATAAAGTAAAAAATAATAAATATTGAATCTTAACAAACGGAAATAACTATCATGAAATATTCATAAACATGGCTAACACCCAAGGGTGTTAGCCCATAATGTCTGTAAAAGCTTAACAAGATAATTCAAATGAAGAACAAATGGAAATCATAATGAAATCGATATGCAAATCAAATGATTAAACATAATGTGATGATACAAGGCATTCTCTCCTTGATTTCCTAGCTCTTGGGACTGATCTTGGGGCCTTGGAATGATGCAATTCGGTTGTGGTTGAGATTGGTGACTGATCTTGGGGCCTTGTATTTTTAGTCTTCTGTCAGGGCTGCAATATAGTGAATACGGCATATTATGGATTTCTTAATTAAGGAGGAAGAAATATTCCAAGCATATTCTGCGTATCTTTTAAATACAGCGTCTTGCCAGAGTTAAATACACCAAATACCTTCAAATCTTTGGGGATAAGATTTTCAATACGGTGTATGGCCAGAGTTTCATACGCGGTATGCCTTCAATGGTTGACTTGGGCTTTGAATGTAGAGCTCCCTAATACAGCGTATTGCCAGAGTTAAATACGCCGTATGCTTTAATATTCACCAATACTTAGTGAATTCTTTCAAATATCAATACGGCGTATAGACAGAGTTACATACACCGTATGCTCTTTTACAGCTTGCATATAGAATCATCAAAATTAGCTCCAAATCATGTCTTTTTTCATCTCTTTTGTAATATTGCTCTATGATCACTGAAATAGGAAAACTTAGGCAATTAAGTATTTCAGATATAAACATGCATAATATGAGCAACAAACATGTGATAAATATATTCAACAATATAGGACTTATCACATATTCCCCCCACTTGACTTCCACTTGTCCTCAAGTAAACTCTAGTTTAGATAAACATCCCAAACCTTGGTTTAGAATTAAGCATCAAAGTAATTAACCCAACCAATAGTGCATAACCATTAAACCTCACAAAATAAGAAATGAAATTCGCTCATCACTCTAAAACTAATCTAGGGTGTTTATTGAGTGGTACACTTAATTTCACAGTCATGGTGAGTATTCTATCATTAGTACCTGATGATTGCATTGGTATATATATTGGTTTGAAGTTCACTAAAAAAAAGGATTGGTGGAATAGGAGTCGGGAATGTGTTGAAGATGAAGAATTGACAGTGTTAGGAGCGATTTAGATTGTGTTGTATGAGATTGTTATTGAGTTCAAGGGTTGCTATTTGAGCGCAGTTGACTAAAAAATTCAAAGCCGACCCACATCAATTTTGACTTATGCCAGTCAACATAAGTCAATTGTTACTTAACACGACCCACATTATTGTTACAATAAATATGAAACCCCAAATCACCTCACATAACTAATTTACTTAACCCTTGATTTATCCCCAACTTACCTCATAACGCAATTCGACTTTGGAAACCATGGTGAAAAAAAGTTAGTTGCTTATACACATTTATTTAATTGTTATCTACACTCTAAAAACCATGCCTATCTTTTTGTTTATGTTTGCAGAAATCATTTTCATTGATTCTTTTGATACAAGCACTGGCATTGTATCATCAAGCTGTGATGATATTAGTAGTGATGAACTCAATGTTCAAGCTGTCAAAAGTTCAAGCCCAATCTGTTCATGGTTATTCTCAACCAGTGATGAATATGATACAAGCACTGACATTGTATCATCAAGCAATGATGAAATAATCAGTGATTAACTCGATGTTCAAGCTATTAAAGCTCTTGAAAGTTCCACCATTATTTGGCCATCAGAAAATGTTCCTATTAAAAAAGTTCCACCTCAAACATGTTCAAGCTCAAAAAATGTTCTACGTCAAAAAGTTTATGCTAAATGGCTAATATTAGATTATTGCATACTAGGCCTTCAAGCATAGCATACTTGGGATTGTATAGGTAATAATACATTTGGAATAAGAAGATCAACAGATGGTTTAGGAGCAATTGCAGATAATGGAAGTAAAGGAAAAAGGAAGCTTGGAGTTACAGGTGGAAAAAACAAAGCTTGCCAATAAAGGAAAAGGATGAAATGACATCTTTGTTAACTCTTTTTTGTTGCGCCAGTAAAGGATGAAACAGTTGATGTAAAAACTTTGTGGTAATTGAAAAAAAAATTGGTTGTATTTTGGTAATATTATGTAATGTATTTGGTTAATGGATTTGGATGGAAGTTAATGGTCATATGGTCTCCTAGATTGTTTACCAATTTTGACAAATGTAAATCAACATAGAAGATATTTTAGTATGCAAAGAATTACAAGGCATAAACATGCCAGGCTCTGAAGCCAATAATGCAAACCATAACAAAAATAATGATACCAATTGTCTTAATCACCATTGTAACACAACCATAAAAGAAAGATAGAAATAGCAATTGTCTTAATCTAAAACTCATAAACAACAACATAACTTAAAGAAATTGTTAATCTCACTTATACATAAAGCCATTCAAATTGCGGCTTGTTTGGCAGCCTTTCTGGTACTCTTTCTCATATGACTACCAACCTCTTGGGTTGATTGTGACTCCATTGGTTGACTTGGTCCTGCATCAGCTTTAGTTGGTTCAGCATCTGCAAGTCCCTCAAATCTTTCCTTCTTCTTACCTTTCCCCTTTGCTTTCTTCTTTCTTTGACCTATACATGCTCTTTTGTTGTGATCATCTGTACCACATTGACTACAAGTGACATTCTTTCCTTATTTTGAAAGCTTCCTACCCTTCACTATTTCCTTGAACGCATTCCCAGCCATCTCATTTTTGGTCACTCTCCTCTTCTTCCTTGGTTTGCCAATGAGAACATGATGGTGTGTGGGCAATAAGATACTAGGGATGTTGTACTTGGGCCAATATTACTGTTAGAAACACATTCAATCTTATGGTTGTACGTCTCCTTCCATATTTTTAGAAAATATGCTTGATGAACCCAATCCTCAGGTATACCTACCTCCCTCCCATCACTTGCCATGCTATACATTGCTACCACAACATGTTTACATGGAATACCGGTTAGCTCCCATCTCCTACATGTACATGTCATTAACCTCATATTCACTAAACATTGGTCATTCCATGGTCCCTTACACTGGTAACTGTCAGCCTCATTCCAAATAACTTAATAGCCATTAGCTTCTTGCTTAATAACCTTAAAAATAGATGTTGCAGTTGGAGTTAAGGGAGCATCATACTTTTCTATGACCTTTTGCACATTCACTATCCTCTTCATCAAATACTCCCTAATGTATTTCCAACACCCTACTATTAGTTTATCTTTATCATCTACCAACTTACTTTTGAGTTACTCACAAAGGTTGTTGACCATAATTTCACACTTAGCTTTGCATGTTTTTTGATTAATGATTAAGGATAAGTTTATGTCCACTATATACACACTTAAAGCACAAATATGAAAAATGATATACCTTGAAAAGAAGACCTTGACCATGAGGTTGCTGGTATCTTTTGTAACCACTCATGAGATTTAGGGTCGAAGGATTTCATATCCTCTATTCCTTGTTGAAACTAGGCACAATGGTTGCTGTTGCACACTTCCACATATAATCATAGTAAATCCTTCCTTTGAAAATCTAGTTTCATGTTGTCATAGATGTGTCTAACACTTCAGTAGAAGGAAAAAGCTCTTATATAGCTGGTAGAATACCTTATTACAAGTAAGACATGGTGGATTAAAACATTGCTTATGTGTAATGAATTTGATATAATTATTGTTAATGGAATTTATTCTACCTTTTGTCAATCTGAAATGAAAGTGTAGTTATAGTTTGGTTGTAAATCAAGGTCATCACCTAGATTTTTAGGACCATAACCAAGAACTCTTACATTCATTCTCAACAATAGCATATGCAAGATGGTAAATACCATTCTTACCATCAATACCAATAGCCGTCCAAATTTGACTTGTATATGGTCCTTTTATGAAAGCACCATCTAACCCCAATATCTCTCTTTTTGTAGCTCTATGCCAAGCTTTAAGTGCACCAATACACACATAAATTCTTTTGAATACCCTTGAATTAAGATTCACATCTGTGTTGGTTTCCACGTGGATCTTGACTGTTGTGTCTGGGTTTTTTGCTTTGAGCACCATAACATAATCTCTAAGAAGAGCATACTGTTGTTTATGATCACCTGTTATCTTCTCCCCAGCAATTTCCTTTGCCCTATAAGCTTTATTGAATGATAGATTTATTTTTAACTTCTGCTGCAAATTCAAGTTGTAATGACTTAATTGAGATTTTAGTATTGTTAGAAATTATTTGGCTGATGTAAGTTCACAGAAATCAAGATGTAGCAGTAGTAACATCTCTTGTTTGAATACATTTATTAGCATCAGTCAATGTTTTAACCGACCAACACTGCTCATCCCCCCCCCCCCCACTTTGAGATGAGTAAGTCCCCTGGGCAAGGGGGTTTATGATTCTTGAGTTTATATCCTTTAGTACTAACACACTTGCATTTCATGCCTTACGGTTTTTGGTTTTCGCAAATTGGCCCCGAGTGTTTAAGGTGGATGGTTATCCTCTTCTTTGCTAGGTGTTGGATTGAATTTTGTTGAACCAACCACAGTGTCGTAGCACTTAATTCTCACCCTATTGTTATCACATATTTGAACCGAAATAGCTCTCATTGACTGCAATGTATGCATCTTTACCTTATTAGTCGCTTATTTTCTTGTAACAAACTCCTCTCCCACCTTAAATGCACCTTCTTTGATTTTAGACTTACCCTTATAATTCCTTCTCAATTGCTTCAACCTTCTCTTTCTTTGACATATACCTCGTTCAACATTAGCCTCATTACAACTGTCAAGCTCTTCTAAGTCAGTTACAGGTTCACCAGACTCATTCGGAAGTTTCGCAGCAGCTTGCCACCTACTTTGTTGAATGTTTGGATCTAGCTCAATAAGAAACCACGCATGTCAACTTCTGGTTCTGTTCCTGGCATGTCATTGGCATCATGATCAAAATCACTAACACCCCCCTTCTGGCTCTTTCCTTTGTACACCTTCGTTTTCTATATTTGGTTCTTCTCTTTCTACAACATCCTCATCAACCTCTTGGGCATTATTTCGAAAAATCACACCCTCATTTTCTGGATATAACTCATCAATCATCTCTGCAATATCTTTTGGCCAACTATCAAGGCATGTATCCTCATCCCAATTCACTGCATTATCTATTTGGAACAAGTCGTCTTCAAAAAATGTCTCAACTTGTTTATGCTTCGAAGGAATAAAACCACCCATAGGGTCACAATCATTGTCTTCCATCATATTTAAGTAACTGAATGGATTGGGTGAGGATGGTGGTACCTCATTTTCACAATGCAGGAATCCTACATTATTAGCATTATCAGTACTTTCAACCAATGGAAAAACATTACTGGTTGAAAATTGAGTTGGTGCAATTTCATGATTATACACTGATAATAACAATTTTCCTTCTTTTTCTTAACAGTTGCACTGACCACATTATCATCAAGAATCTCTTCAATCACTAGATCCTTTGAGGACTGACAACCCCTAACCAATATCATATGTTTTTCTACAAAAGATACATTAGACTCTACATAAATATCAATTTCCTTATACCTAGACACAAATTTTAACAATGTCAGCATGTCCTGATCTGACATCAAGGGAACTAATCCATCATCTAAAGACAGTCCTGGGACCCTAAAATGGGTAAATAACAACTGATTATTATCACCCAAACCCAGTTCAGCTAACACTCAGACCAACTCGTGAATGGAGAACTTCTCAAAATCAATTAGGTCTAAATGATCAACCACGAAAAACTTGTAAACTTTGTCAGGTGGAACAGAAAACTCACTAGTTTGGTAGATTTGAATAGTGAAGTGGTTTGGGCATGCATTTGGGAAGATAATACAACGAATCAGACAACCCAAAAAAAAAAAAAAAAACAACCATAATATTTTCATGAATCAAGGTAACTTGTTTTACCCTCCAGATATATAGTGCATGTTCATTCGAAACAACAATACAATAAAAAAATCGTACCGTATATTGCAGCAATATTCGGAATCGGTGAACTCTAAGCTTTAATTTGCGAACCACCCATGTTGGATCTACTATTAATTTAGGTGATTTGGACAATATCGAAGTTGGAAACAAGTGGTTCGATCGAAATTGTATGTAGGTGTGGAAGTGGCAAAATATATAAGCATGAAAACTTGGTTGCAAAAAATGTCCCTCAACACAAAGGTAAGTGTGCAAGTGGGGTATCATGTGGCTTTTATGGCGGGAAAAGTTAAATGATGAAAATACCCTCACGTGGAACGTACGTGAGGACTCACTAACGGGATGTTGTAATGTTTGTTAGCAAAAAACGCGAATTTGCAACTACAGTGCAGCCTCAGGGGCATTATTAGCAAAAAGTCCAAACGTTAGGTACACAGTTAACATAGTTTTTTTTATTGACATTTCTCGCAAAAATAGCAAATATTAGAGACATAATTTGCAATTTACTCTATTAATAAACTACGTGTTTTTAAGAGTTTACATCTAGTTAGGGTTTTTCCCTTTAAGGTTTCATCCTTGTTCCCTTATATTAGGTTTACTCTCGGATTAAGGTCTACTCCCTCTGTCTCAAAAAAAAAAAAAAAAAAAATATATATATATATATATATATATATATATATATATATATATATATATATATATATATATATATATATATATATATATATATGATGCGTGGGAATCGCAACAGGCTTTACCTCTCGAGGGATCTCGAGAAGCTTACAACCCCCACCAGGCAGTGTACCTGATCGTTGTAGTATAGTATAGTGACAAGTACCGGGGGATTGATCGTTCAGCTTAGGAATAGTGTCGCTAGGATTAGAAAGCCTAAATTACTAGTTCTAAAAATGAGGGATGATTATTTTTGTATTTTTATGTTTTTATGAAAGCAGGTAAAATCTCGGGTTTTGGAAGAGTGGGCGGAATTAGTTGCTATTCAACTAACCCAAAACTAATATATAATCAAAATAAAATACTAAAAATGAAATTAAACTAAATTATACTAAGGTTGTGAGCAGTAATTGGAGAAAATGTGTTTACTTAGATTTCCTTACTCCCTAGATATCTTTTACATGTTAATTACTTGTTATAATTGCATGGATGACGGATCGTATTCCTTAATACCATTCATGGGGTGGCATACATAACTCCCCAATTCTATGAGCTCTTATCTCCTCCTACACCATGACCCAACACAACTATAGGGATTGTAAACAGTGGCTCATGCATTAAATACAACCAATAAAGACCTAGTACGCCTCGGTTCATGTTTCTTAAGACGTTCAAGCATGTTACCATTTGGAGATCTGCCAGTTTTCTTAAGCCTAACATATAAAATCATTCATCCAAAACAAGAATAAACAAGTAATCAACACATAATCAATATCTAGGTTTCATTAAATCTAAGCAAACACAAAAGAGATCTAGCCTAGCATAATGGAATTGAGACAAGAACAAGATATAGACAACCAACACATAGACATATTGATTGAATTAGAAGAACCATTATCTCAATTACAATGCAAGGTATCAAGGGTTTGGAACCCTTGAAAAACCTGTAAAAGTTGCACCAAATTCGTCTTTAGGGTTTCTCCAAAACTTCTCCCCTTTTTAATGAAAAAACTAGAAAACTATATATAGGAAAACTGGGGGTGACGACGTCAAGACAACCATGTGACGCCGTCACCTCGCCGCCAAATACTTCCTCGGACGGCCTTGATCTACTTATGACGGCCTGTGTGACGCCGTCACCAACCACGGTATTTTATTCTTGATGTCTGAAGCCGTCAAGGCATAACTCTTGACGCCTTCATGCACTGTTCACAGCATAGAATTTGGAGACTTTGCCGTTTTCTTCACTTTTATGCTCCAAAAACGTCCAAAATGGCTTCTTTTCCAGAATTCACTCTCCAAGTATCTAAAATCACAAAAGGAACGATTTAGGGCAATATTTGATCAAATAAAGTCGGATTTGGGCTTAAATGACCCCCTAAAAACGGATCTTTTTCGCCTCATCTTATACCCTTACACTTGAGATTTGCTTGTCCTCAAGCAAATGCGCTTTTATTCTACTCAAAATACATGTTAGGGGTCATTTAATACTAATATAAAAGTAATTACAACAAATAATCGTTCCACTAAAGACCAATAGACAAGCACGGAGGTCATACACAAATAGTGTTTAGATACTCACATCTCTCGGGTGTAATAAAGTAATATAACATTATGAAAATGAAAGATATCTCTCACTACCTGTCATCGCAAAATAGATTATCATAGGCTTGGGAAAGGATCAAACCTCCACCACATGGCGTAAGTACCTAGGATAAACTATCAAAGAGGTCTTTTAAAGGGTTGTAACGTTAGGTATAGGGATATGAATTACACGGTTTTGTTGGATAAAGGAAGTTTTACTGGTGGCGAGTTAACAATCTTGGTCAATTACATGTACAATATGGCGTTGATAAGCCAAGACTAGACTCGACTTAAGCTAATAAATGAAAAATAACAAGAACATAAAATGAACATAGAATGAAACGGGATGGTAGTCCGTTTTTTTTTTTTTTTTTTTTTTTTTTTTTTTTTTTTTTTTTTTTTTTACATACACTCTTACCCTACCATCCAAAATAATACATTATAGGGAATGAACATTCCCCTTACACTTGAATCTTTACATACTTTACATTAAACTATTCTAATGACTCGAATTAAAAAAATCAAAACACTTGGAGCACTATTAAGATTAACGTACATATGGGGGTAATAAGTGATGTTCTTCCCCATTACTCCATAAAATAAGTACTTACCCATGAGTCCCAATCGTCCCAAAACAATATGTACAAGGATATGACTCGACTTAGCAACCATGTAATCAATTAAAAAGTTAACTTAGGGTTTAACAAATAACAATAATGCACTAAAGATGAACGCATACACGGAAGGCTAAGGCGATTTGATTGTACATTTAAGTGGGGTGTAACAAATTCTTCCTTTAAGTAAAATGCTTAAAGTTAGAAACGAAAAGATAGGCTCGGAGGAGTGTACTAGGGGTTTCGTGTACTAAAAATGAGTACAACGCTAAGGGTGTGGGAAAAATTAGTTGACTTAACTAGCCAAGTAATATGACTTAAATGGTCAAGTAATTATGATACGGGTTTAACACAAGGGTGATCCTAATGCCTCTTATCATGTAGTAAATCCTACTACACGAATGTAGTCTCACTAGCGGTCTCGGGATGCATCACTAACGCAAGTTCTAGAATCTAAATGCTACCGGTACACTCATAAGCACTAACAATGAATGCTTTTCCTATCAAATCTAAAGGCGAACCTCACATATTTGGGTGGAAAATTTTTCTGAATATACGGTTATGTGCTAGTCATACAATCTCCTATCCATGAGACGCTTGCTATGGCTAAAGTTTCACTCCTAAATGTTGTAAAAAATTTTAAATTTGGCGCTAAAATTACACTAACAAGTATTTCTCGTAGTTTTATTACACATCTACCATTAAACAAAACAAACTCAAGCGAAAGTGCATATGTAAGGTATCATCTTTTTACCCTCCCCTTACACTTAAGATGAACATTGTCCCCAATGTTCAAGTAAAGAATGTAAAAGTGAAAAAGTAAAGAGAATGAAATCAAATACTCCCCTGATTCGCTCGGTATGGATTATAGGTGGCCAGGTTAAATCTTCTTCCAAGAAAACGAACAATCAAAGCTTCCCTTTCAGAATATAAATCATCTCCTTGTCAAACATAACCTGTAGATCCTGACAACATAGACAAGACAACCTCGCGTAAAATCGGCGGCATCCTATATAAGTTACTAAATCCTAGAAAACAAAGTAAGATATAATGCTTGTGGAATGAAGTTTGCAGATTTCCTGGAGATTATAAAACTTAATAATTCACAAAAACCATAAGACTCCGTTAGAAAAACAAAACCGGTAAAATTTCCAGATTTTTAACTCCTGACGCCGTCAAGAGTAAACTCTGACGCCGTCAGAATGGACCTGCAGAAATTCTTATGTTAAGTTTCCGGAAAATTTCTGAAAAAACTTCGTCCTACTTCCTGGAAAATCCTGCAAAACTTCATTGTGACTCAATACAAGCATTTGACTCTAACAAATACGAATATACATGTTCATTTAATATGTTGGAGAATCATGATCGGTTTGTTTCTTAAAAACATATTTGGGGTTTCCCCTTACACTTATCTTTTGCAAAAATACTTTTAGGTTGGAGTTAAGACTAGGCTAAACAACATAATAAAGTATTTCTACATTTTAATTGAGAAGCATGACCAACCAACAATAAAAATAAAACATGCATACGGAAGCAAACAACAATCAAACAAATAAAATCACACAAAACATGGGTTGCCTCCCAAGAAGCGTTTTTCTTTATTTACGAGTCTTGTAGCTAGACTCAAAGTCATGGGTTACTACGTGATCTCATCATTGGTTCCATTCTCTAGGTCGTCTTCTAAACCAGTATCGCTTTCATAGTGCAAGTACTTCAGATCTTCGAATTCGAAAACATTTTGTCGATACTTAGAACCAAGCTTACTAACATTCTTAAAGAATCCACATGATAAATCAGAAATATTCCTACACCCTCTCCTAACATCTTCATCACACAAGATAAGTTGGGAGCTCATCACATCAAGCCCGTCACAATCTATTCCCTTAAGGTCTTTTCTCTTGTATGGCGTTTGGTATGAAATCCTTCTAATCCCATCAGTGAAGGTCATGATTCCGTTCAAGTCATCCACTATCAAATTAGTGATTTCACAAAAGGGTACCCCAAAGACGACTTGTGATAACCTAGGGTCGACATAGTCCTCTATATTGTCCACAATCGTGAACTCCATAGGGAATGCCATATTTCCTACTAACACCTGGATTTCATGATCCTTACCAACACTTTCTCTCCCTTGTAAATCATCCCCCATCTGCAGATATTGTTATAATGAAACAATGACATAAAATTCTTTGGCAGGAATACATTAATGTATATGTTATCGAAGTACTTATGACCGATCATGCAGGGGATTTTGAGATTATTCAGATCACGCCGTCTTATCTTCCTCAACTCTCCATCCTTTGACCCATATAGATTCCCCTCAAGGGAGGGACGATACTCGTACACCTCCTCACTATCCCTACGAAAAATTACCTTCCTAACACCATTGGTGAGTAATACACTACCATCTTTCTCATCAAGGATTGCTCCCGATTCATTGATAAATGGTATCCCAAGGACAAGGTTGGTTAATGGTTGATTGGTGAGAGGGTCCATGTCATCAACCATGGTGAGGTTAGTATTGTAAACAAGCTCTCCAATCCTGATTGATAGATTTTCTATTACTCTCTTGCACGCAACATGCTTTGGGAAGGTTTTGTGGTATAGGGAGAGGGGGATTATGTTGACTGGGAAGCTAGGATCTATATGACTATCGGTTAAGAGCTTTTCCTTAATGGTACAGGGGATCTTGAAAACTTTAGGGTTACTTTCCTTAGTATGATTGTTACCCACACTAATAACATCCTCCATTTTTCTCTCGGGTTTTTCTATAATAGATTTACCCAAAATGGTTGGATCTTTCTCGTGCTCTTCCGATTTCTCTTTCCTTTCATCCGGTTTGTCGGATTCTTGCGCGGTGTATTGCTCGGGTGAGTCGGTAGGTTTTCTTGCCAAATCATGGTCAACCCTTGAGGTCTCATCTTTCGCTGTCTGACTGAATTTGTTAGGTTGTTGTTGGGTTGGGTTGGGTGTTGAAGCAGATATCGTGGTGATGGTGTTTACGAAGTGGATTGGTCCAGGGGGGTTGACGGGTTCTTTTCCGTTAGGAGACAGATGTTTGAATAGCTTACTAGGACTTTTTATTTTTACAGGGGAGGCTGGTGGACTCATGACGGTGGCAGATTTAACCTCATTAACGGGAATGGGCTTATTATCAATATGCTCTTTGATAGCAGTCAACAAATTACAAATCTTGTTGTTCACCTCATCCTGCTGTTGTTTAAATTTGGCCTCAAGCGTAGCGAGCTGTAGTTCTTGAGATAGAATGAATTTTTTTAGAGTATCTTCACAGCTTTGCCTAGGAATGCCTTGTGATGGAAAATGCTCGGACCAAGTGAGTGATGAGGAGTTATTGAAGGATACGCTTCTCGTTTGGTATCCTCTAAAATCAGGTTTATCCTTCCATGCCTCATAGGCTTCGGCAGAAGTTCGAGGACCCTGACCTACGTGTGATGATGTGAATTCGTTATAAGCACGCTTTGGAAGTTCCATGCAGTTATGAGTCTCATGAGGGCCATTGCATAGTTTGCATGTAGAAGCGATTCTGCTTACTTGGCTTGAATGTTTTTGAGCTTCGTAAGATTTCATAAGAGACTTGACTCGACCTTCAAGTTCCATGATCCTACGGTCGGGAGTGCTAGAATTGTTCGAAGGCAAAGATATTGCCTTGACCGTTTTGTTCAAGTCACGGGGATCATTCCAACTTTCGTTGTCATAGAGAGCAAGATCTTCTATGAGTTCCCATGATTGTTCCGCACTAAGATCACGTAGCTTACCACCGGCCGATTGGTCAATGGTTCGCCTCGTGGAGATGTCGATATGGTCATAGAAGATTTGGACTTGGAGCCAAAGATCTATGCCATGATGAGGGACTTTTTGGAGTAAGTCCTTGAAACGAGTCCATGCTTCATAAAGAGATTCATTTTGACGTTGTTGAAACATCAAGATGTCATTCCTAAGCTTAGTAGTTCTCCCCGGTGGGGAAAATTGAGCAAGGAAACGAGTGGTGAGATCATCCCATGTGGTGATGGATCCCGCGGGTAAACGCTCAAGCCATTGACTAGCTTGATCCCGTAGAGAGAATTGGAATAGGCGTAATCGGGTAGTCTCTCTAGTTTCAACACCTAGGTCTATGGAATCTACGATTTTGAGGAAGTCCTTAAGGTGTTGGTTTGGATCTTCGGAACGAAGTCCATGGAATGTACATCCGCTTTGCACCAACCGGATGGTGTCGGATAGCAAGGGGGTCACATTGGCTCCGGTGAGCTCAATGGTGTTTCGGTAGCCTTGGTGGCTAGGTCGGGAATACTCTCATAAGGTTCGGGGCCTAAGGGGTTCTAGTGGTGGGTTTTGTTGTGGTGGGATGACGGGTTCAAAGATGTTACCACCTTCCATGATGTCGGATGGTAAAGAGTTACGAACAAAGGCACGAAGAAATAAGATAGACTAAAGAAGACCTAAAAAATAAAAATAAAATCTTGCTAGAAAGGAATCTAGCAAGTAGACCTAATAAAAAGAAATCCTAACCTAGGCAATAACTATTCCCCGGGCTGCGGCGCCAAAAACTTGATGCGTGGGAATCGCAACAGGCTTTACCTCTCGAGGGATCTCGAGAAGCTTACAACCCCCACCAGGCAGTGTACCTGATCGTTGTAGTATAGTATAGTGACAAGTACCGGGGGATTGATCGTTCAGCTTAGAAATAGTTTCGCTAGGATTAGAAAGCCTAAATTACTAGTTCTAAAGATGAGGGATGATTATTTTTGTATTTTTATGTTTTTATGAAAGCAGGTAAAATCTCGGGTTTTGGAAGAGTGGGCGGAATTAGTTGCTATTCAACTAACCCAAAACTAATATATAATCAAAATAAAATACTAAAAATGAAATTAAACTAAATTATACTAAGGTTGTGAGCAGTAATTGGAGAAAATGTGTTTACTTAGATTTCCTTACTCCCTAGATATCTTTTACATGTTAATTACTTGTTATAATTGCATGGATGACGGATCGTATTCCTTAATACCATTCATGGGGTGGCATACATAACTCCCCAATTCTATGAGCTCTTATCTCCTCCTACACCATGACCCAGCACAACTATAGGGATTGTAAACAGTGGCTCATGCATTAAATACAACCAATAAAGACCTAGTACGCCTCGGTTCATGTTTCTTAAGACGTTCAAGCATGTTACCATTTGGAGATCTGCCAGTTTTCTTAAGCCTAACATATAAAATCATTCATCCAAAACAAGAATAAACAAGTAATCAACACATAATCAATATCTAGGTTTCATTAGATCTAAGCAAACACAAAAGAGATCTAGCCTAGCATAATGGAATTGAGACAAGAACAAGATATAGACAACCAACACATAGACATATTGATTGAATTAGAAGAACACTTATCTCAATTACAATGCAAGGTATCAAGGGTTTGAAACCCTTGAAAAACCTGTAAAAGTTGCACCAAATTCGTCTTTAGGGTTTCTCCAAAACTTCTCCCCTTTTTAATGAAAAAACTAGAAAACTATATATAGGAAAACTGGGGTGACGGCGTCAAGACAACCATGTGACGCCATCACCTCGCCGCCAAATACTTCCTCGGACAGCCTTGATCTACTTATGACGGCCTGTGTGACGCCGTCACCAACCACGGTATTTTATTCTTGATGTCTGACGCCGTCAAGGCATAACTCTTGACGCCTTCATGCACTGTTCATAGCATAGAATTTAGAGACTTTGCCGTTTTCTTCACTTTTATGCTCCAAAAACGTCCAAAATGGCTTCTTTTCCAGAATTCACTCTCCAAGTACCTAAAATCACAAAAGGAACGATTTAGGGCAATATTTGATCAAATAAAGTCGGATTTGGGCTTAAATGACCCCCTAAAAACGGATCATTTTTCGCCTCATCAATATATCAATATATATATATATATATATATATATATATATATATATATATATATATATATATATATATATATATATATATATATATCTTACTATTTATGTTTGTCCTAAAATAAGAGCACTAGGTGTAGTTGACAAGCTCAAGCTTTTCATTTGGGCCCCACGTGTGCCACATCACTCAACACCTCTTCACAACTAACCATCTCCTCACCAAACAACAAACATCAACTTTTTCATTTGAGCCCCACCACTTAAAACTTTATTTTTTATTCAAATTATCAAAATAACATAAAATCATTTTATTCAAATAATAGTATAAATAACATTTTTTATTAAAAAAAAAAAAAAAAAAAAAAAAAAAAAAAAAAAAAAAGTTATCTTCTTGTACCCAAATTCCAGCCCAAATTGATCCAACATTGACCAGCCCACTTCCATCATTACTTGTACCCAAATTCAAGACGATTTTAAAAAAATAATTTAAAAAATGCAAAAATCGTTATCATCTTCTTCTTTGTTTCCAGCACACACAGTTTACACACACACTTTATTTTTCACAAAAAACACGCAAACACAAACAAAACCCCGAAAAAGCCGCAACATATCCCCTTTTCCTTCTCGCCGTGCCCACGAACATCAACCCAACAGAGAAGAACGACGAAGGTCTCCTGGTGTGGCAGCTAGGAACGGCTCGCCGTTGCCCCCTCCACGTAGGACGACGAGACTGGGCAACAAGCCTACACCGAGTGCTCTAAGAGTCCAGTTTTTATATATGCACAGTAATTATGACTAGTTTTTCTACTTTACTATTCTAATAAAAAACTTGCATTAATTGCTCACTTTTTTATTTTTATATTAACTATAAGGGTAAAAACAACTTTTATTAATCAAAACTAGTATTAATTATACATATTATAATTCCTAACATTTTTTGTTTGTGGACTCTCTTTTTGGGACGAATGGAGTATTAAATTCGCTTGTGCATCCTGCGTAAATAATTAGGTTAACAGAAGCTTAGCATAAAGTTCGTGTGATAATTAAGCGTAGCGATATATCGATCTACTATCAAGGCATCAACTATTAAAGAAGAAAAGTAGCATTCTAACTAGCTTCATTTTTGACAAATATTTACAAGAGGTTTTGACAAATATTTACAAATAATAGAGGTTTTACGTATTATAACCTATTTTTGACAAATCTATTACGTACAACCAAATATATAACATAGTAAAACCTCTATTACAACCAAGTATATAATCTATCATCACTGAAGTTTAAACCCTTAATATTAATTGAAATCACCCAATTATAATATATAATTGTACTTTATAACTCAACACATTTGATAAAAGAAAAAAAGGTCGATTTGTGCATCGTTCTCTCCTCTTCCCGACCATTATTTACACTTAATATCCACATCCAATGTTCCTTTGTGATTTCACTTTCTCAAATCAATGACTATGACACTGATGTTATCGGTACTCCTCCGCCCCAAAGCAAGACGTATCAATAATGTTGCTGCTGAATTACTTCTGGAAGAATATAGTGCATCTCCCATGGCCCCTTCATCTCCTTCAATCCGAGGCGCCACACTTCCGTTTTGGCTAAAACATTCGTGAACTATCTTGCATGCTAATTCACTCGACAAAACATCCCATAATCCATCACTACCTATTATCAAACATTCATCTCCTTCTTCTCGTCTTGTGATCGATATCTCTGGTTCAGATATTACCCACTGTTTTAAAAGCCTATCCCCTGTTCGTACACAAACACATAAGAGAAATATAGAAGCACACTCCTAGATAAAGCTACCATTTCTTATGTTTAGAAATGACGGCAAAACCAAACAAAAAAATTGAAAACACCAACTGGGAATACCATATTCGATAGAACTTCTGTGTCCATCATTCAACTTCAAAGAAAATATCAGCATATCTATATACGGAGCAAATTGTAATTCTAATAGTCTACTAGACTTAGGATCAAATGAGAAGAAACTTTAAAATGAGAAAGATGATAAATAACTATAATTATATATTAGAGATGCATCCTTAACCTTTTAGATGCACCATAATATATTTTCTAGCAAAAAATTAGATGCATATACATATATTAGATGCATTTCATCAAGTTAGAAGAATCCAATGTATTTTTTGTCCTCTATACATATATTAGATGCATTTCATCAAGTTAGAAGAATCCTATGTATTTTTTGTCATCTGCGGGTCAAATTGGTTGCTATTACTACTTTACATCTTTTTCACTTCAAAATCACTTTCAAAACTAATTGGGATGCATATAAATGAATAGAGATGCATCTAATTCAAGTCGATGCATCTCAAATATGTGATTATAGTTATTTCTCATTCTTCTTATTTCAAGTTTTCTTCTCACTGGATCCTTACCCCTAGTCTACTATCATCATAGATGTAAAATCACATTTAAAGTCATATCATTCCAAGGCTACATATTAGTTGATGAATCTCTTCTAGTTTATCGTCTTTGGTCTTTGAAGAACAAAGCACCACTTGCAATTGCCAATTTTGTGGCATGTTATTCCCCTAAACTTTTAATGATGCATTCATGACACATTGTCGCATTTTTTAGACTTCCAAAATGTGTGTTATTTTCATTTGTCGAATTACCATTAAAATTTTACGCGATAAACCAAAGTCAATTCATGATACTATAGCAAGTGTTCTTGAATAATCGGATATAAAATGAAGTATAAAGTAAGAGATACCTATTGCTCGTGACATGGCAAGTATTCCTTCGACTCGTGCTCCATCGGCAAACATTATACGGCCACCAAAACCTTCGATTCTTCTACGTTCGTCTTCCCTATCAGGCTGAAAGCAACACCACATTCACTAACGATCTTGTCTGAGTTTTCACACTCTCCAAGTCAAGAAAAAAAGATAATTATGATGGGGAAATCTTCGGTGTCCACTCAAATAAATTAGTACAAATAAGAAGGGTTCACCGGATCTAACGTGATGAAAGTTGCATTAAATCCATTACAATTAATTTATTAAATCACATTACTACCATTGATTATATACACTTGCGGATGTGTCTCTTGAAGCTGTCTCCCTACTTTATGTTTACCCTGGGGGTAGGGTATGATCCGTCTACATTTTATCTTCCCCATACCCCGCTACACTGGGATCGGGTATTATTGTTGTTGGTGCAATAAATATATGTATGAAACTGATGTACGACAAAAAAATGCTTGCAAGTTCCTACCTGCCTCACCATGCTAATAATAGTAGTTTCAAGCTAGATATTCTTAAACCCCATTTTACAATGTTACTTATCGTGACCAACACCATGTTGCGACCCATATATTGTTTCTCTAGCCATATTAAAATAAAAGGTACACTCGAGCACCACCTCATCATTTAGATTCTATTAGACATGTGAATTGTTAGATTCGGGAGTCTTTAATTATATCAAGCACAAAGGGCACGACAAACCTAGTTGATCTAGAGCCTGAGGTAGCAAATGCTAATAGTTGATTATGTAGGCAAAATTTATATATATTCTAAAAACCGTGAGGTTCACTGTTGTAGCAACAGTGCTCACGCAAGTTTCACGTTTGCCAATTTTAGCCCCTGAGGCTAGTGATCAATTGCGAAGTTAGTCCTTAATGACTGTTATCTAACAAACGTGGATTAAATTTGAAACGAAACAGTAACTTCAGGGGCTTTTTCTGTACAAATAATAAACAGAAACAACCCCTAAGGTTAACTTTTTTTTCACCGTTAGTCCCTAAGGACTAACTTTGCAAAGAATGCCACGTTAAGGGACTAAAACTGAAAATAACGTTGCTACAGTACCAAACAGTTGCTGCTACAGTAAAAAGTCCGTTTGTAATAGTGCATGTACTGTAGCTAAGGATTTTACGCTTTTAGTTCCTCACGTTAGCTATAAATTGCACTGTTAGTCCCCCGTTAGCGATCTTTTGCAAATTTAGTCCCTAAAAAAAATAAAAATAATAAAAATAATAAAAGTAATTGACCATTCTATTTCGAGTTTGGATTAAACACAACATTCCCGCAGCAACACGGGGATGCCCCTGCTCATTAACTACTAAAATGAAAGATTTATATTCAGTTCCAGGGATGATAGTAATTTGTAAGTTCACAATCTTAAAGGATATAAGCTACCTAGTGTATACCAATTTTGAAACTTTCTAGTTCTTTAATGTTGCTAACATTGACTTTAACGTTGTGCTATTCACACTTATCTATACGACTATTGGTAAGAGCACTTGTATTTTACACAAAGTGGCAAAATATAGAAAAATGGTAGCGAGTCTAGTGACCCTAATTATTATTATTATTATTTTTTTAAATCAAGTCCCTTCCACTTTTACCTAGGTACTTACATAGAAACTAATCCCAATTGGACTCACCAATAAGCCTAAGATGAAAATCTCATTTAGGTGGGTCAACTCTCATTTCCTACACATTTTTATATAGGTCCACTTTTAAGTCCATTTAGTTAGATCTCTTTATCATTTTCCTTTTATATAATCACTCTTTTAATTTAATATATCTTACTTTATAACATAGTATTTTCTTCAATTACCTTATATTTTATTTTATAATGCAATAATCTTTTTGTACCGCCAGTGACCCTAGCTTTAGGTCAGTCGCTGATAATGAGCTTGACCCATTGTATAGATGGACTTTGCCCTATGGGTTTCTTATATAACAAAAATCGTTGATTACCGCCATAAAGCAAACTAGGAAACCTAGCAACAACTGAATAAAATTTCGTCGTGGACTTGAACATGCATATGGTACACATTTTAATGATGTCGAGCTATTTCTAACATGTTAGAGAGAAACCTTAGTTGATGATGCTCAATTATGACAACAATCAAAGGCAAAAATAAGCATTTAATAATGGGCAAATATTTTTAAAATGTACCATACTTGACACAATTTGTTTTTCTGGATAGAGAACAACTTTTTTTTGCTTATACGGCTACTTTTCTTTCAAATTCGGCCATTATGAGGTATTTTGTGACATTTTTGCCCCTATCAGCTAATATCAACTAATATGAATTTTTTTCCTTCTAAGGGCAAAAATATCACAAAGTACCTTAATAAGGCCGAATTTGAAAGAAAAATATCCATATGAGCAAAAAAATTTGTTTGCCCCCTAGAAAAACAAATGATGGCAAGTATGATACCTTTATAAAACATTTGCACTTTAATAATCTATCTGAAAATGAAATTATCGGAATATGCGGCAGAGCGACTTACCTTGTGGTCAACCGAAAGTGGTATGGGCCTGCCATTGCGGCAAAGGACAGCACGAGAGTCACCGCAGTTTGCCACAAATATATGCGCCTTTGTCAAAAGCGATACCAAAGCAGTCGAACCCATGAAAGACAACTGCGGACTACATCTACAAATGTTGGAACTAGTACCTAGTCCACCACACAGACACAATCTCACTGCCATCTCATCCATCCTCTGGAAACACCGGTTAATCGCCGTCCTCCATAATTCTCCACCGTCTGACTCGTCTCCAATCACCTTCACCCGCATCAACTCCTCTTCCATAATAGAATGCATGTTTTCTATACATAATGCAGACACCTGCACAAATATTCTATAAGTGCATGATTTATCACGTTTTGCAATAAATTACGCGTTCAATAAACTATAGAATATTTGAACTCTTTCAATCTACAACGTTTAACACACTATAAACTAGCAACTCTGTTATTATTTGAAAAAAAAAAAAAAAATGTTAGGAAGAGTAGAGATTTACATGCCCTCCTCCGTGACCATCAAACACACCGAAAAAATGAACGGGCCGAAAACCATTAATCTCGGGCCGACATAAATTCGTCCTGACCGAAACTTCATCCTCCATTTCCCTTTGTCTCCCAACAACCGACATCATTCCATACACGGGCGGCTGCGGCGTTTCCATGATACTGATCAAGCTCATAATAGCCGCAGCCGCAGTACTGGAAGTGGAAGACGTCGGGTGAATAGCAACACTTTCACCCGACGTCTTCCCACGTCGACCCACAACCGAACTAGAACATGAAGCAGCACTAGCTGCCATACGTCTCATAGCCATCCTCCTACGTCGTCTTTCGCGGCATTTAACCGCGGTATCCTCCTCTTCCTCGCTCTCCATCACACTTTTACGCGTGCCGTAAACTCGCTTCATCACCGTTCACCGGCCACAAACGTTCAAGCTCGCAAAGTTTGTCATATTCAGTAGGAAAAAAATTATGAAATAATTACAGGTGTCAAGACAAAATATAATGTAAATTCTTGGTGCATTGTATTGAGTCTCGTGTAAGAAGCTGATGGCGCCAGGTGAACGGGCAGTGGGGGCTGAGCTGACCGAATTGACCTATTACCGACTTTAGGTTTATTGGGTTTTTGACACGTGGAATGTATGAGATTTTGGGTATCTCAGGAGATGGATTTTATTGTATCGTGTTTGTGTTGGAAAACGGTGGAGAGTTCCACGTGTAAGATGAAATCTGAGTAAAGTTAAGGTTGAGAGTCATTTGTGGGACCAGTGATACCACGTCAATGGTTTCAAGAAAGATATGTGGACCTCGTTTACTTACTCCGGTCTATGAATTGATCTTGCTGGCCCACAAACCCCATGAGGAAACAAATGTATTGTTCTTTTTCTTTCTAATGGTAGCTAGCTACTGTAAATCATTTTCATTTTAGGAAAGAAATGCTAGGATAAAAAGTAGAACACTTCTTGTTTGTGTGTTGATGATAAAGAAACTTAAGGTAGTTTCCATCAAAGCACTATAAGATGAAAAAAGATCAATCTATTATGAATTGTTTTTGATCATTAAACTATTAATTGAGAATTTGCGATACATTCTAGAATTGCTTTCGGTTTTATAATGTGTCCAAAATGTACTCATTCTTGAGTTTTTTTTTTTTTTTTTTTTTTTTTTTTTTTTTTTTTTTCTTCTTCTTCTTCTCTGAATTTCCATGGGAGTCGTTTTCGGGCATACAAAAGAGGTTATTATACACACCCCGATCTCGTCCCTCGGAAAGAAAAAGATAGCACCAAAGAAAGGAAAGAGCAAGATCATGGTTTTTGTTGTTCCTCTCGACTAGCGAAACGCTTTTTTTTTTTTTTTTTTTTTTTTTTTTTTTTTTTCATTTCAATATCTTAGCTTCTTCCCTGTACATTAGGCTCATCACAGTGGATCGGATAATATCGATCCCCATGATCGATCGATCGATATTCAATATCGATCGCCCCAATGTGGGTTATATTCAAAATCGATCGCCGGTCAAGTGGAAATCACAAATCGTTCGGATTTCCAACCGATTTTGAATCAACACATTCCAAACCAAATTTACCTTTTTTCAAAAATGTAACCGTTTGTTACATTAAAATATATATATATATATATATATATATATATATATATATATATATATATATATATATATATCAAAATATTTACCATTTTTCATCCTATAATTACCACTTTCAAACACACAATTTCAAAAACAATTCATCCAAATTCGCATCAAAAAACACACAATGTCAAAGAAAAACACTCCACAATAAAAAAACCGACGATCCCGACTAACCCAAAATGCATCGGACATAAATTTCTCTTCGCAAAACACCTTTGAACTAACCGGCATAACACCACCACAACAAGGGAACATACGCTTTCGTCCACAATCTTTTGAATATCCAACACAATTACCACAAGTCAATCAAAGAGAAAACTTATTTTCCGTTCATCGTCCTTTTGTCCCACCACAACATGTTAATCATCACGAAGAACCAAGTGAGGCGTCCTATAGTCCTAACATGGATTTCTTGCATTGTTCCCAACCGTATCAAGAACATTCTCCGATTCGGTCTACTAATCTTGATATGAATTTGGATGATTGGGCAGACTTTCATAACTATGGCTATTCGACTCAACACTATCCAAGCCAAGACCAACCGAGTCAAGATGTTTCGATGGGGCAAGGTTCGGATCACGGTTCCTACCACGGTTCTTTGCCTGTTGATGATGAGTCTGACGAAATCGAAGAGACATCACCCGTCAAGCAAAAGAAGCCTTCGCGACGTGCTACAAAGGCGAAAGGCAAAGCCAAAGCCAAAGCCAAAGAACCCGAACCGGCCAAAAAAATTAAACCATGGTCTAGCAGAAAAGAGGTCGTTCTTTGTAAAGCTTTCATCTTTGTTTCTGAAAATGCAAAAAAAAAAAAAAAAAAAAAAAAAAAAAAAAAAAAAAAAAAAACACTATGAATCGGCACAAATTTTGGGAGAAAGAGGTAGCCTACTTTTGGAGAGAAACTGGTTCAGACCGGACAATGAATTCTATCATTTCCAAATGGAAGACTAGAATTCATTGTCAAGTTGCGAATTTTGGTGCTATTGTTGATAATGTCAAGGGGACACATGGAAGTGGTGAGAATGACCTTGACGAATGTCCAAAGCTCTTTTGGAGTATCGTGCACGTTACGGTCAAGATTTCACTATGGTGAAGTGTTGGAAAGTTTTGAGGGGGCATGATTCTTGGAAGGAATAGATACCCCTTTTCCAATCAGGTTGTCGAAAGAAAGTGAAGGGTTCAACAACTACTTCGGGGTCAACACAAGGCCCCTCGAATTTTCAAGACTTGGATGATGACGAGGATGAAACGGAGGATGATACTAGAGAATCACGACCACAAGGTCGTGACAAAGCAATGAGGAAATCATCCACCTCCTCCTCTCATGAAACATCAAAATCATTCATGAGTGGGCTAATAGCGGATTTGTGGAAATCAAGACCGTCAAAGAAGGAAAAAGGTAAAGAGCGTGATGAGTCGTGGAGACAAATCAAGGAACAAGAGCTAGCGATCAAAGAAAAAAATTGGAATATCAACAAAAGCTCTTGCAATGCTAGGAGGAACAAAAGGAACTCTTGAGAAATACCAAACGGGATCAAGAATTGATTTTCTACAACTCGGCAATCGACCTAAATTTGCCCGAACGACAACGAGAGGAACTTATGCGAATTAAAGCGGAAATCAAGGAACGCCACAACCTAAATTATTAGTTTTTAAATAAGTGTTCGCGTGTTTAATTTTTAGTTGTTTAAGTTTTTTATTTAAGTGTAATGTTTTTTATTTCGTATCGTATCGTTTATGTAATATTTACGTTTTATTAATAAAATTTGTGTTTGTGTTAAAAAATTTTTTTTAAAGAAAAAAAAAAGATGATGCAATATGGGTTATCACTGTGATGAGAGAGGTGAATATGGGTTGAGGAGAGAGAATGTTGAGGTGGCAGCCGGAAAGATGATGCAATATGGGTTGCCACTGTGAGAAGCCTTAGATACCCATAGCAGATGGTTCAGGCACGTCTGGTTCCACAAAACGGTTGAGAACTACAACGGAGTCAATATGCATTTATGAAGTGGGTCAACTTTTTGTCTTCCGCCAAAAACTTTTTCTCCTTGGTCAAGCTTTCAACAAGAAAAGCGAAACGTATTTTATTTATTTATTTTTTTACCTAAGCTTCTTCCATGTACATTAGATGCCCATGGCAGATGGTTCAGGCACGTCCGGTTCCACGAAACGATTGAGAGCTACAATGGAGTCCATATGCATTTATTTCTTGGTTGTTGGGTCTTGACCTTATCGAAGAAGACGAGACCTAGAGGGGTCCTCGGGTATGAATGATGATTATACGTGAGCGACCATAATGTTTGATGTTTAAACTTTAAACTATTTTACACAAATAATCAAATAGTCATTCTTTTCTTCTCTTGACGTATCACATTCTGACTCATGAAATATGCCTGCTACAAAATAGCTTTAGAACACTTATTTACTTTAGAACACTTCTTTTCTTGTCTTGCGGTGTTTTGTTTGTTTCCTACCTTTATGCCTTGGTTTGCTTGCTTGCTTGCTTGTTTTGCCTTTTGTCTTTCAAATGGTTTTATGCTCCTGTCGTGTTTGCTTTTATATGTTTAGGTCTTTTTCTCTTTTGTCCCTTGCTTTTTGATTCCATGCCTTTTTGCTTTTACTCAATATATGAGACGTAATAAGAGCAACATTAAAGGTCTCAAGTCTACGAATACCTAAGCCACCTTCATTTTTCGGAAGACATATAGCCTCCCACGAGACTTTCGCCTTTCCACGTTTCATATCCCCTTGACACCAAAGAAACCCCCTTATTAGCTGTTCAATATCCAAAATAATGCACGATGGAGAAGAAAAACAAAAGACCAATTAACATGCATAGAGGATATAACCGATTGAACAAGTTGTAAACGACCTGCAATAGAAAGAAACTTGTTCTTCCAATTTCCATTCTATCTGGAACCTTTCTACAAGTTCCTTACAATCTCGATACACCAGTCTAATAGATATTAGAAGAACTCCAAGATGTTTAACCGGAAGAGCACCTTCTTCGATTGGGAGCACACTAAGAATGGCTAACTTAGCATGATTTGAAATGTTACATAAGTAAGCTGTACTCTTAGGCAAACTAGGAACTAACCCCAAAACATTCTTGAACTCTTCAAGTGCCTCTTTAATAACATAAGCAGTAGTATCACTATGACATTTATTGGGTCAATGAATTAAGGTGTCTTGGGCTGAAGAGGTTAAGTGATTTGTGTTATGGGCTTGTAGTTTTGGATTTGTTAATGGGTTTTTGGTAAGACAATGTATACTCAAGGTAGGATAAAGAGATGCTTGATACAACCCAAGATCTAGCATTGCGTGATCGAACTTCGGATTTATTGTCATAATTGACCAACATAAGGCTCTCCAAATGCTCATCTCAGTCGCATTTTTAGGGATACCTGTGATGGTGATAATCTTGGATATTTTCTCAAATTGTGTTTCACATACCGAATAAAGTATTTCAACCGTTTATTACCGTGGTATCACGAAATTCTTGTTGGGCTAATTTAAGAAGAGCACTTGGTATCCACGCACTAAAAAACTAAGCAAAACAAAAGAGGAATTGTGTGTTTTTCATAAGTTAAAGATGAGACAATAAATATATTAATAAAAAGATTATATTTCACAGATAGAGGTGGTTAAAGTTGGTTCCAACTATTACATCGGTTGGGAAAAGGAGGGTAAACACAGGCAAGTAATTTGAAATACCAAAGATACCATTTAGGTCACTACCCTAGACCCTAGCGAAGGGCGGCCACCCCCCCCCCCCCCCCCCCCCCCCCCCTTAAATTGGGGGTGGGACCCCAACAATAGGCTCTGCCCTTTGACCCCGCCAATGGGGCGCATCCCCCTTGACCCCTACATTTGTCGTGGTGGAAACATATCCGCTCAAGTGAGTGTGCACTTCACACTTCCCTAACTCGTATCCAAGTATGATATGAAATCCCATTGGTATCTAGTAAATCACAATTAGCTAAAATATTCGATAACACTAAAATCACCAACATTATTTCAATAAAAGATTATGTTATTCAACGAGAAAATGCATATAATAGGAGTCCTTTGTCCATGTGAAGGGTGAACATAGTTCTATATGTAGCTTCCTTACTCTCATCGACCAGGTGAAACTTGAAAAAGAAAACTAGGAAAGCTGCCATAATTTTCATCTGTCGGTATGCAAACTCCTTTCCTAAGCATATCCTTGGCCCACCCTAACCAAAAACAGCCATTTGATCATGGTTATTAACCGTGTGTGCTTATATATCAAGTTCATGAGAGTACTGTAATCCTTTGTTGCTTACCTGAAATGCGGTCAACTTAAACGGACTTTCAGGCTGGAAAACGCCATCACGAAGCCATCTTTCTGGCCGGAATTCCTCTGCATCTTCTCCCCAAATGTATGTCATCCTTCCCATTGGATATGGCATGTAACTTATACCGTCTCCTTTCTTTATTTTGAAACCATCCGGCAGAATATCATCTTTCTGTGAATATTTCCCATCCTAAACAGCGGTCATCATAAATTTAGCACATGCAATATCACCCATTTCATATACTCAGATATCAGATTTATTAGGGTTATGGGTCAAAATTAAACTAGCTAATAGGGTAACGGGTCAAACATATTGAAAGTCGCATGCATGGTCTATTATTGTGCATACAACCTCATTAATCACTTTCTTCAAGTACTTAGATTGTAACCAGATCTTTTTATAATTATAAATAATGCGTGGGATATGTATTTGTAAGGCAACCCGGCCACTTTTGACCCGTACTAAAAAATGGCTGATTTCAACCTTTACCCTTTTGGACACATAACCAAACCTTGAATGCATATAAGCCCATATGCTCAAGATTACCAGAGGAACAGCAGGATAGAGTCTGAGTGTCTCGGTTAGAGCTGCATGAAGATAATGCATTTTGTCAAGGGCCGTTTCCGTTAATTTGTGGGAGAATTCATCAATTGAATATGTATACTCAGCTCCAATGGCTTCTTTCACTTCTAGTGCAACTTTTTCTTGAATCAAATTGTGTTTGCAAAGCATATAAAAGAACCAAGTGAGTGTGCTTGCTGATGTGTCCTTCCCAGCCATGATGAAACTAAGTGATATGTCTCTTAGGTATTTATCACTCAAATTTTCAGGGTCCTTCTCGCTTTCTATCAGAAATCTTGATAATATATCGTCTTTATTTCTCTGTTTTCAGAAAAAAGGAAGCATCTCAGAAAATATAAACTGTAACAAAATGTGAGAACTTGATCAATATCTTTTATGACACTCACGTTAAGCTTCCCGTTTTTCATCTGCTCCCTTTTGTGTTCTATCAATTCAAACACAAAGCTATCAACCACATTGATATTTTTCTTTAGAATAGCTTCTGATCCAACATTGAAATACCTTTTTACCCTCCATAGCAGATCAACATATCGCCAGTATGTAATACCATTTGAATCATCAAAGGCTGTCATAAACCGATTACTGACTTCATCGGAACCGGATAATGTATCTAGATCAAACCCAAATCCCACCTTAAATATGGAATCTAAAGTTGATTTCATCAAAAGATCCTGCAATTCAAGAAGGAAATTATATTCATGATGCAATTTTCACGTGTTACTTATATTGAGCTTATAATACCTGTAAATTAATAATTTGCATATGAACAGCTGCATCAGTAAGCTTTGCTACGAGCTTAACAGTGTTAGACCTGAAAACATCAGTACTAAAATCTCTGAGAACTTTAGTTGAGAATTCATAACTTGCAAGCTTTCTCTGGTGACGCCATATATCTCCATCTGCTGCAAATATCCCGTTTCCCAAAAGATCTCCAAGTATCCCTTTGTGGTAAGGTCCCTATGAACACCATCATCAACGATAAATAAAAATTAAGAAGGCCATACTAACGAATTATTTTCAGCTAACATGTCCATAACTAGTGTGCTTCATTAGGAGATTCTATCAACTATATGGCTAAATTGATATTCTTGAGGCTGTTGGCTCTCTTTTTTATTTCGCGCTTGAGAAACTTAGTTCATATTTTGTTAATTTAGGTTTTTACGTCCTCTTTAAATGGAGATCTTCTCTATGAACTCAAGGTCTAGGCTGATTTTGGATACTTGGTTTATCAATTCAAATAAAGTATGCTTCAAGAGTACGTATTTATGTTTTATTTTTTATCATCGACTCATTTTTACTTTCATAGTGTTCCTAGGTGATCTTCTCTGCTAATGGTTAACCAAAATTAATAAATCAACTTATATCAAGATGCCAATGGTTGAAATTTTCGGAGACTAGATCATTGAAACTTTTGTATCACCAGCGAACGAAAACAAATTAAAGAAAGCAAAGATCAGAACATACCTTGGTGTAGTTGGCAAAATTTTTCATAAGAATATGTTCAACATTTATAGGATCAGCAATATAAACTTCACTATGTGTTGGTGTGACAAAGCGGAAAGTAGGGTGCTTCTTAGCGATCAAGATCATATAATCGTAAAAATGGTTGAAGTGTATGAGCATACTAAAAACTGAGCCTACAACGGGCGGGCGCTGATCATTTGACATCAATTCTTTGAAGTAAACTACAACGAAAACAGCCAAGAGTCCGATCACAAACAAGATTGCGACTCCAGTAAGTTTTAGCATGAAGAGTGTTGAAAAGTAAAAGCCTGTGAGAAGGCATACGATGGTGGAAAACAAGAAGAGAGTGTTCATGTTAGAAAGTAAACAGAATTTCTGAGGGATCAGATGGTTGTAATTGTGGGTGGACTTTTTATAAGGATTGAAGAAAAGTAAACAGACATAATAAAGATATAATTTTTTTTTTTTTTTAGTATATGGATTCTTGTCGTTTCAAATGTCCCAACAAGATATAAGAAAACTCGACCTAAACCCATAATATATAATTCGTACAGTAACATACTAACACATTTTATGAACGATTGCAAGGAAAACTAAATATAAGTCCTAAGTCAAATTATTGCAAATTATAAATTTTCAGGATTCGTAGACAATAGTTATCTACATGACCCACTTATTTATGGCCGGCCACCAGCACATGAAAACGATGCCAAAATATATATACGAGTTAACAACTATATGCATATGCCACACGTTAACGTCATATATATATATATATATATATATATATATATATATATATATATATATATATATATATATATATATATATATATATATATCACTAGAAAAAGTCAAATTATACTGCGGTTTGTACTTTTATTTATGCATTTACACACTATAAGATGTATTAAAAATGACAATTACATATTAGCCGTATATTATTAGTGGGTTTATCTTTATGGGCAACATTACAAACGAGTAGAAACATAATTTTTTCCACAGTTATAAACATGTAAAAACTTACACACTTATTAATGTGTAGTAACAAACAATCACACTATCTAAAAGGAGTCACGCTTCCAAGCATATAAAATTGTTTATAAAAAAAAAGTAAAAAACAATAGATAGTGGACCATATGATTCCTACACGTTTGTAGGTATGGATTTATTTTAGGTGATTTGTTTGGCAATAAAATTTTTACAATATAATCTTGTGGGTGTAGATATATTTATATTATTCTTCCACGCTAATTATACACGTGTATTTTAGATTTTTGTCCACACTTATTCATGTAAACAATTAACTATTTTGTCTACATTTGCAAATGTTAAGATATTATTCACTCAACATTTGTCCACATACTAGAGACGTGTAGATTTTCACTACACCAAATGAAAGCCTTTGGGACGGACTAAAAAAATGGGACGACATATGTCGTTCCAAATGGACAAAGGGTCCCACTTTTTTCAACAAATATAGCGGTCAGCAAGAATGTTTTGGCCCCACTCATTTTGAAACGAGAATGTCGTGCCAACCGTTTTAAAATTGAATTTTATTATTCAAAGATTGTTTTGGAAAAAAATTCGACAAATTAATACTTCCCGCCTGTGATTTCTTTACCCGCCACACGGTTTGGGACGACAATGTCGTCCCATTCTGTTAAAACATAATTTTTTTTTTATTTTTTACCCACAAGAAAAAAACCCACAACCATTGGGACGACAATGTCGTGCCAAATGTAATTAATCAAGGGAGCTGAAAAAAACCCATAAAAAAAAAAACCACAACCATTGGAACGACAATGTCGTGCCAACCGTTTTAAAATTGAATTTTATTATTCAGAGAATGTTTTGAAAAAAAAATTCGACAAATTAATACTTCCCGCCTGTGATTTTTTTTACCCGCCACACGGTTTGGGATGACAATGTCGTCCCATTCTGTTAAAACATAAATTTTTTTGATTTTCAGAAACTTTATAAATCAATTTTATTTTATAAAGCAGGTTGGAAACTTTTAAAATAACATATGAGGACGACAATGTCGTCCCATTCTGTTAAAACATAATTTTTTTTTATTTTCAGAAACTTTATAAATCAATTTTATTTTACAAAGCAGGTTGGAAACTTTTAAAATAACATATGGGACGACAATGTCGTCCCATTCTGTTAAAACATAATTTTTTTTGATTTTCAGAAACTTTATAAATCAATTTTATTTTACAAAGCAGGTTGGAAACTTTTAAAGTAACATATGGGACGACAATGTCGTCCTATTTTTTTTATAATATTGAAAATAACAATTATAATATAATAATCTATCTAAAAATACTTACTTATAAATTAATTTTAAAAAATTATTTAATTTAAATACTTTTATTTGATAAAAAATATTTAAAATTATTTAATTTAATTTAAAATTAAATCCAATAATCTATCTAAAAATACTTATATATAAATTAATTTTAAAAAGTTATTATGGCTATACAAAACATGTTAAACGGATGAGTCGAGTTATTATGGCTATGCATAACATGTTAAACGGATGAGTCGAGTTGTTATGATATGCATAACATGTTTAGCGGATGAGTCGAGTTGTTATGGATATGCATATATGACATGTTTAACGGATGAGTCGAGTTGTTATGGATATGCATAATATGTTTAACGGATGAGTCGAGTTGTTATGGATATGCATAACATGTTAAACGGATGAATCGAGTTGTTATTGATATGCATAACATGTTTAAGTCGAGTTGTTATGGATATGCATAACATGTTAAACGGATCAGTCGAGTTGTTATGGATATGCATAACATGTTTAACGAATGAATCGAGTTGTTATGGATATGCATAACATGTTTAACGGATGAGTCGAGTCGTTATGGATATGCATAACATGTTAAACGGATGAATCGAGTTGTTATTGATATGCATAACATGTTTAAGTCGAGATGTTATGGATATGCATAACATGTTTAAGTCTAGTTGTTATGGATATGCATAACATGTTTAACGGATGAGTCGAGTTGTTATGGATATGCATAACATGTTAAACAGATGAATCGAGTTGTTATTGATATGCATAACATGTTTAAGTCGAGTTGTTATGGATATGCATAACATGTTAAACGGATCAGTCGAGTTGTTACGGATATGCATAACATGTTTAACGGATGAGTCGAGTTGTTATGGATATGCATAACATGTTAAACGGATGAATCGAGTTGATATTGATATGCATAACATGTTTAAGTCGAGTTGTTATTGATATGCATAACATGTTTAAGTCTAGTTGTTATGGATATGCATAACATGTTAAACAGATCAGTCGAGTTGTTACGGATATGCATAACATATTTAACGGATGAGTCAAGTTGTTGCAGATATGCATAACATGTTTAACGGATGAGTCGAGTTCTTATAGATATGCATAACATGTTAAACGGATGAGTCGAGTTGTGATGACTATGCACAACATGTTAAATGGATGAGTCGAGTTGTTATGGATATCCATAACAAAAACAGGCGCTAGAGACAAGAGTAAGGATGCTAGAGGCAAGAGTTGAAATTGCAACGAATCCCGACATCAGTTTTCACAACAACAACAATAACATAACAAACAACAACAACAACAACAACAACAATGACAAACAAACAGCAACAACAACAATAACAACACTACATACGAAGATAACAGCAACAACAACAATAACAGTACTCATATGAAATTTATCCATGTCACCTAAAAGGTCACGGAGTATTGCATCCGACTGACATGCGTGGTCGTGGTTGGGATACGTTGCCATGTCAAGTTTTGCCTCCAGCATCCTTAATTTTGTCTCTAGCACCTGTTTTTGTGCCTCCAGCACTTGTTTTTGTGCCTCCAGCAGGTTTATTCTGAGATTTTTTTCATGACAGTTTGAGCACCTTGTTGGAGCAGATCCAGAACCGCTTGATGTTGAAGCTCCCAGAGAACCGGTCATCATTTTGGCGAGTCGTTCCTCTTTCCATAAAAAAGAAATCACATCCATGGTCTGTTGTCTCAGGTTGTTAAAGAGTAAAAACTATTATTTTTAACAACTAACCAAATTATTTATATAATACACGAAAAAGTATGTAATTGTTCACCTTCGAGAAAGGACACGCATGGTATAGTTTACCACGGGAGTAAGATCTACGCGATTCTCGCAGAATCACGTCCCCTCGTCCACAAGGACAAGGAAAAGCTTCAAATTCTGCCATCTTCTTCACCATGATAACAGTGTGTGTTTGTGGTTGTGAGGTTGAGTGGTTGTGAGGTTGAGTAGTTGTGAGTGGTTAAATCGTGACCGGGGTGGCCCGATCTACAAGTTGAGGTGATAAAATGTGGTGGCCAGAAAAAGATTCCGGCAGCCGAAAACTGCTGGTGTCGCCAGAAAACGGAAACTGCTAGAGAGAGATAGAGAGAGAGATATATAGTGAGATGAGTGTGTGTGAGAGTTTTTATTAGTTAGATGATTGTGTGTGTGTGTGTTTATATTGTGAGGATAAGTTGTTAGGTAGGAAAAATTTGGTAATTTTTGGGTTTTTTTTTTAAATGTTTAAGGGTTATTTTTGCTCACTGCCGTTGCTACGTGCGATCTGCCACCGCTGACCACCATAGCCACCCCCAGCGTTATCTGTTTTGTTTAAAGGTTTGTTAGATTTGATGTTTAAAAATTTACTGTTAAGAGATTGATTAGGTTGTTGATGACGATTTTGTATGATAAAATGTTTTTTGATGGTATATAGTTTGAATATGATCTCTCTGTTTTGATGTATTTTACGGATAATAGGACACAATTATTACTTTTTTTATTTATAAAGAAGCAATGGTCTAAAAAGATGACTTTTTTGTTTATAATGGTTGATGGATATATTAACCAAACTAGCTGAATATGCTCCAAACAATGATGAGGGTGTTGGTGATATCTATTACCGAATTGGTATTGCGGATATTGGTTGATTTACAGGTTGGGTTATGGTAGGTTTTTTCCGGAAAATATTCCGGAAAAAACCTGGAAATGGAAATGCAGGCTGCTGCTGCATTTTTTTTTTGCATACTTGACCAAATGGGACGACAATGTCGTCCCAAAAATGCAAACAACGAATCGTGTCATTTGTAAAATTGTTTAAATATTTTAAACCTTTGGTACGACAATGTCGTACCATTTTGCATTTCGAAAATATTTTACGGAAAATAAATAAATTTTTGGAACGACAATGTCGTTCCATTTGGCATTTCGAAAATATTTTACGGAAAATAAATGAATTTTTGGTACGACAATGTCGTTCCATTTGGTATTTTCGAAAATATTCTGCGTATTTAAATAAATGATTTACAAAAAATAAATAAGGTTTTGGAACGACAATGTCGTTCCAAATGTAATTTTACATGTTTGACTGGTTAGTGGGTCCCCTTATAATGTCGTGCCATTCGATAAACAAATTGTCGGCCCAAACGTTTTTGGGACAAGAAAAATGATACAACCAAAAAGGGTCGAGATTGTCGACCCAAATCTTTTGGTACGACTTCACTTCATTATTTGGGTCGAGATTGTCGACCCAAATCGTTCCCATTTTTGTAGTGTTTGATATTTTAAATATTTAAAAGCGCTTATTTTTTAGCTAAAAAATGTATATAATTTAACTATTTGTAGTAGTGTGTCCCCTTAACCCAATATTTGTGAAAATGTTGATGACTATATTTATGTAGAAGGGAGAAAATAGTGTGAGTAAACCACACATTTTTGTCGTTTGACCAGTTTCCTATATGGTCACCTCCTATTGAGCAATGAAGTTATATTGTACCCTGCCTCGACTTCCCTTTTTGTTGACATTTGATTTGATCTTTACCGATTTTGACTTTCCCAATAGTTGAAGGGGCCAATTGTTCAGTAATTCTCTTACCTTACAGATATCGATAATTCAAGACTTCAAGTGATAATTACGTTTAGTTAATTGCATGCTATATCTCTTATATAATAAGAGTTGGTTAATAGCCAATTTTATTTTTTAAATTACCACTATTGATAATTACGCCGCTAAAAGAATGTCATGGTACAGAAGATCTAAACTAGGCTTCGAAACAATCTCACGTTACTTCACTTCCAAAACCAATGGACCCAATACAACATTCCAAAACGGAGCTTCAGTCATAAACCATAAAAATCAATTAAGTAAGCTTCCTTCGTATACGAACTACCTTGCTAGACCAGTAAATAGTGTTAATAGGAGCTTAGGTTTTGGAGCTTTTGGAAGTTGTTATAGACATTACCGCGTTACGCATGTTAGGCATCCTAAGCGAGTCAAATGGTGGCCGTTGTCTAATAAAGCATAAGGCTGTTTTGGCATTTGTGTTAGTAGGTAGTGGATTTGGACTAACTATATATCATGGAGAAATTGAAACTATACCTTATACAAAGCGAAAACATATTGTTTTATTGTCACAACATGGGGAGAAACGGATAGGGGAGTCGGAGTTTAAAAAGATGCAGGATAAGACGTATAAAGGGAAAATTTTGCCAGCAAAGCACCCTGATAACGTTAGGGTGTTAAAGATTTCAGATAATATAATTCAGGCATTGAAAAGAGGATTGAAGAAAGAGCAGGTTTCGTCGAATTTGAATAATATATTGGTAGAAAAAGATGAGTTAATTCTGGATGATATGCGAGTGGATCAAAGTAGAAAAAAGGGGAAAGATAAGGAGGAAACTTCGGTTAATGCTCATTTGTTGGGGTTGAAGTGGGAGGTTATGGTGGTAAATGATGATCTTGTGAATGCATTTTGTTTGCCTGGTGGGAAGATTGTTGTGTTTACGGGGTTGTTGGAGCATTTTAGGACTGATGAAGAGATTGCTACCATCATTGGTCATGAGGTATGTTTTGTTTAAGGAAATTGTCAATTATATTCTCAAGTATTATTTTTATTATATTACTGAAGACCTTCAAGTGTTCATTATCGTATGCAGTGCCGCAGTTGAGTTAGTGAAGGCCTTGTGTAAAAAATTTCATGATGCCTAAACATGACGATAAATATGCATTGTAACCATCTAAATTTAAATTTTGTGAGTTCTTCACCACTTTCGACCAACTTAAGATGAGTTTAACAAATATTTAGAACATAATTTCATTTATCATTAACATTTTGAAGTTGAAAGTAAATTTTGAAGCCATAAAATATATAAAGAGGTACATATTTTGAGGCCCCTAAAATTTTGAGGTCATGTGCGATAGCACACTTCGTACACCCTCAAATACGGCTCTGATCGTATGTTGTTGAAAACTTATAAGTAGGTAATTTGGCCAAAAATAGGAGAAACCTGGTTGATGATTTTTTCTTCCTACGAATAATCAATCTTAATATTCGGTAATTGATGTGTTATATCCTAAATCATCTTCTTAATTAGATGTTTGTGACATTTGTAATTCACTTATATTTACTTCCCATAACCCTTATTATTGTTATTAAACCATCTATAGAACCTCAGAGGCTCAGTGGTCAAACTACCCAAGTTCGGATTTGGGCATGTTTTTCTTTATGGTGAGGCTAATTATAACAAACTTGGTAACCAAAAGCTGGCGAGTGTGTAATAAAAATGTGGGATTGAGGGCTGTTTAAAATACTATTTGGTTTACAAAGAGTAGTAAAATATTTCTCTTTACCCAAAAAATATTTCTTTTTATAGGTTGGACATGTAGTGGCAAGACATGTAGCTGAAAATGTTGCAAAGGCCTTCTGGATTACAGTCATTCAGCTTGCCTTGTATCAATTCATGAAGATATATGCTGTCAACTCGATGTCAGATCTTCTGCTTAAAAAACCTTTCTCCCGGAGGTATGTTATATGTTCATTGGGCATCTATATACATTAGGGGGAAAAAATTACGAAGATAATTGGTTATATGTTATATTTCTTACTGGTCAAATGGGTTAATTAACATCTAAAAGTTAAGCATTAAAGTAAAAGGACAACATTTTAAAACTCAGAGAAAGAATTATCTAAATAACTAATACTTCTAAAACATTTCATTCCAATAGGTAGATTAGTAATTGACATAATTGATAGTTTTTAATCATATTTAAGACACTAATTATTTTAAAAGAAGTAAATTTTGTTTTAACAAAAAGTTCTAGGTCAACCTGCTGACAGTGGCGGAATTAGAAAGATAGAAGGTTTTTTTTTTTTTTTTTTTTTTTTTTTTTTTTTTTTTTAGGCAGAGTTATTTATATGGTGGGTTCTTTCTATTATATGTGTATGTGATGGGTGTAGGATGGAACTTGAAGCGGATTACATAGGATTGTTGTTGATGGCTTCAGCTGGGTACAATCCACAGGTTGCACCAAAGGTATTTGAGAAACTAGGTGAAGTTGCTGGTGAAATAGCTTTGCAAGATTACCGTTCCACCCATTCATCTGGAAAGAAGAGAAGTACATCGCTATCAAAAGCAAGCGTCATGCAAGAAGCACTTGATATTTATCAAGAGGCCAAAGCAGGAAGAGAGGTTAATGGTTTTTTCCTATAACCAAGACATATGTGTTCACATATAAAAGTGCAAATTTGACTTAAAGTTTATGGTTAGCATGAAGGTAATAGGTTATGTAGGAAATTTAATGGTGTATGAATGGTTTATAATTAGGATATCAATCGAATTGTGTAATAACAAAATCCTTAAGCAATGGCAATTGAAATCTAAGGCATGAGAAATACATCAAAAATATTGGAATGTTGTTTGACTGCAAATGAGACTAGAATTGTGGTTATTATCACCAACCAAATTCGGTTATTTACCAACCATTGTGTTGGTTACTAAGGTCCTATATGTAAAAACCAATACCCTTCAAATGTATCCTTCCAACTTAAAGCCTTAGTCCAAACATAGCACTTCCACAAGATCCTACAAAACATTAAAAGGTTATAACGTAAGCGAATGCTTAGTAAGTAACTAAGTTAATATATGAATAAGACTTCAATCAACATATAAGCAATATGAGGACTGTACATTAGTCCAAACAAGTCATACCATTCCAACCTTGCATCAAAACCATAGCAACCATTACATACTATAATCACATAACCATTTAGCCTTAAACACATGATAACATCAAACTTACCTTAGCCAATTCGTATCATAGTCTAACTAGACGAGTCTCCTATTATCTTACACTCTCTAATCTAAACACTTATAATCATAACACTTAAACTCATAATCACATGATATGCAAATAGCCATATTAGACATGTATTAACCGAGTTACTTACCTTACCTCAAGCTAATCTACCAATCATAAATTCACCATCATCATCCTCATCACCATCATCATGTTAATCATCCTAGGTCATAATCACAATAAACATGAACTCTTTAAACACATAACCAAATAACTATAACCATGGTTTGTGTAACTATTTTCTTACCTCTAAACATCTCTTAATCATCATATAATCATATCTTGATTATATGATGATCAATCCCATAAATAATAGCTTAAAAGTGATCTCTTACTTATGGGAAGGATCATTGACATAGTTTATCTCCTTATATTGAATCACAAACTTATCAAACCCTTGATCATCAAGCTCTCTTCTTTCCCTCCTTTTTCTCTCTAAACCGACACCCACAACCACTTAGAATAAGATGGAAATGTCTAGACTTTCCTTGGATTAACTAGGATATATTTAGTTAGATAGCATTTTGTCCAAATGGCACACTTAGTCCCTTAAGTCTCTTTTCCTTCTACTTTGGCCACCCTAAACTTTATAACTTATATAATACTTTACAACTTTAATCCCTTAAGCTTAAGCACCATATTGTCTATAACATAATACACATTCCTTGACTATTAGATTAACTAACAGTTTGACTACTGCGTAACTTTTGTTGACTAACCAATCACGTTAAGTCTTAGTCAATTTCATCTAGGGAGGGCCTATTTTTACTCGGGATACGGGTCTAATAATGATAGCCAAATTTAAAGGAGATGGCAGCTTTAGAAGAAGATTACCCAACCAAAAAGTCTCAACCACCGCATTGGCAACAACATGGTACTAGGCCTCGACACTAGAAAGAGACATAGTATATTGCCTCTTGGATGAACAGATAGTATATTGTTGCCAAGGAAAACAGAAAAACCAGAAGTAGAACATCGAGTGGTCGGGCAACCGGCCCAATCAACATCCGAATAAGCAAACAATGAAAAATTCGAGTAAGAATACAGTTGAAGACCATAATCTAAAGTGTCACAAACATAATGTAAAATCCTCTTAAGAGCAGCAATATGGGGCTTCCTGAGGATCATGCATGTATAGACAAACCTGCTGAACCGCATAAGGAAAATTAGGTCTAATGAAGGTGAGATATTGCAAAGCCCCAACAAGACTCCTGTAAAGAGTCAGATCAAAGACTTGGGTACCATCAGCTTCCAACTTGGACTTTGTATCAATGGGAGTCCTGTACAAATGACAATTGCGCATACCGACATGCTCAAGAATCTTAGTTGCATACTCTTGATATACAGAGGCGTTAATCCTTGTAAAAATGTAATAGAAGAAGCTGGCAACAAAATAGCATCCACATAAAGTAGTAAGTAAGAAGAAATATTGTCCTTGTTTAATCTGGTCCTTGCTTATACATGAACAAATAAACAAGGACGAATCACATAGGAACAAATAAACAAGGAAGAATCACATATGTTGTGACAAAAACCAATACGAGTAGCATACCTCCCAAATCACTGCAACCAGGCACCAGGTGCATGAGGTGCCTGCTTATGGCCATACAACAATAGTTGTAAGAGAAAACATGACCGGGACGCTATGGGTTCAGAACACTAGGATGCTGATGCATATGGATAGTCTAGATATTGTACCATGAAGAAAGGCATTCTTGACATTGAGCTAATGTACATGCCAATTTCGAGAAGCAACAAGACTGCTAAGAACCGTGTGGATAGTAGTCGGTTTAACCCTCGGGCTAAATGTCTCTTCATATTCAAGCCTTAAGGATCCATTTGCCAAATACTTATGCTCAAAAAACCACATGGGATGAACAATGTTCGCATCCAATGGTCGTAGCACAAGAACCTAAGTGTTTTTTTAATTAAAGTATTATGTTAATCAAGCATAGTACGTTGCCAATTAGGATCTTTGATTACAATCAAGTACGAATTTGGAATAGGAGAAACAGTAGATACAGGCGGACCTGATATTTACATTGAAATTGTGTGTCTTTACCTTTATTGATAACCAATATTTATAGATTACAATAAACCCTAATTAATGTACCCTAAGCCCGCAAATTGGGCTTGGGCCATTCATTAATTATATCGGCTAATACTCCCCCGCAGTCCGAGCGGTGAAATCACAAAAGCTCGAACTGGAGATACATAAAACATCCACAGCAAGCAAAAGAAAAGCAAACAAAGAAAGCGGTACTTGGCAAAGAACTTGTAAATTCACCAATGACGTGCATCAGGACATCAAAAGGTTTCATATTGATTCTTGAAGAAGTAATCTCTTGCGGCTTATTGAATGAAGCAACACCATTGATTAAGCTTTAGTCGACTTTATGTGGAGATAGGTCGAGCTTTAGTCGACTTTAACTGAAAAGAAAAAATAAATAAAAAATAGAACATTAACGTAACTTTTTTTTCACTTCGTGAGTTATGGAAGCAAGCAAGCAAGCATGTGTGGAGACGTGGTGGAGTTATGGATAAAATGAGCAATGGAACAACAGAAAATGCTTTAGATTTGGCTGATTGATCGAATTTTATTATTATTATTATTATTATTATTATTATTATTATTATTATTATTATTATTATTATTATTATTATTATTATTATTATTATTATTATTTTTAGGTTTTTGGAGGATGAAGGCAGTAGGGTATCGGAGGTGGTAGAAGGTGATTGATGCGTGGAATTGCGCCCTTGCAAAAGGTTTTACCTCTCAAGGGATCTTGAGAAGCTTGCAATCCCTACTAGGCAGTGTACCTGTTCGTTGTAGTATAGTATAGTGACAAGTACCGGGGGATTGATCGTTCAACTCTAGGAATAGTGTTCGCTAGGGTTAAAGTTCTACTAAACTAGGTCTAGGGGTGAGGGATGATCCTTTTTGTATTTTTATATTTTAAATGAAAGTAAGTAAAAATCTCTGGTTTTGAAGGAATGGCGAAATTAGTTGCTAGTCAACTAACCCAATTAACTAAAGATGCAATCAAAATAAAATAAAATAAACTTAAACTAATTGTGGTATAAACAATAATGAGAGAAAGTGTGTTTACTTAGATTTCAGTGTGTTTACTTAGATTTCATTACTCCCTAGATATCTTTTACCGGTTGATTAGCTTGTTACAATTGCATAGATGACGGGTTATATTCCTTAATACTAGTCGTAGGGCCGTGTACGATCTTCCCTAACTCTATAGGTTTCAACCTCAATCCTATGTCGAACCAACTAAAAGCTCCTAACATGGTATCCCTGGAAGTTACCTATGCATTAAATATAACCAAATAATCGTAGTACACCTCCGATCATGTTTCTTAAGACATTCAAGCAAGTTACTAATTGGAAGTCTGTCAGTTTTCTTAAGCCTAACATCGAATTCATTCATCTACAACAATTATAAACAAACCATCAACCAATAATTAACATCTAGGTTTCATTACATCTAAGCAAACACGAAAGAAACCTAGCATAGCATGTTAAAGAGAAGACAAGCATAAGATATAATCAAACAACACATAAGCATATTGAATGATTTGGTAAAATACTTATCTTCAATTGAACATGGAAGAAACAAAGGATTGAAACCCTTCAAATAGCTGGAAAATTCGTCTAGGGTTTTATTCCCTCAAAGTTGCGCACAATGAATAAAAACTAGAAAACTATATATAGATTTTGTAATCTGACGACGTCAAGAGTTAAGTCTGACGCCGTCAACTCGCCGCTAAATCAAACTCGTATTGCCTAGATGCACTTCTGACGCCGTCACTCTACATTGGTTCTGGGCCGTCACTCTTTATGATAACTCTTGTTGGCCTTGGAATTTTTGTACATGACGCCGTCAGACCCCCTTCACAAAACATTCTGGCGCGTCACGTGTATTTGATTTATCCACCCTTTTTGTCAACTCATGACGCCATCACTAACAACTTGTGACGCCGTCAAAGGCAATTTCAAGCATGCTTTTGAGACTTTGTCGTTTTCTGCACTTTTTCGCTCCAAAAACATCCAAAATGCTTCCTTTTGTAAAATTCCTCTCAAAAGTACCTAAAATGACAAAAGGAATGATTTAGGGAAATATTTGATCAAATAATCTCGACTTTGGCCTTAAATGACCCCCAAAAGCGGTACACTTTTCGCTTCATCAAATACCATTACACTTGAGATTTGCTTGTCCTCAAGCAAATGCGCTTTTATTCTAATCAAAATACAAGTTAGGGGTCATTTAACACTAAGATAAAAGTAATTACAACAAATAATCGTTCCACTTCAACAAAAAACAAGCACGGAAATTATATACTAGCACCTCACAAATAGTGTTTAGATACTCTCATCTCTCGGGTGTAATAAAGTATATATCACAATAAGAAAATGGAAAACATCTCTCACTACCTATCATAGCAAATAGATTACCATAGGCTTGGGAAATTATCAAAACTTCACCACTTGGCGTAAGCACCTAGGATAAACTATCAAAGAGGTCTTTTAAAGGGTTATAACGCGAGGTGTAGGGATAGGATGAACACGGTTTTGTTGGATAAAGGCAATATTTACTGGTGGTGAGTTAATCATCTTGGTCAATTACATGTACAATGTGGCGTTGCTAAGCCAAGACTCGACTCGACTTAAGCTAATAAAAAACTAACAAAAACATAAAACAAACATAAAATGAAACGGGATGGTAGTCCGTATGTTTTTTTTTTTATTTTTTTTTTTTTTTTGTATACGCTCTTACCCTACCATACAAAATAATACATCATAGGGGATTTGCATTCCCCTTACACTTGAACTTTTACATACTTTACAATCGACTATTCTAATGACTCGAATTAAGATAATCAAAACACTTGGAGTACTTTTTAAGATTAACGCACATATGGGAGTAATATATGATGTTTTTCCTCATTGCTCCATAACACAAGTACTTTACCCATGAGTCCCAATCGTCCCAAAACAATATGTACATGATATGACTCGACTTAGCAACCATGTAATCAATTAGACAATTAACTAAGGGTTTAAACATGTAACAATAATGCACTAAAGATGAGTGCATACACGGAAGGCTAAGGCGATTGGGGTGTACATTTGGGGTGGGTTGTAAACAAATTCTACCTTTAAGTAAAATGCTTAAAGTTAGAAACGAAAAGATAGGCTCGGAGGGCTGTACTAGGGGTATCATGTACTAAAAATGAGTACAACGAAAAGGTGTGAGAGAAATTAATTGACTTTACTAGTCAAGGTAATTGACTTAAATGGTCAAGTAATTATGATACGGGTTTAACACAAGGGCGATCCTAATGCCTCTTATCATGTAGTAAATCCTACTACACGAATGTAGTCTCACTAGTGGTCTCGGGATGCATCACTAACTCAAGTTCTAGAATCTAAGTACTACCGGTACACTCATAAGCACTAATAATGAATGTTTTTCCTAACAAATCTAAAGGCGAACCTCACATATTTGGGTGGAAAATTTTTTTGAGTGGTACGGTTTTTGTGCTAGTCATACAACTCCTATCCATGAGACGCTCATTAAGGCTAAAACTTCACTCCTAAATGTTGTAAAAAATTTTAAATTTGGCGCTAAAATTGCACTAAGAAGTATTTCTCTTAGTTTTATTACACACCTACTATTGAACAAACAAACGCAAGCGTAATTGTATTCTCTAAAGTATCATCATTTACCCTCCCCTTACACTTAGGCTGAACATTGTCCCCAATGTTCAATAAAAAGATGTAAAAGTAAATAAGGTAAAAGAATGAAAACAAATACTCCCCTGATTCGTTCAAATGTGGATAAATCGTTAACATGGTTAAATCCTCCTCCAAGAAAATAAACGTTGAAAGCTTCCCTTCCGAAATAATAAATCATCTTCTTGTCCAATAAAACCTATTAAACCTGAGAAAACAATCATGTCAACCTCGCATAAAATCGGCGGCAATCTATATATATAAGGATATAATGCTTGTGGAATGAATGTTTACAGATTTCCTGGAGTTTATAAAACTAAAGAATTAACAAAAACTTTAAGACTCTGTTAGAAAAACAAAACTTGTAAAATTTTCAGAATTGGCGTCAGGTGTTAATCCTGACGTCGTCAGAGTGTTCTGACAGAAATCATATGTTAAGTTTCCGGAAAATTTCTGAAAAAACTTATGCCTTAATTCCTGGAATTTCCAGCAAAACATCATTATGACTCGATATAAGCATTTGACTCAAACAAATACTAATATACATGTTCATTTAATATTGTTGTGGTTCATGTTCAATTTCCGTTCTTAAAAACAAATTTAGGTTTCCCTTACACTTAGCTTTTGCGAAATACCTTTTAAGAAGTTAAGACAAACAACAAAGTAAAGCATTTTCACAATTTAGTTTGAAACATGAGCCACAAACAATAAAAATAAAGCATGCATACGGAAACAAATAAAATCAAACAAACAAACAATCAAACAAACAAAACAAATAAAACATGGGTTGCCTCCCAAGAAGCGCTTTTCTTTATTTACGAGTCTTGTAACTAGACTCAAGGTCATGGGCTATTACGTGACCTTGTTATCGGTTCCGGTTCCTAGGTCATCCTCGATCTTGGTTTTGTATTCCGGACCTAGTTGCAATCATTCCTTGTAAAAACCAAATATCTTATTCATAACATAGTCTACTCCTCTACGTCTATCCTCATCACTCCTATAGTAGACGGCTTGCTTGTGTTCCTTTTCGATTTTCGATAAAAGATAAAATTGTTCAATCTTATAGGGCATTTGATAAGCTATCTCATCATTCTCATCCTTAAACCTAACTATCCCTAGAGATTGGTCATAATTCATCTTAGAAGCCTCAACAAACGGTTTTCCGAACACTACTTGACTTAGGCAACCATCTATTACCGGACGAATATCCTCCACAATCACAAAATCGGTAACATAAGTGAAATTTCCTACAAAGACGTGCAATCCTTTCACTCTTCCCACAAAGTTACTCATCCAACTCGTGTTGGGCATCATCCTATATCCAAGTTGCTTCTTCATTACCCAATTGTAATGGGTTCTAGTCATAATGTTTATGGGAGATCTAAGATCGATGTGGGCTTTCCACACATGCATATGCCCAATGTTTCATGGTATTTTGATGTTAGAGGGATCACCCGCTTTTATGATTGGTGATCCAAGGACGTATGGTTTCTCGGGGTCATCGAATAGATCCTTATGGTATTCCTGTTTTTCCTTGGTGGGTAGCTTATCAAAGTATTCCTCTACATCTTCTACTTCCTCAACTTCCTCTTCCTTTTTCTCTACAACTTCCTTAATCTCATCCGTGTCACTTTCTTCCTTATTACTGTCGACCGGCTTAATAGTAACTACATTGACAAAGTGGACGTGTTTAGATGATGAGGGGTCCTTAATTTGGGTTACGCTACTAGTGTCCCTAGTGTCCTTCTTTGGTGTAGTTAGCATTTGGTTGTTGAGAGCTTTCAACAAGTTATCAATTTTATTGGTCATCTCCGCTTGTTGTTGATTGAATTTGGATTCAAACTTAGCTATGCGGGCCTCTTGAGATGCCATAAATTTGGACATCAATCCTTCAAGATTATTGGTACTACCATAGTTGTTAGAAGGATTGTTGTTGAAAGTACGGTTAGAGGGTGAACCGTTTGGTTGGAATCGATTAGGTGGAGTGGAATAATTGTTTTGGGGCATGTTTTGGTTTTGTTTCCACCTAAGGTTCAGGGTGATTTTTCCAAGAGGGGTTGTATGAATCGCCGTAAGGGTTTTGCTCGGGTTTGAAAGTATACCACTTGTCTCCCGCTCCGTCGGTACGCGAGGATGCGTAATCCGCGAAAGCTTGTTCGGGGAGTTCCATGCAATCACGAGTGTCGTGGGGACCACTACATAATTCGCACGAAGAAGTGATTTTGTTCACTTGGATTGAAGGTTTAGGAGCTTCGTAGGCTTTCATGAGAAACTTGACTTGGTCTTCAAGTTCCATGATCCTACGATCGGGAGTGCTTGAATTGTTCGAAGGCAAAGATATTTCCTTGACCGTTTTGTTAAAATCACGGGGATCATTCCAACTTTCGTTGTCACTAAGAGCAAGATCTTCTATGAATCCCATGATTTTTCCGCACTTAGATCACGAAGCTTGCCACTGGCCGATTGGTCAATGGTTCGCCTTGTGGAGAGATCGATATAGTCATAGAAAATTTGGACTTGGAGCCAAAGATCTATGCCATGATGAGGGACTTTTTGGAGTAAGTCCTTGAAACGAGTTCATGCTTCATAGAGAGTTTCACCTTGACGTTGTTTGGAACATCAAGATATCATTTCTAAGCTTAGTAGTTTTCCCCGGTGGGAAAAATTGAGCAAGGAAACGAGTGGTGAGATCATCCCAAGAGGTGATGGATCCCACGGGTAAATGCTCAAGCCATTGACTAGCTTGGTCACATAGAGAGAATTGGAAGAGACGCAATCGGGTCATCTCTCGAGTTACAACATCAAGGTCTATGGAATCTACTATTTTGAGGAAATCCTTGAGATGTTGATTAGGATATTCGGAACAAAGTCCATGGAATGCACATCCGCTTTGCACCAACCGGATGGTGTCGGATCGCAAGGGAGACACATTGGCTCCTTGAGTGAGCTCAATGGTGTTTCGATAGCCTTGGTGGCTAGGACGGGAATACTCTCCTAAGGTTCGGGGTCTAGGAGGTTGATTTGGTTGTGGTGGGTTTTGTGGATGGTTTTGTTGTGGTGGGTTGATGGGATCAAAGAGATTACCACCTTGCATGATGGCGGATAGCAAAGGTTACGAACAAAAGAATGAAGAATAAGATAGACTAAAGAAACCTATAAAAATAAAATAAAAATCTTACTAGAAAGAAATCTAGCAAGTAGACCTAATAAAAAGAAATTTTAACCTAGACAATAACTATTCCCCGACAACGGCGTCAAAAACTTGATGCGTGGAATTGCGCCCTCGCAAAAGGTTTTTACCTCTCAAGGGATCTTGAGAAGCTTGCAATCCCCACCAGGCAGTATACCTGTTCGTTGTAGTATAGTATAGTGACAAGTACCGGGGGATTGATCGTTCAACTCTAGGAATAGTGTTCGCTAGGGTTAAAATTCTACTAAACTAGGTTTAGGGGTGAGGGATGATCCTTTTTGTATTTTTATATTTTAAATGAAAGCAAGTAAAAATCTCTGGTTTTGAAGGAGTGGGTGGAATTAGTTGCTAGTCAACTAACCCAATTAACTAAAGATGCAATCAAAATAAAATAAAATAAAATAAAATAAACTTAAACTAATTGTGGTGTCAACAATAATGAGAGAAAGTGCGTTTACTTAGATTTCATTACTCCCTAGATATCTTTTACCGGTTAATTAGCTTGTTACAATTGCATGGATGACGGGTTATATTCCTTAATACTAATCGGAGGGCCGTGTACGATCTTCCCTAAATCTATAATTAACAATCATAAACAAACCATCAACCAATAATTAACATCTAGGTTTCATTACATCTAAGCAAACACAAAAGAAACCTAGCCTAGCATATTAAAAAGAAGACAAGCGTAAGATATAATCAAACAACACATAGACATATTGAATGATTTGGTAAAGTACTTATCTTCATTTGAACATGGAAGAAATAAAGGGTTGAAACCCTTCAAATAGCTGGAAAATTCGTCTAAGGTTTTGTTCCCTCAAAGCTGCACACAATGAATGAAAACTAGAAAACTATATATAGATTTTGTAATCTGACGGCATCAAGAGTTAAGTCTGACGCCGTCAACTCATTGCCAAATTAAACTCGTATTTCCTAGATCCACTTCTGACACCGTCACTCTATATGGGTTCTGGGCCGTCACTATTTATGATAACTCTTGATGGCCTTGGAATTTTTGTACATGACGCCGTCAGACCCCTTTCACAAAACATTCTGGCACGTCATGTGTATTTGATTTATCCACCCTTCTGTCAACTCATGACGCCGTCACTAACAACTTGTGACGCCGTCAAAGGCAATTTCCAGCATGCTTTTGAGACTTTGTCATTTTATGCACTTATTCGCTCCAAAAACATCCAAAATGCTTCATTTTGTAAAATCCTCTCAAAAGTACCTAAAATGACAAAAGAAACGATTTAGGGCAATAATTGATCAAATAATATCGACTTTGACCTTAAATGACTCCCCAAAAGCGGTACACTTTTCGCTTCATCGGTGATCACCATTATTCATTATGATGGTGTGGAGGAGAGGAGGTCACGACAGTAGGATTTGGGAGGGAAGAAGAATACGGCAGTAGGGTTGTGAGGAGAAAAGGGTGGATCATATTTATCTAGATAGTGCAAGTTTGTTGACTAAAAAAATATAATAACAATAAAACTTGGTGGGGATGAATAAAAGCAACAAAGTAATAATTATGGTTACTGCAAATTTGTGGAGTAGGAACATAGTAATAATTATGTTCGGTGTTTTCTGTATGGGGAGGATGAACGAATTTTGATAATTAGAGATAAGGTTAGAAACCTGGCCGTGATACCATGTTGAACCGTATATTTACATTGAAAGTGTGTATCTTTAACTTTATTGATAACCAATATTTATAGATTACAATAAACCCTAATTAATGCACTCTAAGCCCGCAAATCGGGCTTGGGCCATTCATCAATTATATCGGCTAATAGATACATGATAGTTGTAATGCTTATTCTTTTTATTAGTACAGACTTGAAAGGATTGAGCTGAGGTTGAGTTGGGGCACAGTTGTTGGCCAGTGGTATTATTCAAATGAGGGGGTTAGGTTGGGGAGGCTTGTTAGTTGGTCGTGGGAACTGTGTGGAAGTTTAACTGGAAATGGGCATGTAGTAGTGGGTTGGTGAGATGAGGTGGTATTTTCTGGTGGAGTATGATGGATAGGCATCATGGGCTGCTCTGGTTGTTGTGTTGTAAGGACTTGTATTGTTGGGTCGGTAGTGGACTGCATAGGGATGGTGGAAGGATGACGCTGATCGGGATTGAGGTGTATGCTTTTGTGTTGGGTCGGTTGTTGTAAAGGTTGTCGAGAAATGAGGTTAGGGAGATTATCAAGAAAGTTATATGATGGTGCATCATTATGTGTAACGGATCAGTAAGGGAAAATGGTCTCATTAAACGTGACATGTCAGGAAATAGTAATTTTATTTTTAGAAAGGTTTAAACAAAGGAACTCGCGGTGATTGTATGGGTAACCAAAGAGTATACAAGGTGTAGAATGTGGGCCGAGGTTATGATCGGTCTCAAGATGAACATAACACAAACACCAAAAAACACGTAAATATGTTTAGTTTGGTTTAGTGTTATATAGTCAAAAATGATGTGTGCCATTGTTGATTGCTGTGGAAGGTAATCTATTTAAAAGGTAGGTGACCATGTGAAGCGCTTCGACCAAAAAATGAGGTGGGGTTCGGCTTAGAAAAGCAAGGTACATATGAGGTTGTTAATAGTACGGATCATACGTCTGGATTTTCTGTTTTGTTGAGAAGTGTGGGGATACGAGACACGTGTGTAATTCCGTGTTTGGTAAATAATTGGTTAAGATGGTGTTATCAAACTCATCACCATGGTCACATTTAAAAGCCTTAATTTCCGCATTAAATTGAGTTTTTACAAGGAACGAAATTCAACAAACTTAGCAAAAGTATCAGGTTTATTACGCAAAGGATATACCACAAACAATGAGAATAATGGTCCAAAAAATAACATAGTATTTAATACCACTTTGACTCAAAAGTGGAGAAGTCCAGAAATCCGATGCGCAATGTCAAGGAAAATTAACAACAATTTCGGAAATAGAAAATGAAAGTCTCACATGCTCACCAAGTTGGCAAGCATGACAAAGACGATGAGACTTCACTTTATTACACAAAATGGAATTATTAGAAAGCAAAGAATGTAGCACTTCATTTCCCGAATGTCTAAGTCTTTGGTGCCACGTGTGAAAGGAAAGCTTGAGGATGTAGGCGTGGTCACAAGATACAAGTCCCTGGTGCTATCACATCGGAGGAGAATTTGCCGAGTCAAATAATCCTTCACAGAAAAAACCAAACTCGCCAAATTCCATAGAAACTTTGTTGTCACGAGTAGATTGATGAACGAAAATTAATTTTTTAACGATATGAGGAGTAATTAAAACATTGTAAAGATGAAAAGGACCGCTAGGGTTAGACAACGAGCTATGGCAAGTGTTGGTGACGGGTATGGAATTACCATTACCAACAAAAGCAGACGGATAAATGCTTTAATTATAAACAATATAAAGAATATTTGCCTTAGAATTAAAATGTGAAGACGCGTCAGTGTCCATATTCTACCTGACATTCCCAAAATCTTGAAGAGTCAATGTATTGAAAGCTTATGGAAGAAGCGTGTCACGGCCATTGTAACTAGCAAACGAACCCGAGGTGTTTTTTTGGGCCTGATTAATGCTCGAATGGGACTACTGAACCGGGGCTTGGGCCTGTTGGGTTGTACCAGTAAGACGGGCCTGAAGTGGTGACGTTGAGCCGAAACGAGGGGGGTTGGGGTTGTTACTCGCCTGTTGGACTAATACAAATCCGTAACACGCACTAGGCTTGAGAAATGTTATATGGCAACCCATATTGGGCCAGCAGACGTTGCTAGGCTTGCACCAGCTGAACCTGCTGGGCTTGGCCCATACCATGTAAAGTAGGACTGGGCTGTCTAACATTGGATGAAGATCATAAATTTTATGAGTAGACGCAATATTGTTTCGTGCATGACCTTCGTGTACAACCTGAGACCGTTTCCGCATTTGCACATACAAGTTCGACCAAATTGTTGACATACATTCGTTGAGGTTGGTCCACAAGATTCACGAGTTCGGTCATCACGGTTTTGTGAAGCCGAACTCTCGGCTAACAAAACATGAGGAGCCGAGGGTGTTGTAACGAAACCGAGGGGTTTGATTTGTGCTTTAGAAGAAGGTCCTCGGTTAATTTGCATAACTAAATAATAAGAATGTTTATGACATAAATAATGACATGGCAAGCTAAAAGACTATACGGGTTTGGCCTAATAAAAATAATGCTACATACTAACTAATAGTCTACTCACACGCATGGCGTTATATGATCCTATCATGATCAACTTAAAACTGCACATCTCGAATTCTGATGGTTTTGTGTCATATAATGGGCCCAAAGCTCATGTATACGACCGGGCTTGACCAACTACACTAAACCCTATTACTCCGTATAATATCCATTCCTGCCTTTTTGTAAATGCACCTATATCACCCTTCAAACTCTATAGAGTGATCATGTTGCTAAAGAATGGCATGGTTTAGAAGCTCAAAACTCGGTTTTGATTCATTTTCACGTTACTTTACATCAAAAATCACTAGAACCCCGATAAAAAATACGATTGTAGCCAACCAGCAGTTGAATAAGGTTTTCCCAAATAAAAATTTTCTTGATAGGGTTACTAGACCCGTCATAGTTAACAAGAGTTTAGGTTTCCGATATTTCCAAAGTTATAGATATGACCGCAATAGGAATATTGACTGGCGCTATTACAATTCTCAGGGATCCAAAGGATGGTCTAATAAACGTAAGATTGTTTTTATACTTGTTATAGCTGGAACAGGAACCTGGGTAACAACTAAGTTCGGATATGTTGAAACTATACCATATACAAATCGGAAACATATTATATTATTGTCCCAAAAGGAGGAGAAAAAGATGGGTGAGTCACATATCGAAAAAGTGAAGGCTAACACTTATAAAGGGAAAATTTTGCCAGCAACCCACCCTCATAGCGTTAGGGTGACGGCGATTTCAAAGAATATAATAGAGGCATTGCAGCGAGAGTTGAAGAAACAGAATGTTGTTCTTGATGATATGTCTACAGGTCCAAGTACAAACAAGGGGAAATATAAGAGGGAACAATCAGCTATTGATCATATATTGGGATTGAAATGGGAAGTAATGGTGGTGAATGATGAAACTGTAAATGCTTATTGTGCACCTGGTGGGAAGATTGTTGTGTTTACAGGGTTGTTAAAGCATTTTACAACTGATGAAGAGATTGCTACTATAATTGGTCATGAGGTATATATCTTCATTAGCTATTTCAAGTTATAATTAGGCTAGATTATATAGAGCCTTATTTGAACGAAATTCTGTAGCAAATTATACGACGAGTTTTTTAATCATATACATGACTTAATAGGATTGTATGCATAAAGGCAACAATGAGTTTCTTATGAGCATGTTAAGAAACATATAACAAGAGCAAAGTAGAGTTATGATCAAATGAAAAATAAAATTAAAATGAGAAGACCACATATTTTAGATCAACTTACAAAAATAGATGCATCGCCTTCTTATTTGAATTGTGTAGCTACAAATACTTCTTACCCTTCTCATTTTATTTTTTTCTTTCACTATATCCCTTCCCAAATATTCTTTTAATTAATTATATCAGAAAAAAAGAGGCACTTCTTGTGCCCCATGAAAATTTCACATTTCCTCTCTATAGGTGTGTCATAAAAAACTAAGTGCATTATTTATGTTCTTGATATATAATAGCTCAATTCAGAATTTCACTTACTTATCCATGTTATTACATAGAGTATGCTGATATTTGTTCATTAGTGTGGTGTATTTGTTACATTTGGTTAATAGTCATTTTTTTTTTTTTTTTTTTTTTTTTTTTTTTTTTTTTTTTTTTTTTTTTTGTGTGTGTAGGTTGCACATGCAGTAGCGAGACATACGGCTGAGCGTATTACAAAGAAACTCTGGTTTCTGATCACACAGCTAATATTGGTTCAATATTTTGAAATAAGAGACGCTATTGCAATATCAGATCTTCTGCTTGAGCTTCCTTTTTCCCGGAGGTATGTTATAGAGTTATTGATGGATACTAGTGATTGACTTATGAATGGTAAATTAATGATTTCTTCTATCAACATTTTAATGGTTCACAGAAGATATTTTTTGTTTCGCTATAACAATCATAGCTATGGTGTCTATTACATGTGCCAAAAGTGTATTGTGGCATTTCATTTTCAAATACAATAATAGACGTGACTATTTCGACACATTAATTCTAAACTGACTTGTAATTAAAAAATTTTGTTTAAGAAAACTCTTGAACTAGTCAAAAGTCATCGAATATTGATCTTTCTAGAGGATGAGCACACCTTCTAAAATTATAGTTTAACATGTTTTACGACATTTTAAGTCAGTGAATTTGGTGCAGAATATAAGCAAGGGTTTGTGCTATTGTTTCTTCCAATAATGAAAATATCCAAAAACATTTGCATTATAAAGTTAGGGTAAGGATCCAGTGAGAAGAAAATTTAAAACGAGAAGAATAAGAAATAACTGTAATCACATATTTGAGATGCATCGACTTGAATTAAATGCATCTCTATTCATTTAGATACATCACACTTAGTTTCGAAAGTGATTTTGAAGTGAAAATGATGCAAAGTAGTACTAGCAACAAATTTGAACCGCAAAGGACGAAAAATACATATGATTCACCTAACTTGATGAAATGCATCTAATATATGTATATGCACCTAATTTTTAGCTAAAAAATATATTATGATGCATCAAAAAGATTAGGGATGCATCTAATTCAAATTGATGCATCTCTAATGTGTGGTTATAGTTATTTCTCATCATTCTGTGCGTATTCTTAGGCTAGAGGTAAGATTTACATATGTATACATTCGAGGGGGTTTTAGACAGTGTTTATATACTATGTTCATCATGTACCTGCTGCATCAGCTATACTCTTCTCCTGCACTCTCACACAGTAGAGATATTTTGCTACTGTCACATGTTTGTCATTTAGATTTATTAAATGATGGTTCTATATCACTATATGTATAGAAATCGTTTGTACTACTATTCGTTTTTTTATCATTCTATTCTCTACTAGATCCATGTTACTCATAACTTCTTCATTCTTTGTCAATTCTGCGACATAACTAACCATAACAGTTTTACGAATGTACACTTCAGTAAACCAATTTATTTGGAGGTTCTGCCTGATGATATGTGTATGTAACGGATGTAGGATGGAGAGTGAAGCTGATTACATAGGGTTGATGTTGATGGCTTCTGCTGGGTACGATCCTCGCCTTGCACCAAAGGTATATGAGAAATTGAGTAAAGTAGGTCCAAAGATACCAAGTTTTCTACATTACCTTTCTACCCATCCATCAGGAGAGAACAGAAGTAAAGCGCTATCAAAAGCTTGGGTCATGCAAGAAGCACTTTCAAATTATGGAGAAACCAAAAAAGGGCGAAAGGCTGATGACTTTTTCCTATAGCCAAGATATATCTGTTTTCCAGCCATCAAAAGAGTTTGTATATATATAATTTAATCGCAGGCTGTTTAAGTTACATTTGATGAATCATACATGATATTTGCATCCAAAATGAATCTTTATTAAAGAATGATTATACAATGGTTCATCTTTTCTTGGAGTGGTTTCTTGCAAAACTGTAAATTTACTTGGTTATTTTTTAGTTGCTTCTTGATAACGGCGCCCTCGTCCTTAATTAACGGTGTATATTATTACTTTTTTTTCTTTCCTTTTTTTTTAAAATGTTTATCATTAAACCAAGTTCTTGATTATAAACTCCTTTGTCTTTGAAGATATCCAATGCAGTGTTCCATCTTTAAGATGGTCTTTCTACGTTTGTGAATGGTACGTATGGAGATTCTTTAATCATATTTCCCTTAAAAAAAATAGCGAACTAATTCCATGAAACTAAATTTCTAATGGTATTAGTTTTGGGCTTAAACTTAGTGAATCAATGTTCTGGATAAGTCTTTTTCATCACATGGTAAATTTTTGCCATCATATTGGGGCGATGACTAAAAATGTAGAAATGTCATGAAAGCAAAAAATTTCTGCGCACTTTAACAAATTATGACACTGTTAAAATTGCTACCCTTTATTAGCTTATCTACTTCTTGTTAATATAAACAATGTATCCATATTTACTACTATCATTTTACTTGTGGTACAAGATACACTTAGCTAGACTCCACCACGACCTCAGATGATCACCAATATATAGCAATTCAAGTGTTTCACCATCAAACAAGTAACTCGTAAATCAAAGTGGCAAATCGAAACCAAAAATTGCAATATGAATTTATGTTGCAATCAGTGAGAAAACCAGGATTTGATACATAGTATGGCAAAACAGGCTAGTCAAGTAGGGTAATTGATCGATGCAGGTTTTTGGTGGAAACATTTCGGTCATTTGGAATCATGGGTCTATTCAGTCTCGAACCAGGTCAGATTGACCCATTTGTTTTTAACACTTTTTATATAATTTATAAAATAAAATTAGTAATAATTTATTAAAACTCAAATAAAAATAAAAGGCCAAAAATATAAAATCCTTAGAAAGAAAAATTGTTACACAAATGAAAAACCGTGGCTATGTTATCACTCTTAAAATCTAGGCAACACTCTCTTTTTCTCCTTTATCTTATCTTACTTTTATATAATAAAGAGTACATAAAAATGTCAACAACTTTTGATGCTTACAATACAAGTACATCTAAACAAATTTTAGTAATAAATGTGAATTTAAAGGTGGCCAAAAATAATTAAATCAATTTATAAGTGATAACTATTAGGACAACTAAAGATATATAATCATGATAGGCTTATATTACAAAATTGGTAAATGCACATTAACATGTCGGTTATGCCTTTCTTGAGTATACCAAAGATATTTAGAGTGATAGATTAATTTTAAGATAATGAAGGTAGAGTTTCTTAAAGTTGTGAGAAAAATGTGTTAGCTCAAGTGGCAGATTGCAGAACTTACCCCTGCATAAACGCTATACTAGGTCCAAAAAACGCTATACTCCCATATATTAATGGTGGCTCAAGTGAAGCAACTGAGATTGAAGGTGCCGAACAAAAATTACACAAGCTTTTGCAACAAGAAACGGTGGCCAAAGGCCAGTTACAAGATGAGCTAGTCCATTTATTTTTACCATACCACTTTCAACTTAAATTTTTTACAATCTCACTATTTTGGTTTGACTTGCAGAGTTTAGAATGAGTTCGGTGCTACTCGTGATAGAAGATAAACGTCGTATGTTAAATCGATGTTTCAAATAGGGTTTCTTTATTGACGGGAGAAGAAAGGTCTAGAGTTAATGATGCCAGCCTCAGTGATGCTCTGTGGTTTGCAAGAATATGAATTTATATGACTGTAATGTTTATAAAACTTAGATATCTATCAACATTGTTGCATATGCATCAGTCCATATTTACAAATAAGAATGTAAAAAATATAGAATTTTGCTACATCCACATAAAGTTTACACAAAAAATCCCCACTGGCTGACATGTCAGCGGGTGATTGGTTTTTTGTGGGATGTCAGCGAGTGGGGATTTTTTGTGTAAACTTTATGTGGCCCTAGCATGCCTCAAAAATATATGACATAGCTGAGAGCCTTAACTATAAATGACAAAAGAATACAGATTGGCAGAAGAAAAATAAAGTGGTTGTGTGGCCAACCAGTTAAAAATGATACTTTAGTATCATTTGTACCCTTATATACAAAAGCTTTGTTATCTATTATAATTATAAGAACGTTCAAATGTTGTTTTACTTCACAGTTGGGGTGCTTGTAATAGCATCTGAGAAATTCACTTCCTTTCACAACTTCCTGTCCATAATAAAAATCCAAAATGACTACCAGCGGAACAAGAGGATAGAGTCTGCTGATCGATAGTCTCGGGCAACACTACATGAAGATAATGCATTTTATCAAGGGCAGATTCGGTTAATTTGAGAGAGAATTCAACACTAGAAATTTTTTACTAGCTCAGCTACAGTGGTTTCTTTCACTTACGTGAAACTTTTTCTTGAATAATTAAAAGTGTGTCTACAAATTAAGCAAGTAAAGGAACCAAGTAAGTTTGTTTGCTGATGTGTTCTTCAATTCCCAGCAAAGATGAAATTAAGTATGTCTCTTAAGTCTTTAATACTTAAATTCGAAAGGTTCTTGTCTGGCTTTCTATCAGAATTCAAGATAGTATACTTTCTTTATGTATCTACTCATTAGATAACCTTATTTAAATGATTCTTATCAAATTTTACAATAACTTTTACCTCAAATATGTCATATATCTTCACCAATAACCAAAAAAATAAAAGCTAATTAACTACAGGGGCTATTTGTTCATTGATTCTATTTCTTTACCTTAAAGTGAAAATCAGGTTTTTGTTATTCTTGTACAAGAAGCTATTATTGCATATATCCTAAAAAACCTATTGAAGTATTGAGTGATCAAGCTGCTAAACAAATGGCATGGTATAAAAGATCAAAACTCGGTTTTAATACATTTTCACGTTGCTTTTCCTCCAAACCCCCAATCCAAGATGCAGTTTCATTTATCAACAACAATCAATTGAGTAAGTTTCCTTCGAGTACAAGTTATCTTTTTAGGGTTCCTAGACCTGCTGTCACTGACAGGAATTTAGGTTTTCGATTTCTTGGAAGTGGCTATAGAAATTACCACTTTGGGCATGTTATGCATTCGAATTCCCAAGGCATCAAAAAATGGTTTTTTAATCGTAAAACTGTTTTGATAGTTGTGTTAGTAGGATCAGGAATATATTATGGAACTGTTGAAACTATACCTTATACAAAACGGAAACATATTGTTTTATCGCCTTCGCAAAAGTTGGAGAAAGAGATAGTAGAGTTAAAGTTTAAAAAGAAGAAGGCTACAACTTATAAAGGGAAAATTCTTCCGGCAATGCACCCCGATAGTGTTAGGGTGAGAATGATTTCTGAGAAAATAATTGAGGCATTGAAAAGAGGGTTACAAAAACAGCAGATTGGGATGGATTTGAATTACGCTTTGGAGGGTGGAGCTTTGATGACGGATGAGAGTGTTAGTGGTGGAGATAAGTGGTTTGGGGAAGAACAGGTTTGGACAGATTTGAATTATGCGTCGGAAGGTGGAATTGAGGCAATGAAGGAGGAAAGTTTTGGTGATGTAAATAAGTGGATGAGGAAAGATGAGGTTATCGATGATATGCGGGTGGATCAAAGTAGGAAGAAGGGGAAAGATACTGGAATAAATTTGGCTACCGCGCATTTGGAGGGGTTGGATTGGGAGGTTTTGGTGGTGAATGACAATGTCGTAAAGGTTGAATATGTAACTGGCGGGAAGATTGTAGTGTCTACTGGGTTGTTAAATTATTTTAAAACAGATGAAGAGATTGCTACCATTATTAGTCATGAGGTACATTTCTTTTAGGGTGCCTCATAACAAGTGCAATAGTTCTTTTCAAGATGACTTCTTAATTAATTATCTAAATTAAATCACTTACTTTTGCATATTTATTACAAAGAGTAGATGATTTCACTATTGTTCAAATGTATACTGAAACATTTGGTTGTGGCTGGACACTTCTTTTTGTAGGTTGCACATGAAGTGGCAAGACATAAAGCTGAGATGAGGAACCTCTTGCTCATATTTCTGTATTTAGGTGTGTTAATGATCTCTCGGATGACAGGTTTTGTGGTAGACCTTCCTTATAATTTTGTGAGGTATGTTTAATTTTATTGGGTTTGTTATGTTCGCACAAGATTTTCTTAACGTTGCTAGTTGTTAACTTATAAAAGAATTTTCGTGTATGTTTATATATATTTTCATGTTACATGGATGATATTTGCATGTATCAAAGTTTATTCTAGGAATTTAATTTTAAATGGTTTTAGATGTGATAATTCCGACTCATTTACTTATAAATAACTTGATTTTGGTATATGTTATACGGAACATCTCTCTTATGGGTAAGCAAATACGGTTTTTCCCTATTTAGGTTGCAAAAGGAGGGCGAGTCTTTAACTCAGATATACACGACCTAACCGGGGTATACCGCATCCCCATGACTGTTTCCAGTTTCCACCCTTTCCATGGCCGCATGTGTACCTCATAAGGTTTGAATTTAACATGATACCTCTTGTGAGGATATTATATATGGTGTGACCAATGGCCACTAGGTTCTGGTTAGGCATATATAATGGGTAAAAAGTCACTGCTAATGTTTTTGAAATAAATAAAACCTGTTACATCCTTTTATCAAATTAACCTCGCTAGGTGTGTGTACATTTGGGGGTGGCAAGGGAAGGGCCGGAAACGGTCTCGAGATTAACCTGGTGAGGCTATGTACATCTAAGCTAAAAGGCTCGCCCTCCCCGAGTAACCTGAACATGGAAAACCACATCCATTTACATCATTTTATCAAAAAAAAAAAAAAAAAAAAAAAAAAAAAAAAAAAAAAAAAAAGATTATTAATTAAATAATTTTTTTTTTTTCTATAACCATATTTGACAAATCCTTTTTACCTTGGTATCGTCTCCATGTTTTCATGAGTCGCCCTCTCCACATTCGCCGGGCAAATATCCTTCTTGAAAGCCTGCTGTTGCCCCAAAATTAAGGGTTTTTGCAGCGGTCCGTGGAGGATTGAACTTGGGTAGCATGTGGAGAATCTGGCCTTTAAAGGCTCCACCTCTAAGCTGGCAAATGCGGACGTTGGTGTCAAACAACCTAGCTACCTACTTGAAAATTGAAATTTTGAAAGAAAAAGAAGTTGAGCTGGTAGAAAGTAGCACAAGAACTCATTAATAGCCCAAATTGACCCGTTTTAAACTAAATGAGTTGTATTACCACTTCATATCGATGATAAATTTGTGCATTTATTTTTCAAATTTTGGAAAAATCTGTAAAAACAAACACAGCCTCTATGTGGTAAAGTGGTAAATGTACTATCTGATCTTTATATGAAATTACATACCCCACATATAATTCTATATCCGTTGGACAAAGGTGAATAAATTTTTCCTTTTTTTTAGGTGTTTTTATTACACATGACCTTCAAAAGAAAAACTTATTTGTATATGTGCATGAAGGTTGAGAAAAGAGATTGAAGCTGATCACATAGGGTTGATGTTGATGGGTTCAGCTGGGTATGATCCGCGTGTTGCAGTAAACGTATTGGAGAAATTGGGTCATGTTACAGATGATTCAGCTTCGCGTTACTGTTCTAGTCACCCATCATCAAAGAAGAGATGTAAATCACTATCTAAAGCTAATGTCATGCAAGAAGCACTTGCTATTTATCAAGATCCCATAGAAGGACTAAGGGTTGATGGTTTTTTACTTTAGCCAACCAATATGTTTTCCAACATCAACGGAGTTCATATAAAATCTAATCACATGCTATTTATATATGTTAGAAGATTTGCATCTTGGATGAGTTTCCCATCCAAAATATTAATGATTCTTTTTTATATGGAAAACTTCATACTAAAAGTATTAGAGCATATATTTCTATCTTACTTGAGTGTTGTGTTGCAATAACTGTAAATGTATTCTTGGCGGTTGATTATCTAGTTACTATTTCTTGATCGCGCTCTCATCCTCAATACTTTATGTTTGTGATTCTTCATTTGAAATTTATCATATTGAATTAACTTCTTGATTATGAACTCCTGCATTATTGATGATATTCAGTGCATTTTTCCACTTCTAAGATATACAGAGATGCCTTCAAGATATTTTTATTCTGTTTGCCTTGACAATAGCTCTTTATCTTCAGATCTCTCTTTCCCAATGGCTAACTTCCATGTGAAATTCAATTTATCGAGATTTAGCGATGGCCATAAAGTAGGTGAATATATTGTTCAGGATAATTCTTTTTCGTCTGGTAAACTTGGCCCTGAATTGGACGGTGACTATAAAATGGTAAAATGTTGATTATATAAAGGACAATTTTTCTGCATACTCGAACAAATGTTAGTGTTTAGAATGTTACCATTAATTGGCTTTTCTACTGCTTAGCATTGTATCATGATTTATCTTCATCTCACTACTTAGCTAGTACTCTTAGACTCCTCCATCATGATCCTTGGTCAACGAGAGGGCAATTCTCATATGGCCTTCACCTCCCGCCCAGCCGGGAAAACAATCATGCTGTTAGAAAATACATTCCTTGTATGCCCTGTTTCTCATCCATGAAACTCTAAATTTATCAAATTTTTGGCAACCAATTCGTGAAACTCTACATCTCCCGGCATTTGCCAAGCTCTGAGCAATGCACCCCCAAAAAATGTCATCGTAGATAGTAATATATTAGGCTATTGATTATGTGAACCTTATTATATAGACAGCCCCCAATCTAAGTTTCTTATGCATACTTGTATCTATAAATACCACATCAATAATACAGTTCCATTTGGCCTAGTCAAATATGTTGGTGATTTTACATCACCAATATGATTTGAGAGTAATGGATTGATTTAGGTGACCAATGTGTAATCATGATAAATGTTCAACAAGTCGGGGTTGTGCGGAGTGCACACTTGTATGACGTTATTGTGATTATCGCCCCGAATCATGGGGGTCCGGGGGCAGCGCCCCCGGTAGCGGGGTTCCAGGGGCGGGTAGCAGGGTCCAAGGGGTGGCAACCCCTGGCAGGGTAGTTAAAAACGCACTTAAAAAAAAAATTCCCGGTATTTTGGACATTAATTTTACCCGTCAAATTAACCATTTCGGTAGTTAAATAACTGCCTTAGCAGTTACAACCGAGTTCAGTTTTATTGGTCACATCTTCATCATTTTCTGGTTCGGTTTTTTCATAACAACAAATACACATTCTCGTTTCAAAAATCTGAGTTTTATCCGATTAAAGATTTCGATAGAACCATCGAAATACTTCGATCTGAAAGTGTTTACACGACTCTCAGATTACTGTGATCCAATTAACTCTAACAAAATATCCGCTTGACCAAGTATACGAACCATGCAAGCATAATGTAGGACAGTTATATCAATCTAATAGACAGTTTTTACCGAGGACTAGGGTCCCAATGGTATAACCCATGTTTTGTGAGAAGCTCCCCAACCAAATGGCTGTGGATTCAAGTCCTGCACCCGTGATTATGTTAAGCTCTCACAAAACAAACTGATCCTCAAAACTGCTAACATTGGTAAAAAGACCCTTGTTGATCCATGAACCAATAAATACAGTATATGCTAAGTAGACAAGTTTTTAATTAGGAAGACATATATAACTATACATGACTAGCATTTGATTTACATGAATTTAGACGTTTTGGATTACGTGACGTTTCTGAATGTGAAAATATATAGGGAGTCCTTTGACCTTTGTCCATGTGAAGAGTGAACATAGTCCTATATGTATTCCTTACTCTCATCCACCAACCGAAACTTGAAAAATAAGACAAGCAATGCCACCATAACTTTCATCTGCCCATATGCAAATTCCTTCTCTATGCATATCCTCGCCCAGGGCATCACAAAACTCAGGACCGGCCCTGTCCTTTGTCCATGTGAAGAGTGAGCATAGTCCTATAGTATCAACAAAGATGAGCTTATACATTAATTAAGATAGTATATTTCTTTGATTATGAACTTTGTCTATGTTCTTTTGCTCAACCCCGAAGTTTAAAAATGCACAATTTGAGCCAAAACTAATATACAAGCACGTAAAAAAAATGTCAATTTAACGATTCTTGTTACATTTATGCAGTGGGAGTATACCAAAAATGTAACTGAAGTCATTGAAATTGACGATTTAGACCATAATTGTGCATTTGAAACTAATTTGAATGGAAAAATTAAGCAGCTAAACCTATTCAGACTATAATAGTGCGTTTTCAAACATTTGTACAAATTCTCAGATAAATGATGGAAATCTGAACTTTGTTTCTTTGCTACTTACCTGAAATGCAGTAAACTTAAAAGGGCTTTCATGCTGGAAAATGTCATCATGGAGCCATCTTTCAGGCCGAAATTTCTCTGTACCTTCTATCCTAATGTATGTCATCCTTCCCAATCAGATACGCCATGTAACTTAGACCATCTCCTTTGTTTATTTCAAAACCATCTGGTAGAATATCATCTTTCTCAGCACACTTCCCTTCCTGAACAGAATTTACCACCATTAAACAAGTAGTAGTAAGAATGAAAGTTAAAAATATATATATCCAAATTGATTACCAAGGTCCAAGGGAACAGGAGGATAGAGTCTAAGAGTCTCGGTCAACAGTGCATGAGGATATGCATTTGGTCAAGAGCAGATTCGGTTAATTTTAGAGAGAATTAATCATTAAAAATTGTATACTCGGCTCCAGTGGTTTCTTTCACCGCCGGTGCAACTTTTTCATGAATAAAAGGGTGTTTACAAAGCATGTAAAAGAACCACGCGAGTGTGTTTGCTGATATGTCCTTCCCAGCGTTTGCTGATGTGTTCTTATCGAGTTATTCAAACTCAAACTAATGCAAGTTTGAGTACCCTAAAAAAAAAAAAAAAAAAAAAAAAAAAAAAAAGGCTCAAGCTCGAGTCGAGTTTGTATAAAGTAATAAAATCAAGCCGAAAGATATAACGAGCCCAGTTTGAGTCAATATTATTATATATGTGATTATACTTGTGTTAATAGTGACTCTAAGTTGTTGGCAACCCTTCTCAAGAGGAGGATGCTGTGTGATGCCCCTGCTTTTGTGTATGTAGTATGTACCTGTTTTGGGATCTTCTTTTATGTATTGCTGCACCAATTGTATATATGGTTCTGAGACGAGCGCAAATCTTTATCGCCCTGAGCTCGAGCTTATCATGAAGACTCATAAAGCTATAACATCGAGCTCACTATAAAGAGATTGAGATTGAGCTCAGATACCCAAAAGCACACCTGGATACCCGATAAATGAAACTTTAACTGCCCACCCATTAACAGAAACGAGGTGGGCAACGGTCCGCCGCGTTGCGGCGGGGCGTTGTTTCATGTTGTTGATTATTGCACGGTATTTTTTTTGTTAAGTAGAAAGTGGGTCAGGTGTTCGGTGCGGGGTTAAAATGTCCGGAAAAAAAAATTGAAACGGCGTGGTTCTTGATGGCGTTTTGCGGCGGGGCTCGCTAAATATATGTTAGATAAAAGTTTTAAGTAGTTTTCGCAAGTTATTATATAGTAAGGGTATATTTCGTAAATAGTGTTTTGGGCTGTTTTTTAACCCATTATATAGTAGATGGTATGTTTTGTAAATACTATTTTGGGCTTTTACTGGGCCAAAGTGGGCTTGTTGTTGGGCCAAAAAAATTTCGAGAACCCAAGTGACGTGACATGGTGTCATTTGACGCTGAATTAGTATATATAGTAATTAGAATCTGTTTTGCTATACCTAAAGGATCCTACATTCCTACTTTTGTAGCAAGGAGCTGAAAAACTTACGACTGGTTCATGACTAAATAAGTTAGGCAAGCCCATATGGAATATATTTAATAACTCATGATCTCCAAAAGTGTTCACACACCCTTTATCCCCCATGAACCAAAAACAAGCAAAAAAAGGGGTCAACAGAGATCAAAACATAGTACTAACATACCTTAGTGTAGTTGTGGAAGTTGGTTTTAAGAATATGTTTAACATTAACAGGGTCAGCAATATAGACTCCACTATGTGTTGGTGTGACAAAACAACGAGTATGATAATCAGCGTCAAATAATCGACAAGATGGTCAAAGTGTATGAATCATCATATGCAAAAGTGACCCTACTACTGACAGCCGATTATCATCGTCTGCCATTAATTTCCTAATAGTAAAGTCAAGTAAAGCAGCCAAAATTCCAATCTGAGCAAAACGATAAGTCCATTAAGTGTTAGGATAAAGGATGTAGAAAGTAAAAGCCTGTGAAGAGGAAGAAGATGGTGCAAAACAAGAACAAAGTGTTCATTTTAGAAGGTTGACACGGTTGATTTATGCCACTAAAATTACAGTTAACTTTTGACTTATAAGGGTCAACATGGATGCACTATAAAATTATAATACTAATAAAATTCAGTTTTGGTACAAAAAAATTACCTTCAGAAGGGGCCTTGACTTTGCCTTCTCAATTTTCTTTTTAATTATCCCATTGATATGGTAAATTGGCCTTAAAATCAACATTGGACAAAAAAAAAAAAAAAGTGCAGCATGACCACATGTTAACAATAAACTACTCAATTTTGCAACAAACGCAAATAAACATCATTGTGAAACAACCCCTGATCTAGCTTCATCTCTTTACTTAGCTGTAATAAAAGACTCTTTATCTCTTCCATCACGACCTCAGATGATCCTTTTATTGAGAACTCGTAAACAGTTCCATCAACTTCAATCATACTGTTACCAGGTATGTCCTTCTTAAGCCCTCTGTCATCCATCAGGGCTCTGGTATGCTCCAAATCTTTGAATTTACCAGCCTTCGCTTGTATGTCACATAACGTAACGTAAAAAGCATGATTTAGAGGATCCAAATTGATTAAATGTTTTGCGACCTTTTCACCAAGTTCTACATTCCCGTGCATTTGACAGCCTCCGAGTAATGCACCCCAAACAAAAACGTCCGGATCCATGGGCATATTAGTAATAAGCCTCTCAGCCTCGTCAAAAAGTCCAGCTCGACCAAGAATATCAACCATACAAGCATAATGTTGGACGGATGGCTGGATCAAATAAACACTTCTCATTAGGTTGAAATACCAGCGACCCCTGTCTATCAAGCCTAAGTGAGCACAAGCTGTCAATAATGCACCAAAAGTTACTGGATTAGGTATCATCCCACACGCAACCATCTCATCAAAAAGATCAAATGCCTCATCACCATACCCATGAAGAGCATAAACTGAAATCATCGACGTCCAAGCCAAAACATCCTTCTCACAAATACCCTCAAAAACCCTTTTCGCCAAACCAACATTCCCACATTTCCCATACATATCCACCATCGCAGTCTTAATCACGACATCACACTCTACCCCATTTCTCAAAACATAACCATGCACCCACTTGCCATAATCAAGCCACCCTAACGACGCACAAGCCGAAACCACGCTAGCCAAAGTTATCTTATCAGGATAAACCTTATCCTCCCCCCTTAACCCAATCATCTCATCAAATAACGCCCTACCACCATGAACCATCCCCGTAATAATCGAGTTCCAACTAATAACATTCCTCTCACCCATCTTCCCAAAAAATTCACCCGCCAAATCAACCTCCCCATTTCTAAAACACCCATTAATCACCAAATTCCACGACACAACATCTCTCTCCGACATTTCCTCAAACACGTTTAACGCACACGACAAAGCCCCAAACCCACTATAAAACCCAATCATCGAATTCCCTACGTAAACATCCCCATGCACACCAAATTTAACCGCGTGTGCATGCACACTTTCACCAACAACAAACTCACATTCATTAACACATTCCTTAAACAAAAACGGTATCGTAATACTATCCGGGACAATATAGTTTTCCAACATTTGCTTATACAAAACCAGCGAAAACTGTCGTTTTTCGACATGTTTGAGTTTAGTACTAGAGTATGCTCTTATAAGTGCATTGTATATAAATAAATTTGGGTTTTCTGTTACGCGAAATACACGAGAAGCGTAAGACAGTGAGCCTGCAGATGAAGTTGTGCAGAAGAAGATTAAACGCGAAATGAGGTAAAGGTTTTCGGGTTTTGTTAAGTGTGGTGATGTTATTATTTGTGCATGTATTTGTTTGGCTGATTTTATTGATTTGCAGTTTTTTAGTAAATTTGAGATTGTTTTTAAGAATCTGTGGGATTCTGTCATTGTTGTTTTGAGTCTAGAAAATGTGATGTTGGAGATATTCTAAAAGTGTCCAAAGTCTAATAAGGGGTGTTTGTTTCGGCTTATATAGGCATATAGCCGGCTTATATCATATTTGGTTTTGAGCTTATTTTTCATAAGTTAAATTTTAGTGGCTTATTTTGAAACTTTTCGGCTTATATAAGTTTATCGTAACATAATAAACTTATATAAGCCAAAATGTTTCCAAATAAGCCATGAAATGACTATATTGGCAGAAACAAACACCCCCTAAGAGTGATGGGTACAATAACTCAAGTTACAAAGAAAAAAAGTCACGTCAAAACAATGCTACATCAACTTTAGCATTTCAACATTAACACAAAAAAACGCTCATTATTATATATCAACACCACATTTTGAGACCCACTTTAAAATAAATACAAATTACAAATTCGACCAGTAAACTAAGGGTGTGTTTGTTACGCGGATTTTTGACCAGTGGAATACTTTGATAGAATAAATTGATTGATTGGTTGATGCTTTCAGAAAAACGTAAAGGAATCATTTTTAAAAATACATTCTATGTCATATGGGTGACTTTTGACGATTCCTATTTGATAACTACTAGGACGTATTTCTCAGCCAAATAATATCCTTTTTTTCTTTGACTTTTCTTGTCTTATTATTACCAATTTATCTAAGTCAAACAATTAATATTCTTTTTAAACAAATATGTAAATTAAATAATTATTAATTTTTTCTCTCCTATTTTTTTTTCAAACCAATCCAAAATCCAAATTCGATTCTAACCCCACTCACAAACCAAATGGGCCCTAATATTTCAACCATTAAACAACTTAACATTATATTAATAAACTTAAAAATTACAATACAAAAAAAAAAAAAAAAAAAAAAAAAAAAAAAAAAAAAAAAAAGTTACAACATAAAAAATAATTACTCGAGGCGGCATTGCATTTTTTTTCTCCTTTTCTATTTCGATCCAATACGCAGTGTCCTCATCCATATCCTTCGAGTTAATACCGAGAAATTTCATCTCTTCCAAATGCATACTCGTACGATCTTTCTCCTTAGCGACCTCGTACACCAATTGGGCCGCTTCACGTTTAGCACAAAGCTCGCTTGACGTATACTCTCCGAATTGGCTTGACGAGCCGCTTCCCTCGGCACTCGTCGTGGTCTCGGATTTGGATCTTTTCGTAGCACCCTTGTTGGGTGGACGTGGTCTTGCATCTTGACCGAATAGCGCCTCGTTGCTTTTCCCGGGGACATCACCGGTTAAATCAACCGGTTCCGGCGCGTCCCATTTTGCATGGCTTTTCAAAATTTCCCACGCATCCTCTTGGGTAAACAAGGCTCCTCTATGCTCGTCACGGTACATCTGCCTAGCCCGTCTCATGTTATAAAACTCATTTTCCCCACTTTTTTCCAAACGTTTTGCACGTTTGTAGACTGCGTTGAACTTTTAGTAATTCGCATTCAAGGGCCACTTGCTTGTCAACATATCCTTGTTGCGTAGTTGAAAATTTTTCTTATTGAACTTTTGCATAACCCGATACCAAAACGTGTCGCCCGCTTGTGAAAGTCCGACAGTTTCATCCTCGGAAACGGCAACATAACATGATGCAAGTAGTATTTCCTCTTTTGGTTGCCAACGTAATGTAGTCTCGGTCACGTCGGGATTTCTTTCGGAGTAGGGTTTCGGGATCTTTGGATTTTTTGTGTTTGTTATACCTCGACTTTTGGGCTTTAGGGGAGACGTAGATGGTTCGGATTCTTGTGTTTCGAATTGCGTACGTCAGGATTGGAATGGCGTACGTGAGGATTGTATTGTTGCCACATAAGAAATTGTTGTTGTTGTAGGTAAAATTGCTCGGGAGTCATGCCGAGTGGGTTAGGGAAAGGGGTTGAAAAAGGATCCGCGTTCGGGTTTGAAGAGGAAGTATATAAATTTGAGTTTGAGTTGTGAAAGTGTGTCATCTACGTTTGTATAGCAACATATGTTGCAACGCGGCCTTCAACGCCTAACATGGGGTATGGCAACGCCGGCTACGTGGATTAACACCCCATCAAATGTTAACGTACCGATCACTCTAAGAATTATTTGATTACTTGGCAAACTCGCAATCAAATAATTCTTATTGCGAATAGAGGTAGGCTAAAGTGAAACCCAAAAATTTCAAAATACTTTCACTTATACCTATTGTCATTCCTGATTGAAAACCAAACCCAACCTAAGTACTTATGACTTTCAAGTTTCTGACTTTCAAATTTCGTAATTTAAGTAAATTGTTGACAATGTTCATGAAAACAATGATTATTCAAAATTGAATAATAAAAAGAGTAAATTGCAAAAATCGTCCCTAAAGTTTGGCCCGTTTACATGTTTAGTCCCACACATTTCGATACTGCAAGGATCGTCCCTAAAGTTAACCTTTGGGGGCATATATCATCCTTTGGGGGCATATATCGTCCCAAATATTTCGAAATGTTAGGGATGAAACATGCAAATGGGTCAAACTTTAGGGACGGTACATGCAAATTGGCCAAATTTTAGGACGATCCTTGCAGTTTCAAAATGTGTGGGACGAAACATGTAAATTGGCTCAACTTTAGGGATAATTTTTGCAATTTACTCTAATAAAAAAGAAAAATGTTTTGTGTCAATTGACTTGTCTTACCAATAAAAGAGCTTAATTGAAAAATCAAATGTTTCTATTAAGTCAAGGTTGTAAAAATCGCTAGGCGCTAGTGAGGCGGTCGGATAGGGCCTATCGATTAATCAGTTAGGCAGGGATTAACCGGATTAAAAATTTTATGCACAAAATTATAATTTTAGATATTATATTATATTATATATGTGTAAGATAAGTATAATGTATCAAAGTTCAAATATTTCAAGTGTTCAATTATAAACATAATACATAATTCTTCAAAGTTCAAAGTCAAACATAGATATTACTCGGTTTGTTGACCAGTTTTAAGCGATTTTTGACTGATTTTTGTTCGATTAATCGGTTTGTTGACCAATTTTTAAGCGATTTTGTCCGACTTTTAAGCGATTTTTTTGACCGAATTTTAAGCGATTTTGTCCGATTAATCCGTTTAGACCAATTTTGTCCGATTAATCGGTTTATTAACCGATTTTTAAATGATCTTTGACGAAAGCGATTAAATAGGCCGATTATGAAAAACCAGGGCGCTTAATGAGCGATCAGCGATTAGGCGAGGATTAGTCGGCCACCTGGGCCCATTTTTACAATAGAGCTATTAACTAATAAAAGTCAAAATTGAATAGGTTTGATCAAACTTCTCATAAATTTAGTGAAAGATTTGTTGGAGAGAAAAAAATTGAAAATACGCATTGCCTTGTGAGTTTTTTTTTTTTTTTTTAATAAACGTACTGTTTTGATTGGTTAATGCAATCAAAACTTAAAAAGATAATAAATAAATAAATAAATAAATAAATCTTAAATCTTATTTTATAGACTTAAGTGTAATTTCTTAAATCTTGTTATTAATAGCAAATATATAATTATATTTTTTTTCAAATTAAATATAAAATAGCACATATTTCCTAAATCTTATATTTTATTCAAAGTTTCCTGAAAAAAAGTATCTTCTTGCTTTCCAAGCAAACCGTTACTGTGCGTACTATATATGCAACGCAAGACAACCTCCCGTGTTTTTTTTGTTACGGGCGTTTTTTCCCAAACACGAAACGTAGTTTTTTTATTTGTTTTATCTCGATCATCATCAATATTGGCTCACAGTAGCTAGTACAGAGGTATAATTCCACCCTATACTTTCCCTAGTATTAATCCTTTTGTGAGTTTAATTTGCCTACTTAAATTGTTACAATTGTTTGTATTAGATGATACAGAGTATTGGAGTAATTTGTTGGTAATTAAATCGTTATTTACTATGATTATATACGAAGTTTGAGAGGTTTAGTATGCATAGGTATTGTTAATTTGATTTTTACAACGATAATATTTTTTAGGAAACTGTTATACACAGCTCTGAAGGTTATGTTTAAAGTATTCAGATAATCGTCCACCCTTTGAATTTAATAGCTCTCAGCCGACTTAATGTATAATCAGTTAATGTAGCATGTTTAGTAAGTTTTGGATTTGATTGTCATCTGTAATTTGATGTTATATATGAGTCTTTTCGGTGCAGATTTGTTTTATTTTTCTCACTTTATATTTTTTGTGTTAAAAACTTGTTATGGAAGGGCAATAAATGGTGTAATTGCTTAAAGAGCAAAAATGTTAAATTTAATTGAAGAAAAGTACGACTATGTTTCTTTTCGTTAATGCCAATTTTTTTATTTATTTTTAATAGAACGGTAACTAAGTATCTCACAATATACAACTACAAACTATCTCACATGTCCTAAGACTTGATCCCACAACCATGATTTAATTTATGAATTTGATTTCAATGTTATTTCTGGCAGAGCAAGGGCACAACGTGCAGCTTCCAAGACATCCAAGTGTATGCAGTTCAAGCTTAAGTCAATTTTAACATTCTTTTAGCATATACAAGGCTATCATTAATTATTGCTCAAAACTCTAAAAGGTGAAGAAACGGTGAGATCATTCTGGTCTCATGCATCCTAAGGATCAAAACTAAATTGAAAATCAACTCCCTTTTTCCAAAAAGTTGTGTTGTATGTCTTTTTGTGAGAAATTCATCATAATAGTTTCACTACAAATGTTTTTTTTTTTTTTTTTTTTTTTTTTTTTTTCCTCCGAACATGATGACATTAACATTTGTGTGTGTACCAAATCAGCCACCAATTAACTTATTTTGCTAACTTATTGTCTTATCGGAAACCAAGCTTTACCCTAACCACTTGTTTATTTATTCAATAGTCAACTCCAAAGAAATGAACACTTTCAAAAAAAGAAACCAAATAAATAATTAATTAATAGGTTGCGGTATTGTTGTGGTATAAAGATTTTTTTGTAAGGTTTGGGTAGAAAAAATAGTGTAACATGGAAATTAAAATGCATTTCCCGTATTAGTGTAATTATGCTCCTCTAAAATTTGTTGTTACAAATAATCTATTACTGCAGCTTCTACTCCATAAGCACCTATGATGTACGAACCTAGAAGCCGAAGACTTGGCGTTTTTGCTGAGGGTAAGTTATTTGACATTTTGACTCCATATATATGATTTTGTTATCAAGATAAATGTTATCTATAGTTCAAATGCCTAAAGTGATCCAAGGGGGCGTTTAAGATTTAGAATCCCTTCGCTTGTTCGGTAAAATTTGAAATACAACATAAAACTTGAAATTTATATAATGGTAATGACTTGATTGCCCTTTAACTTACCCTTCCAACAAAACTATCATTTTTTTTCTATTCTTTTCATATTGCTTTATATTTGCACCATCAAATTTTACAACACAAGAACTTAATGAAATTTGGTCCCTAAAATTACAGCAAACAATGATCCATAACAAACAAAATTATTGGTGTATAATGTATAAAGCAAAATCAATATACAAAAATAACTAAATAAACATTATTTCATTTTATAGAAAAACCAAATGTGTTCTAATGTAAACACAAAGCTATCATTTGTAAACAACAATTTTCTTCGCTGAAAAACTAAGATTGCTTTTGTTTACCAAAACTCCGTTTATTGTTTTGTTAACTCAATCTTTAACTAGAAAAATAAAAAATGAAACTTATCTAACATAGTAAGAATCGTAAAGGGGAAAAAAAACTTTAAATACTAAGGATCAAAAATAGACAAAGACGATGATGATCAGGTTATGTAAACAAGATGTCAAATGAATTGGGGAAGGGAAAGACAATAAAGTAGAACGACTAAAGATAGAGAATAGAAGAAGGCATTTTTGTCCGGTTTGTTAAACAAACATTCCATCCTTACTCCGAATTTAAAATCCTCGCATATCAAAAGATGTACCTCCTTTACGGGATTTCAATTCCAAACCCTTCCCACTTAATTTCCAACTAAACACATAAGTTCATTGGATTTCAAATACAAAACCCATGAAATCCACCGAATGCCCTATCAAACAGCCCCTAAGCTAATTAAGTTTGTTCTTGTTGTTAGGCATGCTTTGGGGTGCTGGATTTATTTTTGCTCATAACACTATAAGGGCTATCATGGGCCCTCGTGTCGTCAAGGTTGTTAAAGTTTCCTCTACTGCTCCTGTTGCTCAGGTTGCCTCTGCTCCTGCTGTTGCTACTCATGATGCATGTGTGAGGCAACATAAGGCATTCCAAGTAGGGGTGTAATCGAGCCGAGACAACTCGCGAGTAACTCGAGATCGACTCGAAAAATACTCGATTCGACTCGATTTTAAACGAGTCGAGCTCGAGCTCGAGCTACTCGTGTAAGATGTCGAGTCGAGTTCGAGTTCTATGTTACTCGGCTCGTGAAGCTCGCGAGCCTTAACGAGCTTTTCTATAATTACATATATGCCCTTCAAGAATATACGAGCCGAGCTCGAGCTTGAATTTTGAGCCGAGCTCGAGCTTTTCTATAGTGACTTTTTCAAAAACTTGATTTTATTTAATATATACGAGCCGAGCCGAGCCGAGCCTCGAGCTCGAGTTTTAGTGATCGAGCCGAGCTCGAGCTTGAATTTTGAGGCTCGGTCGAGCTCGAGCCGAGCTTCGAGCTCGAGTATTATATGTCGAGCCGAGCTCGAGCTTGTCAATACTCGACTCGACTCGGCTCGTTTACACCCCTAATTCCAAGATGTAAGTTCCTTTTTAATGTCAGCTAGCTTTTTTATTCTAAAAACATAATGTAGTTGTGTTGTGGTCAACTTCTTTATAATGTTGTTACACCCTAGATGAAAATAGTATATATGGCGCTTGCATTGTTTGCAACATTGTGTTTCATTTTATCATGACCGCCTTTTCTGTAATTCCTTTGGTAGCTTTCTTGTTGATGCTTGTAACCTTCTAGATACTTGCTACTTTTATACTCCCCTTCCAAAATAAATGTCAATATTTTTATTTTTGGATGTCTAAAAATAAATGTCAACCAAAATTAGTTTAGTAGGTAGGTGTGATATTTGATTGGTGGATAGTGTAGTTAGCGAGATCTTTTAAAACTTTATGCAATTTGTAAGTGAACATTTATTTTGGAATGGACGGAGTAAAAAACTTGTTGCTGTTTCACTCTTGACCACATGCTAATTTCTAAGTAGTGTGATTTTTACTAAAAAAAAAATGGTAAAAAGAGGTCTTGTTGAAGCTTATACCATTTTTGTCCTATTTTTTTATTTTTACAATTTTCTTTAAGAAACCAAAAGTGTGGAACAAGAAATATTAAATATAACAAGTCAAAAGTATTAAAAGACAAAAAATACATTAACAAATAAAAAAACTATCTTGTGCTATTTATAAGGGAAAAGGTGGGTAAGGAGGTATGCACAATAGCACCCAAATCTTTTTATTTTGGGTTATTTGCTATGAATTTTGTAACATCTTTTTAGTTTTATAGATAATTTGATTACTGTAGTTAAATGACCAAATGACAATAAAATGAACTCATGATGTTTTAATGCACTTTTGAACTTTTTAGTGTCAGGTGGTTTGCCGTCATAAATTTTAAGGATAATTGTTTAGTAATGTAGCTAAATTGTCATTATTTTGAGCTTTGCAGGTCTTTTTTACTTTTGTGCTTTTATATAACCATATTTTATTCTCTCATTTATTAACCTTCCTAATAACATAGGAACTGTAAAATAATCAGAAAATACACACAATAAAACGGGATTCAAAAATATAATTATATAAAAACAATGGAAAAATAAAGAAGGGTACAAAACTCGATAATGTGTCAAAGTTAGCTATAATTCCATATGAATTATCCCTAAAATTTAAACTTAGTAATAATATATTTACATCAACAAAGAAATTGTAATAACTAAACTTAGCTAGTAAAAAGCATCATGCCATGAAGGATACTAGGTTTTAGGTTTACAAATTAAAAGCAGATCTAATCGGGTAAGTTTTCAGATTTAGAAATTCAACAATTATATATGAATTTATTCTAGTTGACGATATCTAGTTACTTCAGCAGATATCCATATCGCCTTGACTACGCTTATACACTCTCTTTTTATCGGAATTAAGTTGGATATATTTTTCCTCAATTCTTGTAGTGCATCAACACTTATGGGAGTGATATCAACTATTGCCAGTTCTACATGGACATGCTTTCTGAATGCCGTAAATCTGGATCAGCAACTCCTGCTTTAAACCAAGATAAATAATGGTTATTGTCACTGACCCCGTGAGTTTCCATTTAGACATTTATTTTTTGTTTACAAATAGCAGTATGTTGTATTGTAGACTTGTAACAATCATATTGTTGTCAAATACTTGACGCGCGCGTTTGGCTTACATGATACTTTGATGTCCGTTTTAGGCATTTTATGTTTGTTACTAGTAGTTTATGTTATAGGCTTACAACAGTTTTTTTTATGGGTGTCTGGCGTTTGGCTTGTATGATAATTTAGTGCAAACAAGATTAGTACGGAGTAATTGTTGGCTGACTTTTAAACTAACTCAATAATTTTTCGTTTATCCTGTTGATGTCTAAAAGCATGACTATACCAATCATTAAGTGACACCAACACTTCCCAATGGATACATGTTTCATGTCCTGTGACATTGAAACGATGACTATAAGCAATAAGGGTTCTAAAGACGTTTTTGCAACCTACATTATTGGTTGAGTTGTTTCGAGTCAGATCTAAAGCTATTTGTTATTCAAGTTTCAGTTTATGTATGAAAAGTAATTTGCATACCCGACAGTTTATTAGTGGGATACTCCGTATTAAGTAATTTTTGTGAAGGGTCGTCAAGTTAGTAGATACTGATAGATTGTGAGTGATAACAACAAATCAAAGACATGACCATTCAACACGTTGATCCACCAGATTATTTATAAATAATTTTAGGTCATCAAGCTAGTAAATAGACTAATTAACACATAAAGTTTGATTTGACCATTCCATCGTATATATATCATCATTTTTTTATTTTTATTTTTAACCAATGTCCTTCTTCTACACATATATATATATATCATTGCACAACAGCGAATTTGGGATACCTTCATTTTGCCTGGCACATCAACTTTCTTTCTCCGGCGACCAAGTATCCACAGCAGCGACTTTTTTTTTTAATTAATTTTTTTTAACAACAAATTTAAACTTAATTAATAATAAAAACATTACATAAATTATTCAAATAACATTAAAAACATTACAATAAAAAAATGACTAAACTAGTCATCGTCGTCACTTGTGTCTTCATTGTCTTGATTGTCTTCATTTTCACGATTTGCCCAAACGTGTTCGACCAAATCAGCTTTTAAGCTTAGATGAGTTCTTCGGTCGATTATCTCCTGAGTAATAACTAACGATTGTTCATGCGATCTTAAGGGATCATGATCGCGGTGGCCCTCATCTTAGAAAAATGTGGGACATTCGCCCGGCCCTTGTTTCGAATGATCATATTATTTTGGGTAAAAGGGAGCTTCCACCCTGGTAAAATATATTATCCAATAAAACGTTGAAAGTACAATGGAATGTGACTGAAGTACCACATTAACCTCAAGCAACCGCTTGAACTACCCTATATCATTTATGACAGGCCATTAATGAACCACTAGCTACTAACAACTAGAACAACCAAAAAACAACATAAAATGACATACCAATCTTATGATAAATCAAAACAAAATACAATATTACTTCCCAGCACGTCCTTGAAGCTTGAAATCCTTGAATTGTTCTGGTAAGTCGTTTACTTGAGCCGCATACTCATCTAAAAAATAATCATCTCCCAAATAATCATTAGACACATACACCTCATCTTCATCACTGTCAGAAACAACTACTTCACCCACCTTAGAAAATGGGTTACCTCTCTTCGATGCATAAGTACTTGGAGATGGGATAGTAGACTGCTCCAATGCCTTTTTAGTTACGGATGTACTAGAAGATGGGACATTAGACGACATAGAAGCCTCACCCGGCACCTGCGATTCCATGTTACTAATAGGCTGATCTTGTGACCCCTTAGCATTGTTAACAAAACCAAGAACATCCTCATCCACCAATAACTCCAAGATACCAAAAGAGTTACAAGACTGTGGGTCTGTACCAGATTTAACATTAGAAGTAGAAGCCTGCTTTAGACCCTTAGGATCTGAATCTTTCTTGGTATCAACCTGATTAGAAGTTGTCGTGACTTTAGATCTCCAAAAATTAGCCTTAGGCTTGGAGAGTTTAACCCCTCCAATTGGCTTAGGTTGAGACGTAGAAACCACACTCTTACCTTTATTCTTACGATTCCTTACCTCTGTGAACCCTTCATCGTTAATAACCACCTAAATCGATGCATTAGTCACCACATTAGAAACCTTATGAACCACCTCTTTCACTTGTTTTGGACACTCACTAAGTGTGTGACAAAATATCTTACAAATGCTGCAATAAGGAGGTGTCCATTCATATTCGACACGAATGATTTTTGTCGAATAGCCACCATCATCATCCAATGGAATAGACATGCTAACTTCCTTTTTCAATTCAGAATTTGAACACACTTCAACCAACACACGAGCATAACTAATCCGACCCCACGATTCAACACACATAGAAGATGTAAATGAATCCAACATAACCGGTTTCCCCACTTGAGTAGCAATCAAGCTTAAACCAACCTCCGAATAAGCAACTATTATGTAATTTAACCCAAACATGAATCGTAAGTTACCTCATTCTTGGTTAGGGGAACATTAAGAGACCATTTCCTAAGAATAAGAGGTGAATGACGGATTAACCACGGGCCTAGTTGGAGCACCTGGTCCAATCCGTCCTTAGAAAAAAACTTAAATATAAAAACACCCGCTTCATTCTTCATAATCTTTTGCATGCCAAATTTCTTCCACGTATTAGTAACATAGTTATGCATAATTGGAAAAGCTAGAACTTTTCCTAAGAAGTACCCAACAAGAGTGTTCTCATACCGACCTAAAACGGGTTCCATCGCCTCCTTAGGGAGTATAGTATCATGGTTAGGAACCCGATCAATATGATACATGTTTACATTATATCCGAGAGATTACGACACGACAACCCTCGAGCCGGAACTTTAATCATTTTCCACTTCTTCTTCAACACACCAAAAGCTCGTTCCACATCTTTCCTTGCTTCGTGCTTCGTCTTGTACAATATTCTTTTATCATCACCTGTGAGAGGATTTTAAATAGACTTAATAATTACGGCTCATTCTGGATATATCCCGTCAGTAAGATAATATCCCCTTCTATAAGCTACATCATTAACCACGAATGGAAGGTCTGGTGCTCTCCCAAATTTATATCATTGAAAACAGTGGATCGACGTAAAACGTTCACATCGTTATTCATCCCGGAGACACCAAAGAACGCATGTCAAATCCATAAATCTTGGAAGGTGATCACTTCCATTAAAAAATAGCTCGAAAGACATAATTAAGAGAATGTGTTTGAAGGTGTTGAGAGAATTGTTGTCTGAATTTGTGAATGAAATGAGAAAATAAGTGGAGAATTTATAATGTTGTAAAAGTGTTACAAAAATGTTAAAAAAGTTTTTTATTTTATTTTTTTAATTTTTTTTAAACGTTCAAATACCTACGGTCGAAAAATGAATTTGTGAATGAAATGAGTTTCTTATGTAAAGTTTTTTTTTTTTTTTTTTTTTTTTTTTTTTTTTTGCGAGTAAAGTTTCGGTTGAATTTTCAACCGAAGTGTGCATTTTTTTGCTCGGCGACTAACGACGACCGAGTTGCCACAATGGGACGACCGACCGGTCGATCGACGCTCGACCGAGCCGTTGTGCGTAACCTTAGGGTGGTATTTTATTCAAATGTTAAAAAAGTTTTTTATTTTATTTTTTTAATTTTTTTTAAACGTTCAAATACCTACGGTCGAAAAATGAATTTGTGAATGAAATGAGTTTCTTATGTAAAGTTTTTTTTTTTTTTTTTTTTTTTGCGAGTAAAGTTTCGGTTGAATTTTCAACCGAAGTGTGCATTTTTTTGCTCGGCGACTAACGACGACCGAGTTGCCACAATGGGACGACCGACCGGTCGATCGACGCTCGACCGAGCCGTTGTGCGTAACCTTAGGGTGGTATTTTATTCTTATTTGATACTGTAATTATCTTTTTCTATCAAATTCTAATATCTTACTGAATTTCCATTATTACATAGAATGTAATGAAACCAAAATCAAATCATCTAAAATAGCCATATCATTGACTAGTAATTTATAATTTATATACTAAAACGTCAAATCATTCTTTACTTTCTTTTATTCTTCGAGACCATGCTTTGTCAATCATCTGAACCTAGTTTTTTTTATTATATTATTTCAAATGAGCTTTCTAGGGTTACTTTTGTTGAAACGGCAACTTGTTATGATTAAAAAGGAGCAACCTTTGCATTAATTTATTATGGAGGACTCCATACCAAGTGCATGCTAATTATCAAATGACCTATGTGGAATTATGTATTGATTTGATGTGCTGTTGCAGTGTTGCATAGTTATAATATTGCTAACCACATCTCGCGTTAGTAAATATCAGAGTTAGCTGCTAAATCTTTCTTATCTTTTATCTTGATGACTACACCAAGAATGACTAGTGGGTGAGTACAACAAGTTTATGTCAATTTTTAGTCCGCTATTTCCATTAACCATGCATTTGGGTAGCTAGTGACGAACTGAATAAAGTCTGTCATTGCTAGTGGGTCACTGAACACTAAAGATCGTCACAATGGTTTGTAAATTCTCCATTTAAGATCAACAGGTGTATAGATTCTTGCTACTTGTCCAGTACTGAAAGTAGGAGCAATCTTATGGGCCAAAAATTATAGCTTTTAATGTTATATACGACTCCCATTTGTGACCTGCAGATCATAAGTTGGTAACAATGCATTAGGAAGTTATTTTAGTAATTAGGGCTCCAATGGAAGTCATTACTCTAATATATATTTAGCCGAGTGAAGGCAAGCATGCATAGATAAGTGACACAAATGACGTCAAACGAAACAACCAATATTCACATTAATGTAATTAAGGTTTTGATCAGTGAAGGTATAACTATATCAATATATAATGCAACTACAAAAAAGAATGTAGTAGTCACAAATTAAGACATTTTTCTGTATTTATTTATTTATTTAATTTTTTTTAATAGGCATACTTAAAAGTTGCAGACACACTACAAGAAACAGGAGAACATGCGACGAACGTTATTCCGTCGACACAATGTCGACGGGACGATGCAGAAAATGACAAAAATTCCAATTGACCGAAGCCAAGTGCGTTAAATTTTTGGGGTTAACATAATCCCGTCGACATGTCGACGGGACCATATTGGTCAAAATTTCGAGCCTCAATAATTGTCAAAACTTTGGCGCGAACTTATCCCGCCTTTATAATCCCGTCGACATGTCGACGGGATGATATTAAAAATGAATTATTACGTAATTAACGTTTGATTAGCGTTAATTACGTGTTTAGTTTAACGGTGACATGTTGACGGGATTATAAAGTAAAAATAATAATACTAAATTAGTGGTCAATATAAATGGCGGGATTTTTCCCGCGTGTTTTGTCCCGTCGACATGTCGACGGGATTATCTCCCCAAATACTCTTCCTATATATACTCCCACAAAAACATTCCCGTCTCATTTTTTACCTATATACATTCTCACAAAATTATTTTCGTCTCATTTTACACATACATTCTTGATTCTCACAAATAAGTCAATCGTCAATTCTTACAAGACATACATGACTTGGCGTGGTTGCACAGTTGAAGAGGAGTACTCAAAAATCTTGTCACACGAGCTCCTCTTTAATGAAGTTATGTTAACTTTTGGTCATGCAACTTATGAGGAATATGGTTCTTTTAAGGATGCTGAACCGTGGATGAGAGACAAGATTATCGAATGGTGTAGGAAAAAGTCGTACTACAAAGAGTACATGGACGAGCTAGATGCTGCTGAAGCTTAAGCTGCTGCTGAAGCTCAAGTTGTTGTTGTTGGAGGTGACGACGAAGTTGAAAGTACGTTGGAAACCAAACTTGATAATATGGGAAATAGGTCACAAATCTTGAAGCTACGTTTGCACATATCAAGGAAATGAGAGCAAGGAAGGGAAAAGATGGTGCGAGTTCGAGTAAAGCGGGAAGTAGCCGCAAAAAAAAATAAACGGGTTGTTTCGTTTGATCTGTTCTTTTGGTTGTCGAGTTGTTTAGTTTGAGTTGTTTCGTTTAGTTGTCGAGTTGTTTCGTTTGGTTGTCGAGTTGTTTAGTTTGAGTTGTTTCCTTTGTTTGTCGAGTTGTTTAGTTTGGTTGTCGAGTTGTTTAGTTTGAGTCTGTATGAAAATGCATGTGGTTGAGAACTCTTGCTTGTTTTAAATAAACAGTTTGTCTTTGTGTTTGATAATTATTGCTCCTTCAGTTCTATTATTTGTGCGTACGAATTTAAAATATAAAGGATGTTCAACATCAGTTACCACAACAACAACAAAATTTTATTAAACAACAACAATAACATCAACAACAACAGCAAACAACATCAACAACAGCAAACAACATCAACAATAACAACAATAACAACGATAACAGCAACAACAACGATAACAGTACTACATATGAAATTTATCCATGTCACCTAAAAGGTCACGGAGTATTGCATCCGACTAACATGCGTGGTCGTGGTTGGGATACGTTGCCATGTCAAGTTTTGCCTCCAGCATCCTTAATTTTGTCTCTAGCACCTGTTTTTGTGCCTCCAGCACCTGTTTTTGTGCCTCTAGCATGTTTATTCTAAGATCTTTTTCATGACAGTTTGAGCACCTTGTTGGAGCAGATCCAGAACCGCTTGGTGTTGAAGCTCCCAGAGAACCGATCATCATTTTGGCGAGTCGATCCTCCTTCCATAAAAAAAATCACATCCATGGTCTGTTGTCTCAGGCTGTTAAAGAGTAAAAACTATTATTTTTAACAACTAACCAAATTATTTATATAATACACAAAAAAGTATGTAATTGTTCACCTGCGAGAAAGGACACGCATAGTACAGTTTACCACGGGAGTAAGATTTACGCGATTCTCGCAGAATCACGTCTCCTCGTCCACAAGGACAAGGAAAAGCTTCAAATTCTGCCATCTTCTTCACCATGATAACAGTGTATGTTTGTGTTTGTGAGGTTGAGTGGTTGTGAGTGGTGGAATCGTGACCGGGGTGGCCCGATCTACAAGTTGAGGTGATAAAAGGTGGTGGCCGGAAAAAGATTCTGAAGGCCGGAAACTGCTGGTGTCGCCGGAAAACGGAAACTGCTAGAGAGAGAGAGAGAGAGAGAGAGAGAGAGAGAGAGAGATAGTGAGATGAGTGTGTGTGTTTATATTGTGAGGATAAGTTGTTAGGTAGGAAAAATTTGGTGGGATATATATCCAGGAGGCATCTCGAGTCATTCATTTAACATCTCATGTATAACCATAGTCGTTCGTTTAACATCTCATGTATAACCATTGCATCTCGACTCGTTCGTTTAACATCTCATGTATAACCATAGTCGTTCGTTTAACATCTCATGTATTATCATAGTCGTTCGTTTAACATCTCATGTATAACCATAGTCGTTCGTTTAACATCTCATGTATAACCATAGTCCTTCGTTTAACATCTCATGTATAACCATTGCATCTCGAGTCGTTCGTTTAACATCTCATGTATTATCATAGTCGTTCGTTTAACATCTCATGTATAACCATAGTCGTTCGTTTAACATCTCATGTATAACAATTTCATCTCGAGTCGTTCATTTAACATCTCATGTATAACCATAGTCGTTCGTTTAACATCTCATGTATAACCATTGTATCTCGAGTCGTTCGTTTAACATCTCATGTATAACCAAAGTCATTCGTTTAACATCTCATGTATAACCATTGCATCTCGACTTGTTCGTTTAACATCTCACGTACAACCATATCATCTTGACTCATTTTTTAACATCTCGTGTATAACCATTGCATCTCGACTCATTCGTTTAACATCTTGTATATAACATTGGGTCAAGGATACAAGACTTGAATTTTGACCGGTTGTGATCTCGAGGTTATCTAATGGTTTGGATTAAAAAAAAAGAGTTGTACATCTTTGCTATTTTGTGATATTCTAATTATAATAAATATTTTTTTAATTATATTATAAGTAATTAATTTTAAATTTAACTAGTTATTTTTTAATTTTATAAAACTATTTTTTAAATATAAATATTTTTAATTTTATAAAAGTATTTGTAATAAATAAAAGATTTTAATTATATAAAAGTAATTAATTTTAAATTTAACTAGTTATCTTTTAATTTTATAAAAACTATTTTTTAATTTTATTAAAGTATTTATAATATATATAAATATATATTTGTTTAATTATATTAAAAGTTATTAATGTTATTTTAATTTTATAAAAGCTTTATCCCGTCGACATGTCGACGGGAATAAAAGCGGCAAAATTTTCACCAAAATTTAATTCCCCCGCCAAACGAGAAACGAAAAAATAGTTTTATAATCCCGTCAACTTGTCGACGGGAACATAAAAAGAAATACCAAAACCAGATCTGGTCAAACACTTAGACCAAAAAGAAATACCACACAAAACACTTAATTATTGCACCTCGGCGGCGATTTTCTCCGACCACCACCTCCTCCGACATTTGACCACCTCCGACCACACCACACCACACCACCACATTTGACCACCTCCGTCCAACACCACAGCTCCACCATCTCCGACACCACAGCTCCACCACCACAGTCCAACACCACACACTAGCACCATTGTGCACCTCCTCTGCTGTTTAATTCACTCCTCAACCCCACTTCTTTGTTTAATTCTTCTTCTTCTTCTTCCCCACTTCTTCTATTAACAGGTAATTTTGATTTTTTTATTAATTTTGATTTTGTTATTTTTGTTTACTTTTAGTGTTAATTTTGTATTAATTTTGATTTTTATTAATTTTGATTTTTTTTTTGTTTACTTTTAGCTGAGACACCCAGGACAGATGAGACAGCCGAGCCGAGAGCGAGAGTCAAGAGCTGAGATAGCCGAAACAGAGGTAATGTGGTCCCTTTTTATTTTATTTTTAGACTTTTGGTATCCCGACGACATGTCGCCGACAACAGTTTTTTTAAAACTTTTGATATATCACTATACCTGCAGCCCGAGACCACGTAAAGCCCGAGAGACCACAGCCCACGTACAGCCTGAGCCCGATACCACAGCTCGAGACCGGGAGCGGAGACCGAGACAGTATGTTCTTTGTTTTTTCATTTTTATGCTTTGTTGTAGTTTAGTTTTGGTATCCCGTAGTGTTTGGTTAGTAGTTCAGTTTTCCAACCGTAGTTTGCTTGAAATGAATTTGGTTATTAGTGCTTGGTTGCAGGATGAGGCGCGGGTTCAGTATGTAAGTAATGTTTTTTTTAATTTATTATTTATTTATTTAATTCCCCAAACACGCACTTTAATGATTCATTGAAACATAATCTTGTAATTAACCCGACATATATATTAATTTTCTCAAATTTTTTTCAACTAAATAAGAAGAGATGGTTCGGCTGAGAGATCTGGGAGCGAATACGCCTGAAGGGGTGGCGTACACAGAGGAGCAGATACTTGCCATGGTTCTTAAGGGCAAGCAGCGGGGCCACATTGCCGGATGGGGTAGGGTAGTACCCGGCCTGAGGAGGCCACCGTTACCAGACACCCCGCCTCCACCTCCAGGTATGTACAGTGTGATAATATTAATTATAGATTACTCATGACTCAATTTATGTATTGCAATGGCTGTTTTTAAATTTTGATTATTTCGTTTTTAGGTGTTGCCGAGATATCTGCTGAGCTTGCTGCAGCTCATAAGAAGATTGTTAAGGCAGAGAAGAAGAGCCAGGAAGATGCTGAAGAACGCAAGACCATGATGAAGAAGCTCGATTTGTTGATGGGTTTTGCCTCGACCAACCCGCAATGGTCTCAGTATATTAGTCAGGTGGATTCTCAGTATGTGGATGGCTCGGGCAGTGGAGCTGGCGGGAGTGGGAGTGGAGCTCGCGGGAGCGGGAGCGGGAGTGGAGCTGGTAGGAGCGGGAGCGATGATATCGATGTGGATGGTGATAGTGATCATGATGAGTGACTTGGGAATGTAGAGGTACAAACTTGGGTTATATATTTTGTGTTGTACTTATGGTTGAAACAATATTTTCGCGATCCTTATCTTAGTATTTTGTAGTTTAACCTTTTGGCGACTTGAACATCGCGGGTATTGAAACATTTGTGGATATGGCAGCTAGGTTTAGATATTACCACACCCCGTTTTGTAGACTTTATATGTTTTAATGCATTTTGAGGGGTGTTTAGCGATAATTTAAAAGTGTTTTAGCCGATGTCGAGTTGTATGTGTTAGGACATGTTGATATTGAGTGGTTATAGCTTATGGTTACAGGTTTAGGTATTACAGGTTTTGGTAGATTTTTTCGGAAAATTTTCCGGAAAAAATCTGGAATATTGCTGGTATTGGAGCTTGCTGTTTGCTGTATATAACATTGGTACCGTTGACATGTCGACGGCACCATCAAACAAAAAAATGGATTGTTTAATGATGCAGTCGACATGTCGACAGCATCATTAATTATAAAATTTTGGTGGTTCAATAGGGCCGTCGACGTGTCGACGGGATAATTTTACAAACGTTGACCAACATGTTGACCCTTCAAATTGTTCCCGTCAACATGTCGACGGGATAATTATACAATGTTGACCAACACGTTTGACCCGTCAACATGTCGACGGGATAGTATAAAGTTAATTAACGTTTAATAATTAAGTTGTTAATAACATATACAATCCCGTCGACATGTCGACGGGAACAATTTGACGGACAAAGAATTTCTTTGACTGAAAAATGAAGTGGGACCCACAATGTCGACGGCAATGTTGTTCCCGACGGGGCACCGCTGTCGTCATGATCCCGTCGACATGACGACGGGAACGTACAATGCCGTCGACATGACGACGGGAACGGCGAAAAAAATTCGACGGGAGAGGTGTCGATTGTACTAGTGACAGTTGAGGATCCCGCTGGTTCACTTAAAACTAGATTAAGGGTTTTTTTTTTTTTTTTTTACTTAGCTAAGAGAATGAATCAACAAATCAATTTAACATTATTTCTTTTCTAAGTGGGACCCACTATTTCCTTTAATTAGTTTATATCCACAAGGCATAAACTGTAATACCCTCCCTAATAAGTGGCTTATTTAGATGTGGAGCCCACACACTCTCTTAGCTAACAAAAAAAAGAAACACCCCCTAAGATAACTAGCTAGTGTACGGGTGCTTTTAAATATACACAATTATTCCACTAATTAAATTCATATTAATTAGCAATCAATATGTTTTCTAAATTACCTGACATATGCATTTAAGTAACATTATACTCATTAATGATCGTAGTAATCAACGTTTACATTTTTATTTTATTTTTTTAATTTTATTACTAACTATTTTGTTTTAATTTTATATTATACATCTGCATATATCCGCAAGTAAATATCATATACTCGTATATCTTAGACATATATCTTAGCCATCTAAATCTAATGCAACTACCACTTATACTCATCTCGTAATGTGTATCCATTTCTTTAAATATTTCTAGCAACTTAAACAACATTAAACTCAACTCTATATCATGTACGTTAGATTTTTACTAGTATAAAATAACCATTATTTTTTGTATATTTATTTTATGTCAATGGGTTCATGACTTCATGTATAGGATTCATTTGACAGTATTTTGTACTATTATGTATTATGTTTTGTATATTTTATACAATGCGAAAGCAAGCACTCTCTAAAAATTCACTATTTTGTTTTGGTAAAAAAATGTAATTAACAAAAAACAAAGTACCAATTAGATGTCGTGTCGTATTTTCTTGGCATTTTGAAGCAGTTGTCAATGATTTCGTAAACTTTAGTTAGAATATGGTTGGTAACTTTGTATTAATTGATATACGTACATTAAATAAAGAAAAATGGTATATAGACAAATGATAAAATGATAGAGAAAATGAGATTGGCAAAGTCAACATAACTCAGTAATATAATTATTAGATAAGTTAGATAAAAATATGTCCAATTAGTGAAAATTGGGTTTTAATAGTAGGACCCTGGTGTAAAATAAGTTGTAACAATTACAAGTTAAAGAAATTGTTTGTTTCATGTGTTTTTTCAGAATTGAGAAGAGGAGTGAAATCATATTTAAAAGTTGTTATTTGGTGCATTTGTGTAAAATAGAACTCTACATGGGAAAGATCGGCATGGATAGAGGCAAGAAAATTATGGCTAGATAATTAAGGAGAAGAAAAATATTAGTATGCATCGCCAAAAGTAAGAAATAGCTAGGATGTAGAGGGTGATGAAAACTCGAAAGTCTTTCACTTGGATGTAAAGAGCTTGAAGGAACAACAAGACTAATTAATGTAAGAGGGCTAATGATTAACGGGGAATGGTGTGAGGAACTGAGGATTTCAATTCAATTAAGACGGAAATGACTAGGCATTATTAATCTTTGTTTAGACCTTTATTTTGTTGCAATAGAACTGAAAAAACTTCGATCGAAGAGGTGACGCTGTTGGTAAGGGATCTTAACGATAATGACGTAGACAAAGAGGATTAGGAGGGGCCAAATAATTTTATTTTTGAATTTACTAAAAACATACAATTCGGATGTGTTAAAATCAATTTGTTGACAGCGGTTAAATGGTTTTAGGATAGAAATGAGATTTTGTGGGGTTGTAATGCATCATTTATGGCCATTATTCCGAAAGTGGTGGATCCTATTCGTCTTGGAGACTTTCCCGCCTATTAGTCTTATCGGGTAATTTTACAAGAAAAAATGCTTGCAAGCACAGCAAAGTTAAGAATGTAATTGGTAAGGTTGCCAGGGACGTTAGAAACGCTTTTATAAAGGGTAGACGCATTGTTGATGGAATCTTAAATTCTACCAAGACGATCGGTTACCTAAATATGAAAGGAGGAAAAGGCTAAACTTTTTAAGTAAATATCGAGAAGTCACACTAAACTTTTCAAAGCAATTATTTAATCTCTCGTTGACATGCATGCATCAGGGGGGAGGTTATTCTTTGTAAAGGTAGTATTGGTCTGAACCATCTTCTACCTCATCCTATTGCCCCAAATAACCTTTTGTCAACCAATTGTTTCCATGGGTTAACTCATTTTCAAGTTATATATGTTAGACCCTTGCATTGGCGATGCTTGATCTTAACATAGTATTTAGTGAATGGTAGGATGTAGGGATGAAAAAAACCCATCGAAATAGATACAGGCGCGTGATCAAGGTTTTGAAAATTAATCTAAATTCCAAAAGATAAATTTTGATTAAGAAAACAATTAAACCGGCTGAGCAAATTTGTAGTGTAGATAAGGAGACGAGATAGTGAGTAAGTGAGTGTGGGATTCTCAATTTTTGCTTATAAGGTAGTATTTCCTAATAACGTGCATTTGGATATGTCATGTTGTCTCCACTTATACCAACATCAACAACCTTAAATTTTAATATCTTACTATTATATAAAAAAGGCCTTTTCATTCTTAAGATGACAAGTAAGCTCCTATATAATTGTCACGCAGGTGCTAAAAAGAAGACACGCAGCCTCAAACATTTTGGTCACTGTTTGTCAACTTTACCTATATCTCACCTCCAACAACCTTTCATATTTACTCGACCTTTTTCTTTTTTCTCTCTCACTCTACATCTACAGTGTCTGTATATAATATATATGTGAGAATTGATTCTCCATACCCAGTCATTTATATCTTTTCTACATTTTCTCTCATTCATGTTTCATTAAATAGTTACTTCTTCTTTTTTAGCTTAAATTTTCTCTTTTTAATTACTTACTTTATATTGACTTAATGATGTAGCTGTTTTATATATATATATATATATATATATATATATATATATATATATATGATGAAGGTATTATTTTTCTTCCATTTAGGTAATATTGCACGTGTGTGGAACTGTTGATGATGAACGTCATCATCAAGTGACTTCAACACTTATTTAAAAGAAGATGGTGTGGCCGACTAGCGGTCGAAGGAACTAACTACGTCTCATATTAATGGTCAGTTTTGCTTTAATTTCCTATTTATTAGTTTGTGTTGTAGTTTGCTTCCTAGCTATTTCTGAAGGTTATTTTTCAAACCGATGATGATGAGTAAATCATGGTGTTGAGGTCGGGTGATGAAGTGGAAAATGACGACGATTGAGTATTTGCCAACTTCTTGAGATCTGCTACAAATATGAAAAAGGCTTCCTCGTAGTACTGAATTGAAGTCAAAGCTTTAAAGAAGATAGGTAGTGTCCATTGTGATGATCAAAATATAAAGATAGCTGAATTTTTTATGATCTAGGAAGAGTGATTAACCGGTTACAAAAATACGTTATTTTATCGAATTTTAAATTTAATATATGTTGCCAGTGTTTTTTGTAGGTCAGGAAGCCGAAGAGAGATCATGTCATGGGTGAATACTAAAACAATGGGACAAGCTGATGTTTTCAAGTACCTTCATATTTGTAGCCATCGAAACATTAGCAGTTTAGCACGTTTCAAAGTTTCATTGTGTCTGAAATTTTGGAAGTTCATTGATAAAATTAGAGTTTTCTATTACTCAACATGTGGGGGATATAATATTACAACAAGTTTGTTGTCAAAATAGCAAACTTATCTTGGTATGTATTTGATATGATACGGTACTAAAATATTCATATTGTGATCACATGAACTTGATATCGACGTTTGTATGTTAAATATCTTATTTTTAGTAATACTACTAACATGTTATTACATCATAATTTATAAATATTACTAAAAGAAACAAGTTATCTCACTTGTGCTATGGTAGGAAAAAAAAAGTATTGTAAATAGAGATGGTAGGGATGATAGGGTTGGTAATATGTCATGAATGGTATGGCCTTAAAGCATAGCTAAAAGACACATAAAAATATCATATATGCATATAGTGGAGTAGACTTATTTTTGTAATATATTGGTAAGTAAATTGTGTTTCGAGCTGCATACTCCATTATTTATTGAATATAAACATTTTCAAACAAAAATAAACTCATAAGCTTTAGCAAAGTTCATGCAAGAAGTAAGGAAGGTGATTTTTTGTACTTTATTCTACCTAAATGGTTTTTGGGAAAAGTTATATGGGAGGGTATTTAATGATTGGGTGCATCGCTGGGTTGTACGATATGTGTCACGGGTTGTACGTTTTGATTAAACTCTCCTGGTATGACAATATATAGAAGGTATGCATTTTTTTCAACAAAAGTGGTTGCTTACTTGTGCTTGTAAGTTTTCAGGTGCAGTCAAATAAATGTGGTGTTTAGGGACGGTATGCATTTTTTTCAACAAAAGTGGTTGCTTACTTGTGCTTGTAAGTTTTCAAGTGCAGTCAAATAAATGCGGTGTTTAACTGTAATATTTATCAATAGATGTAGTTGGAATACAAAAAGTGGGGAGTACATCACTATTTCATAATATTAAAATAGGGAGTTGATTTGCACTCTCATATTTGATTGAGACATTATAAAACGTGCATTAAATATTTTTAATGTAAATATAAACTACTTTAACTGTTTATTTAAGTGTTCTAATCAAATTTATAAATATGATAATCGCTTCAGTTAAAAAAAGATGATGGGATGAGATGAACAGTCAACATAATTGTTCATTTTTGGAATTAGTTTGTGTCAATGCTCATACTCAATTGAACTTTATACTAAAATAGTGCTAAACGTATAAAAACTATTTTATTAAAAGTATATTTTCATAAGTTTCCGATCAACACCATCAAAATAAATCTAATACATGTCAACTATTCTTTCTTTATATTGTGTTATACATATTGTTTAACAAAAGAATTAATATTTAAATGAGATGAATAGGCATTAGTTAGTGTTGCATTATATATATTAGGTGGTAACATCGAAGATGCTCTTAGGGGAAAGACATAACGTTGAAGAAAGACTTGTTATCATTTATTTCAGTTTGAATGCAAAGAACGATGTGAATGAGTTCATATATGTGAATAAAGTTATGCTTAATCTCAACGTTATGTTTCTTTTAGAGCCTACTTGGATGTTGCAACAATATTTATATTATAAGGAAACCAATTGTGATACCTTTACCTCCATAGCTTTTTCCAAAAACTACATTTACATATTGTCGAAAACCTCATATATAAATTTTATTGGCCGTGCTTAGCACGACCTAATCTACTTCCTAGTCTATCATACAAATATGTTTCTAGACTTTTACTGTATAACTCGTACTACGTAGCTAGCCCAAAGAGCTCATGATCTCCTTTTCCATACGAACAAAAACTATTTTAAAAAGGTATTTGGGTTCCGTGCGACGACCAAATGTAATAAATCCTTTCAACATTCACATAAAAAAAATTGTCGATCGCGAGAAACTTCTAAACGAAATATGGTCTAAATTATATTAATCCGTTTTTCATTTATGGCACACTACAAACAATTTTAAAAATGCTCAACAATTATTGACAAATTAAAATGATCTTTAAATAAATAAAGAATGTGAATAGCAATTACACCTCATTTCCTATATGAAATTATATGTATTTTTACTTGCATGTTAACATGTGATGTGTTTTTGCATGAATGATAAAACTTCATGACAAAAGTATATATTCTTTTGTCACATCATAAAGATATGACTTAAGAGGTATATACGTATCTTTTTTTTCTTTGTACGACCCTACGCTTGCCAGACAAAAGGTGCAAGGAGGAGGTGTGTAGGTTTAAGGCCACTTGATTTGAAGTATGGGTTGAAGGGTTATTTGTATTTTGACGAGGAGAAGGGTCACTTACTAGACTTTGAACATGGATACCAATTGGCAATTACCTAGTTAATGTATTATGGATACCAACCTCACCAACCCTAACTGGTAGCTTTGGCTAGGAATCCTGATTCTAACTTATTTTCAAATATATGATTTTAAGCCTATATCAAATTAAATGCATGCATGCCTAGGAGGTGTAATTTTCAAAATAGAGGTATGAACACAGACAAATAAAGATAATTCTCCAAATACATAATAATTAATAGCAGCACCACAAGCAATCTTTTAACAAAATATAAGATAACAATAATTGTTTCAACAAAATAGAATATTGTTTGTTGTTCTTTGACTAATTAATTGACCATACCTGCGCTTGTGATTTTTTTATAAGCTAAGAATGCTTATGTTAGCTAAGAATGCTTATGTATTAGTTAAAGAATGCATGTTAACTAATACATAACTGTGCCCACCTAATATATATGTTGGATTTGAAAAGATTGAATAAAAAGATTTGAAAATTAGTAAAATTTGTGATACGCCCCGGGCTTTATGTCATTTTATATTTATTTAGAATATATGTCTTTGTATGATATTAGGAAAATGTCATGTTTAGATATATCTTTATGTTTGGCTTGTTTTACAAGCTAGGGTTATTCGGTTATATATACCGAATCATTATTATGAATGAATCAATCAAAAGTTAATAAACAAATCTCTAGTTCTCTTCTTCTATTTTCTGACGGAGCCAGCACACGCTTGAAGTGGTGCCTTATCCCGATACAACCCCTAACCGGGTCGTATCAATTGGCGCTTTCATTGAGAGCTCTCGTTGAGAGTGTTTTTTATTAGGGTTTCAATTATTTAAAAAAAAAAAAAAAAAAAAAAACTGTTCATTCGACACTGTTCACAGTACTGTTCATTCGACATTGTTCACAGGTACTGTTCATAGTTACTATTCATCAGGAAATTTTTTTTTCCTACTGTTCATGGCATCGGGCAGCAACGATCGGAACGCACTATCTAAGCTTTTGCAAATGGGTACGGTGGCCGAATACGAGAATGATTTTAAGATTCTTATAAATCAAGTAACGGGGATCTCAGAATCTTTACTTATATCGTTTTATATCTCCGGACTTAAACTGGATCTACAATGTTTACTCTTACGGTCAAATCCCAAAACTTTAGACGAAGCTTTTTCATTGACCCGTGCGGCGGAAACACGCTTCGCGAACCTAGATATTTGGGAATTTTTTAGGTCCAATCCTTTAACTTTGGGAGAAGACTTCTTCAAAGCTCGTATCACCGAGGTTCATTTTGAGACAATTGCAAGGGAAGAGAAAGTGAATATCGTTGAAAAGAAAATAGATGTCATTCTACCATTAGAGGATGAATTTGCTTCACCTAAGGCGGCTGAAGAGTCATTGAATGCTGATGAGTATATTGGAGTTGAAGAAGTTGAGGGTGGTGGTGAAGTGCTTAAGGTTGTCGAGGATGAGTTGAGTAGAGTGATATCGACACTTAAGGATGGAGATGGTGAATTTGATAGTCGTTTGGATGAAATAAATTTGAATTTTAGCGAGGAATTAGCGGACTCTCAATCTGCATATTTTTCGTATCAGCTTGAGGGCAAGGTGATTTTTGAAGGAATGGAGAGTGTTATGGCATTGGTAGCGGAAGGTGGAAGAATGTGTTGTGTTATGTCCAAGGTAGTGGAAGGTGGAAGGCGGAAGAGGAAAAAGGTGTTGGTTGCGGTAGCGGAAGGAAGGAGAACTACAGGAGTGGAAGATAGGAGTAGGATTTGGATTAGGATATGGGATCCCGGAATCAAGAGAAATTTTTTTGTTCCACACCTTGAGGACAAGGTGATTTTGAAGGAGTGGGGAATGATACGCCCCGGGCTTTATGTCATTTTATATTTATTTAGGATATATGTCTTTGTGTGATATTAGGAAAGTGTCATGTTTAGATATATCTTTATGTTTTGCTTGTTTTACAAGCTAGGGTTATTCGGTTATATATACCGAATCATTATTATGAATGAATCAATCAAAAGTTAATAAACAAATCTCTAGTTCTCTTCTTCTATTTTCTGACGGAGCCAGCACACGCTTGAAGTGGTGCCTTATCCCGATACAACCCTTAACCGGGTCGTATCAATTTGGTATTTTGTCTCTCCTCTTATCTTTTTCTCTTTTATAAACCCTTCTTTTTTCATTTCAAGTTACATATCCACACTTTTTTACGTGTTGAAAGATTTCAAAATGGCTTCTATGACCATAAAGCTCATCACAAAATCAAATGTTTCCAAGTTTGGTCGATTGCTTACATCTGTACCCCAAGGAACACCACATGTACCAAACTTATTCAGGGTTGTGGATGTCCCAAATCACTTTGAAAGTATTGTATAAGTCGTTGAAGTAACCAGCCGCTATATTGCCGTGCAACCGACCCAATTCCTCTTATTTGACTATACATGAACTAAGTTACCATATAACCTCTTAACTATAAGATAATATGCATACTATATATAACATCTTTCATAAGAGATTTCATTTATACAAAATTCATTATTCTTTTAAATTTTGTAAAAGAAGAGAACACACAACATCATATATTCAAGTATATATCCAATGATATCTAAAAGGGTGCATCATAGATATTCAGTAGAGCAAAAGTAAGTATAAATATTGATTCTTGCTAGACCTAAAGCTACAAGGACTTCACATCAAATCATTTCTAAAAACTCTCTCATTTCTCATACACTTAATGCTCAAACACAGTAAAAGTTACTATAATGAGAGTTAAAAAGATCGAGTAAAAAGATTAGCAAATTAGTACAATTTATTATTTTGTCTCTCCTTTTCATCCTTTTCTCTTTTATAAACCCTTCCTTTTCATTTCAAGTTACATATCCACATTTTTTAGTTGTTGAAAGATTTCAAAATGGCTTCTCTAACCAAAAAGCTCATATCAAAATCAAATGTTTCCAAGTTTGGTCGATTGCTCACATCTGTACCCCAAGGAACACCACCGGTACCAAACTTATTCAGGGTTGTGGATGTCCCAAATCCCAAGGAACACCACCGGTAACTATAATGGATGTGCTGGATGATACATGTTCTAACTATTCCATTGAAGGTTTGTTCGTTATTAGATATGTCATCAAAATTTAGTTTTTGTTAATATTTTTCTAAATACATAAATATATTTTTTCTTCTGTTTACTAGTGTATCTTTTGAAGGTGGCTCTGCTGAAAGGTTAGCATGTGTTTCTTTTAGTTACAAAAATAACAATAATAATAATAATTTTTTATATACTAAAGATTTTTTGCTTTTTTTTTTTTTTTTTTTTTTTTTTTGTTTCTAGTTTATGGGATGGTGTCCAAAAGCAACAACCTAGGTTCGTTTTGTATTTCATTGTTTCAAATATGTATATAAAAATAAATGTATGTTTTCTGCTACTACTGAGAAGCTAAAAAACTGGTAACTTGTTTTATTGTTTTTTCTTCTTTGTCTCAAATATACCTCCTCATCTCAAAGAGAGTTTATTGAGGTTGATGAGGATGGTGAAGGTCTGGTCTTCTGAAAACATTGATTCTTCAGTGAAAATATTTGAAGACAGGGTTGAGGTCTATGCTGATGCTCCCGGTTTCCTAAAAGATCATTTTCATATCATTGTTGAAGGTCATCAGCTCTTCATTACCGGGTTGGCTGTGACACCCACCAGTGGAACAACAGTTATCAACAAGCATCTGATGATAGATGCTGGCTTTCTTTATGATGCCAGTGGAGTCGTTGCTGTGTTGGAGAATGGCATTCTGATGGTGAAGTTTCTGGTTGGAACTGCATAAACGATGCAGGCTGAACCATTCCCTATTGAATGGGAGTGATGCACTAGCTAGCATCAGCATCACAAGTGCAGGTATGGTCAATTAATTAGTCAAAGAACAACAAACAATCTTCTATTTTGTTGAAACAATTATTGTTGTCTTACTTATATTAACAAAATAGAATATTGTTTGTTGTTCTTTGACTAATTAATTGACCATACATGCGCTTGTGATGCTGATGCTAGCTAGTGCATCACTCCCATTCAACAGGGAATGGTTCAGCCTGCATCCTTTCTGCAGTTCCAACCGGAAACTTCACCATCAGAATGCCATTCTCCAACACAGCAACGACTCCACTGGCATCATAATGAAAGCTGGCATCTATCATCAGATGCTTGTTGATAACTGTTGTTCCACTGGTGGGTGTCACAGCCAACCCGGTAATGAAGAGCTGATGACCTTCAACAATGATATGAAAGTGATCTTTTAGGAAACCGGGAGCATCAGCATAGACCTCAACCCTGTCTTCAAATATTTTCACTGAAGTATCAATGTTTTCAGAAGACCAGACCTTCACCATCCTCATCAACCTCAATAAAATACTATAATCGACCAAACTTTGAAACATTTGATTTTGTGATGAGCTTTTTGGTTAGAGAAGCCATTTTGAAATCTTTCAACAAGTAAACAAAGTGTGGATATGTACAGTGGCGGAGCCAGGAGCCAAGTTTAGGGGTAGCGAAATACGAAAATTTGTTTAGGGGTAGCGAAAATTTGTTTCAGGGGTAGCGAAATCGCCAAAAAATGGCAAAAAATCGCCAAAAATCGCTAAAATTACACTACCGGGTAAAAGTTCAGGGGTAGCGACCGCTACCCCTGGCTTACACATGCCTCCGCCCCTGTATATGTAAGTTGAAATGAAAAGGAAGGGTTTATAAAATAGAAAAGGATGAAAAGAAGAGACAGAATAATAAATTGTACTAATTTTCAAATCTTTTTACTCAATCTTTTTAACTCTCATTATAGTAACTTTTACAGTGTTTGAGCATTAAGTGGATGAGAAATGAGAGAGTTTTTAGAAATGATTTGATGTGAAGTCCTTATAGCTTTAGGTCTAGCAAGAATCAATATTTATACTTACTTTTGCACTACTGAATATCTATGCTGCACCCTTTTTAGATATCATTGGATATATACTTGAATATATGATGTTGTGTGTTCTCTTATTTTACAAAATTTAAAAGAATAATGAATTTTGTATAAATGAAATCTCTTATGAAAGATGTTATATATATATAGTATGCATATTATCTTATAGTTAAGAGGTTATATGGTAATTTAGTTCATGTATAGTCAAATAAGAGGAATTGGGTGGTCGGTTGCATGGCAATATAGCGGCTGATTACTTCAACGACTTCTACAATACTTTCAAAGTGATTTTGGACATCCACAACCCTGAATAAGTTTGGTACCGGTGGTGTTCCTTGGGGTACGGTTGTGAGCCATTTTGAACATCCACAACCCTGAATAAGTTTGGTACCGGTGGTGTTCCTTGGGGTACAATACTTTCAAAGTGACTTGGAAACATTTGATTTTGTGATGATCTTTTTGGTCAGAGAAGCCATTTTGAAATCTTTCAACAAGTAAAAAATTGTGGATATGTAACTTGAAATGAAAAAGAAGGGTTTATAAAAGAGAAAAAGATGAAGAGGAGAGACAAAATATCAAATTTTACTAATTTTCAAATCTTTTTATTCAATCTTTTTAACTCTCGTTTATGCATATAACTTTCACCGGGTGTGAGTATTAAGTGGATGAGAAATGAGAGCTTTTAGAAATGATTTGATGCGAAGTCTTTAGGCTACCCACAGTAAGGGGATTCAATCCTTCTTTTTTTTATTGGCACGTCAGCTTTCTCTCTCCAGCGACCTGCAGGCGATTAGGTGCCCCAGTACGGGCGACAAAGTTCATTTTTTTTATTAAACATTTTTAACACAAACTCAAATTTCATTCATAATTAAAACGTTACATAATAATTCAAAAAAAATAAAAACATTACACCACTTATTAAAACATTGCAACATTTATTAAAAACTAATAACCTAGGTTGTGACGTTCCTTGATCGAATCTTTGATTTTCTGCATTTTTTGTCGCTATAATGGGGGCAAAGATAGGTCGATTGGTGTGCAATTGAATATGATGTCTTTTTTATATATTTTTTTGTCGCTCAAATTCAAGTTTTTGTTCTTCTATTGCCAATCTTCTGTCATCTTGCTCCGCTTTCTTTCGCTCTAGCTCCTACTCCTTATCCCTTTGCTCCAGCTCTTTTTTCTTCAAGTCGTAGTATCCATCTGCCACCTGTTGCTTCTTTCCCAATGCCATTGACTTAATGGTTTTCCATTTGTCGGCTACCTCATCTAAATACGAAGACTTGAAATTCTCCGACGATTTCTTCTTAGTAGCCTTATTTTTCTTAGAGGCATCACGACCAACTGGTCGCTCATTTCGAGGCTCTTCATTATCAGGCACATTTGAGCTGATTTCAGAAGACCTTGGTTTTTTTCAAGCCGCATCTTGGTTTAAAAAGGCCGACATCTCATTTCTCTTCCAAGTCTGATGGTCCTCAAAATTTCCCAACAATGATCCAATACAAAGGCATGCTTCATCATTATTTCATATTCTTCACATGCTCGTTTGTAAATAGTGAGATCATTCGCACCACTTCAAAAATTAGCATAACAATTGTCATAAATGGCACAAAATGCACCAACTCTAGGACGAATCCTATTTTTCCACTTGCTGACAATTGAGTTGTACGATCTCCCTTCACAAACCTCATTTTCAAAGTATCTAATCATTTTTTTCCAAAATCCCTTAGAATTTTGGTTATTCCAACTATGCTATCCTCCGACGAATCACACCAACCCATGCACAACGTGATCTCTTCTTTTCGTGTCCAATTCGCGAATCATTCATGGTTTCTTTCTCAACCTCTTCTTAACCACCTTCTTCTTACCCTTTGTAGCACGTTTCTTTGGTTTGACCGGTGACATCTCTTCTGAAAAAGTGTTGTCGTCGTCATCATCAGGAATATCATCATTTGGAACCGAATCGTGATACGATCCATGACCCGAACCTTGATAACCCGGTGACATCTCATGACTCGGATAACCCGAACCGGTTCCAACATAAAAATAGGATTGTTGCATAATTGATCCATAAAATCACAAGCATCAAGATTGGTGTTGTTAACCGGAGAATAATTTTGATAATTTGAATAAGAAGACGTTGACGAGTCCAATGTTGGACGATACACCAATTCGGGGGAGCCATACATAGATTGTTGGCTTCGACGGGAGTGACTTTGTTGTGGTTGTTAGTTGTTTTGATATGGTGGAATAAATGAACGATTTATATTACGATTCATAGCAAATGAATTAAATGTTTGTTGCTGTGGAGGTTGCTGAGATTCATAATCAAAACTACGGGGTCAGAAATTGATATTTGGTGAGACACCGGTTAACCGGAAAGTCGAATCCGGTGATACTTGCGGGATGTTTTGCGGTAATCGAGATTTTCGGCCTTTTGTTTATTGTGGTGTTTTTTTTTATATATTTTGAATAGAGATAATCGTGAGATTTTGTGAATTGGAGTGAGTTTATGTTGTGTATTTATAAGGTAGTTTAAAAGATTTTTTTTGTTCCAAACGGCTATTTTACAACGGTAGTATTTTTTTTACCTCAAACGGCTATACACAAATGGCTATATGGATCAAAAAGAAAAATGAAATGGAAATGTTAATCGGTCAAGCCTGCGACCTATTTGGGTTTTTTTCGTCCCTCGACCGAGTAGCCCCACTAAGGACGATCGACTCAAATCGATCGCATATGTCGATCATGTTATGCTTCTGTGAGTAGCCTTATAGCTTCACGTCTAGCTAGAATCATTTATACTTACTTTTGCTCTATGTTGCACACTTTAAGATATCATTGGATATATACTTGAATATATGATGTTGTGTGTTTCTTTTCTTAAATAAAATTTTAAAAAATAGTGAATTTTGTATCAATACTTTTCAATTGAACTAATGATAAAGTCTCTCTAAGATCTTTTACCGGATATACCATTCTTACGCATGAATTTATATGCGATGGTGTCACACTTTCAAACAATGAAATAAATGTTTGGCTTAGTGAATAGTCTTCAAAAGAAGTGGCTAAATTTTAATCAACATCTCAGAAACTCCATTCATATCAGTGATCTTGACCTAGCAACTCTTTATGGAAAATACAACTATGATAAATGCTTGATAGCCAAAACTTATGCGACTAAAAACAAGAAAGCCTTGACAATCTTAACAATATCAACTGCATTTTTTTTCTAACTCTTTTTTTCAGGACTCTCAAGATGATTCCGGATATGAAGAGGACGTGAGAAGCAGTCAGGAGTACCTAAATGAAGAATTTCAGGAAAGAGCTTTACTAGCCAATTCCAAAATTCTTCAAAAAAATTCATCCAGATTCAGTGGATCAAGGGTCACTGAAGAGAAATGCTTCAAATGTGTCAAATCTGGTCACTACATGAAAGATTGTATCACAAAGCATCCTTACCCTCGTACCCTTCCTTAAACACCCATAGATACCAACTCAAACTCATCACTTCAGCACCAAAACTTTTCAATTATCAAACTGAACCAAGAGTTGAGAAAGACTAACAAGCAGAATACAGAAAGCCAAAGCCAAACTTGCACTCTTAACTGCTAGTGGTTCTAGCTCTCAAACCTCACAATAATTTCACTCCAAAAATAAAGGACTTGTTGTTAAATCTTATAACTGGGATGAAGTGGCAATGGGAAAGAACTGTTGGAATTATGATATCATGACATTCATATATTATAAACCAAACACATCAAGTGAGCATAGCAGAAGCAATTATAACAAGATCATATAACATGTAATTAATTAATCAATATTAAATAGTAAACGTACCTTTGTGATTCTAGCCCGAACAAGAATCAATTGCAATCTTCAAATCAAGAACCCTAATTAGGGTTTATGTGGATTATAAGAATTACCCCTTACCTCTTTTGTAATTCAATCCAAGAATCAAACAATAATGTGTTTGAATCACTTTTTTGTACATACGTACTAATTCAAGAAAAAGTTTATGCAAGTAAATTAAACACAAAACTTAGTTTGATCAATAAAATCGAATCCCTTATGGGATTGTTTGATGGATCGACAATGGGACAAAGAGAAGGAGAGAAAATACCAAGATGTGTGTGTACAAGTTATGAGAAAACAATACATCTTGGGTTTGTATATATAATTGAAACTTGGAGCTCAAGGCACAAAGGAGGTGTGGAAACCTCCTTGGCCGATCGGTTTGGAGAGTCCCCAAGGGATTCTAGAACCTTCCCTTGTTTCCAAATATTCATTAGTATTACTTTCCTAATCTTCGTTTAACGGTCGTTAGTCATTCTCCGTTAAATACTAACGGTTGTTACTAGTTTTGTGTTTATTAATAATTACGTATAACATTTATAAATAATTATTTCTTTTTCTCTTCATACGTATTGTGTGCAATCCCGTGATCTCGAGTTCGATCCTAACATACGACTACTAAAATAATGTCCATAATCTAACACCTCCCACTTGGACATATTTTAATAGTGTAATCACATCGGTTAGCGTCTTGCAACACGCCGATGCCTCTAGTACGATCTCGAGTAAGGCTCCTGGAAAACCTTTTAATGATTTCTCATTATTATTATCCTTTTGTTTCTAATACCATGTTAATAAGGATATGGATTATAGTCTTTCCTTAATTAACCATTCTGTTTCTCGTTGTTTATGATTGAGCAAGATTACCAAATCTTCTGAACATATTCAGGGGAGATCTTGGGTGTGGCCACACATACATCTTACCAACCCTACGAGGGGCCCAGCAGTATTAAACTCCAAAAAATAAATTTGAAGGAACAAATTCTATCTTGACTACAAGCAAAACCCACAAACTTTGTAACACTTCCGAAAACAATCCTTATGATTACCAGTTACGTATAGCGTTAAGTTGTTCCACAAAAATGTACTACATTCATGACACTTATCTTGCATCTCAAGTCTGAGGATAACTTCTCATGATTTACTTAATAACAAAATTCATAAAGTAACATCATGTAGTTGGGATAAGTCCTATATTCGGTATCATTGAATATCATCTGAAATGGCATGACTACGCATCAATATACTTTAAATATATTATACCAACCTTCATATTTGTCTTGATTTAATAATATTCCCATATTATTAATTGACAACGGACAATTTAGAATAACATTTATTCATGGATTAAACATGTAAAAACAGGATACAATATATTATAATTAAACATACCATGTATTTCAATTTATCATAATTGTTTAACATCCCTTATCCAAATACTAAATAGATCAATGCATGAAAAATCTTGTTGATGAATTATGTCTCAAGTAATGGCATTCCTACTTGTTGACAAAACATAAATCATCCAACTTTGATCTATCGGAATTTCAAGAATACTTATTTCAAGAATTCAACTAGTGAAGTTCTTGTATGTGCATACTCAACTATTTTGACAATGCCATATAATATTTCATAAAATGTGTGACACCCTTAACCTCCAATTTATAATAATCAAACTTCCAAACATTTTAAAGTTTAAAGCATTCTTATTCTCTTAATGTATAATGCAACTATGCTTTATTAAGTAAGCATAACTAGTAATAGCCAAGGATGAAATCCTTTACCATAACCAGTATTGAGTGTCATTTCAATTTCATTAGCATCATTATATGCAACAACAATATACCAATAAAAATTTCCCGTAAACATTAATATCCATTGTGTAATGTTTGATGCCCTTCAAACTTTCAAGTTTGTTGGCTATGACAATTTTCACAACAATTGAAAAATTGTTCATCTATAAAATTTGGAAGCTATTCCAGATTTAGGATGTGATTCTATAATCAAACATATTCTTTTTAGAATATTACACAAGTTATCTAATAACTTTTAATTAGATATTGCCAAATCATCTTGTAATTAAGCATGATACAATAAAACATGATGTTCATGAAAAATCTTTGAGTCATACTTAGATTTTATTCATGTCATACATATCTATTTAGACTTTCTAAATAATATATCATGTTATATTAGATTTATTTACCGCTCATGTTTCAACAATAAACATTCATTCCAAGGTTGTATGTCTTATTTTCTAAATCTTTAAAGTTTCATTCCAAACTAAGACTTAACTTTTAACTTATATGGAATGTTACTTTTATATGTTCTACAAGATATATGATTTAGAAATTAAACATAATACCCCCACTAGCTTTTAGGAATACTTATAAATTATCTTATTTCAATTATAAATTAAAACATGAATTTAATAATTAAACATAATAGTAATCTTCTAGATGCATGCATTTATCCATCCATGGATTATTGCACTTTGTACACTTCCAAAGATTTATTTGAATTCATAAACTCCTTTTGATTACTTATCATCCTCGCTCAAGTAATCACTCAAGAAAGAATTTTGATATTCCATTGTCAATTTCATAAATATGACAATCATAATCTTTATATATTTAATGTTTTTAGAAAAGAATATTCAATTACATTTAATTGCTCAAGTGTGATTAATAATCTTGTCATAAAACATACATTAAATATGTGTACAACATTGTCCATATGATTTCTATAAAAAGATTTAAACCACAAGGGTTACCTTATCTTTGAAGAAACTCATCTTTATTATCATGTTGAGATTTAACATTCAAATGTCAAACTTCATTATCATGTTGAGATTTAACATTCAAATGTCAAACTTCATCATGATATTTACTAGTGTATTTTAGAAGATTATGTATCTTGTAATTTTATCTTTTAAATATCAAAACTCTCACTTGCTTTTAGCAATTTAAAGACTATCTTTAAATACTTAGCAAATAAAGCAACAATACAATATTCTCTTTTGGGATATTACAAATACATATTGACAGTTCTTGACTTTACTTTGTTAATAACCTCTTCATAAGAAGTTAAACAAATTTAGAACTTCAATTTAAGACTTAATGTAATTCATCACATTCATCACATTTCATCATATGATGATGTCTTATTAATCTTCTAGGTTGGAGTTTTGTTAAATATGTCCAAGTCATTCTCAACATTCTAACCTTGATAACTTTTGGAAGAGAAGAAGTCATAGTTATCTTTAATCAAACAATATAACAAGAGTTTGATTTTTCTAACTGAACATACCATAAACATTTGGTATTTCATTAGTATTAATATTGTAAGACAATCTAACAATATTTAAGATAACCATATTTGTTCTGACTTGTCTATTTACCAACTAATTTATTTTAATAGTATAATAATTTTCAAGCCAATTACATGCTTTATAACACAAGTACTTTTTTTACAAAATCACTTCATGTTCATGTCTTTACAAGAAAACATAAACTATTATAATCTCACTATACGTTATAAGTCATTTAACAATTAAATAACTTCATGTATATGTCTTAATTAAAAGACATAACAATATAACGTCTTACTTTATTATAAGTCTTGTAACAATTAAAAGACTTTATGTTTATATCTTTACAATGAAACATAAACATGTTTAACTAAAGTAATTATGAACACCATCTTTTGGTTTCAATAGTAATTTCAAGTTAATATATTACTTCACAATAATGTAAACAACATTATTTATTCATTTATTTATGTCATTCCAAGAACATATAAATATTCAGATTGAAGCAGCATTAGATTACTTAATTAATTTATGTCATTCCATGAATTTATAAATCTATAAATTAAAGTAGTCTTGATATCATATTGACACATGTTCTAATAGGTATCTAATTTAGAAACTGCAAATTCTCATAGTTCAATTACATCAGTTGATCTGCTAGTAATGAAAATATGAAATTCACCTTGTTGTTGCAATCTAGTTAAGCTCTCACATAACATAAATTGTAACACCAAGTGTTTCTTGAATTAGCTTAGTATAATTCATATTAGAACATTATTCTAATTTAGAAACTGCAAATTCTCATAGTTCAATTACATCAGTTGATCTGCTAGTAATGAAATATGAAATTCACCTTGTTGTTGCAATCTAGCTAAGCTCTCACATAACATAAATTGTAACACCAAGTGTTTCTAGAATTAATATTAGAACCTTATTCTCTTACCTTGTAGTCAAGAGAATCCATTATATCTTTATGAGTTGTTTCTTGTACACATTAAAGATAACATTTCTCCCACTTGTGCATGGAATAACCTCATATAGTTGATAAACAACACGCCACGCATTTGTTTATGTGATCAATATGATTGTGTCATAGATTTTAGCATAACAAGTAGTTATAGAACAACAATATCTAGTAAGGAAACGTACAAGACTATCCTTAAAAGTATGAGTTTCTACACTTGGAAAGCAATTATCTTTAGCTACCAAGATGTCAAAGCTTGTAACTCCCACTGAATTAAAGATCATTACAATAATTCCTTATTCATTAATAAGTATACAAGACTCCCACTGAATTTGACAACATTGTAAATGTTTCATATCCAGTGATAGAAAATAGTGTGCTTTTAACTTTCCTACACCTTTGAATGTCCATACGTAACAATTACTTATGCACTAAAGAGTGTATTCTACTACGTAAATGATGGACTATCCACCTAATGCTATTAACTTAAAAATTGGGCATGCAATTTCTTCCTTAACAGGTCTACCATCCTACAATGTATGTAGTACCTTTTTAAATAGTCAAAACAACTAGTTGAATAAACTAGTTTGTCTTTTACCATTTTGCGGTAATTAGTCTAGCTTCTAATTATAATAGCTCATAAAATGTCATACACAATTTTCTATTAACCAAATATCATATTTGTTACTAAAAATTTAATCACCGAATGAGGATGATAAAATCCCTATGAAAAATGTATGCAATTTTCTTAACTATTAAAAATTTGCTATGAGTTATATTAGAATTTAGACATATCTAATATTCCTATTATCCTTTCTCATTCATGAAAAGGAATAGGATTGTGTCTCACTCTTCCTTCATAGAAAGGAGACTTCTTTTGTCTTTTAAGTAAATATTTCTTAATCAAACATTTGTTTGAAAACAGAACTAGATCAATTTACCAAAGCCCAAAGTGCGTTTACGGTTTGAACGTTGCATTAATACATTAAAGCGAATTACAAAATTCAATTTCAGTATTTTCGATAATTAGATCTTTAAGAAAATAAAATACCCATTGGTAAATATTCATATAAACCATAGTATTTTCTTAAAGCTAGGATCCTAATTGACATAGTACCATTACATCAGTTGATCTGCTAGTAATGATAGTATTCAACAAGGTAACTGTCGAACAATAATTGCCAATGTCATATTGCAATTCCTAGATTTATGGGATTTACAATCACAAAACTTTTGTAATGTAAGCATGTTTGATCCCCATCTTAATGCCTTGAGTCCAAGATCTCACTTCCTACTCAATTTAAGTTGTCTAACTTAAAATCTGCAATCTCATAAATCCATCACATCAGTTGATCTGCTAGCAATGAATTTATGAAATTTACCTCTCCATTGCAATCTCGCCAAGTTCTCACATGACGTAAATTACAACTTCAAGTGTTCTTAATTAGATGGCATTTAACTTAATTTTATAAGGGTATTAAATTTTGACGTGTAATCAAAATAATGTATGAAAAAGCATGCATACAACTTCATAACATTGGTTTTATAAAACATTTTTATTACCAATTTGCTAAGAGTAAAATAACAAAGTTTTGATTGAGGTATCGGGTTCACCAATTAAAGAATTACCAACAATTATCGTCCACTATATCGTACTTTTGCATAAGCCCGAAAGCTTAGTGTTTCGGATAATCATTGTGGAATTGTGGTTAATTCACCCTTAAGATAACAGTGTACGTAATATAGTGATATAGGTAAGTCTAGAGTCGGCAACCAAGCAGTTGTAGAGAACCGGTAGGTGCATGAGCTTTTAAAACCCCTCTCTACAAGTACATTGGATGGCAACCTTCGGTCCGCCTTTCGCACACTATGTACAAAAACATCAATCAACCAATCCTTTAAAATTTACTTTTAAAACCAAAATAATTTCGCCATTTATTTAGTCCATATTATTCTTCTATTCAAAAATTACCCTTTTTCGTTTAAAAACATGTCTAACATAATAATAAACAAAAAACAAGTAATATAAAATAAAAAATAAAACAACCAAATAAACATATACATAACATAACAATTAAATATGTATAAAACATGTAGCCACATGCAAATCTTATTCAATAGTCCTATTAATAATCAAATTTAGGTGTATAACGTATTTGTTCAATTAAGGTTTTCTTCTTCTAGGAAAAAGAGCCACATACATCGATAAATCGATTGCGTAAGCCAAAACTAAACAAATACCACATAGCACATAATTGATTACTTAATATTGGAGTCTTCCCCAATTCGACATCTATTAATAAATTTACATGTTTCGATATAACTTAACAATATATATATATATATATATATATATATATATATATATATATATACAATTTAAACCATTTAAATTTTCACACAATATAAAATCCATGCAAATATGCACTTTTTCATGGATTAAGCTTAACAATTAACATATTGCACCAAGATCGTTTACTAAAATGCATAACAAATTACATGACATCCTAGGGTTTCTAATCATATTAAAAAAAAAAAAAAAAAAAAAAAAAAAACAAAACCCTAAAACCCTTTAAGGTCTAAATCGACCCATAAAAAAATTAGGGTTAGGAATCTAAAAACCCTAAAAAACATATAACTAAACGAATCAAGATCCAATTTTTATGCTTTTCGATAATTAATTACACATTATAACGGCTCTAGATGCCACTGTTGGAATTATGATATCATGACATTCATATATTATAAACCAAACACGTCAAGTGAGCATAGCATAAGCAATTATAACAAGATCATATAACATGTAATTAATTAATCAATATTAAATAGTAAACGTACCTTTGTGATTCTAGCCCGAACAAGAATCAATTGTAATCTTCAAATCAAGAACCCTAATTAGGGTTTATGTGGATTATAAGAATTACCCCTTACCTCTTTTGTAATTCAATCCAAGAATCAAACAATAATGTGTTTGAATCATGTTCTTGTACACACGTACTAATTCAAGAAAAAGTTTATGCAAGTAAATTAAACACAAAACTTAGTTTGATCAATAAAATCAAATCCCTTATGGGATTGTTTGATGGATCGACAACGGAACAAAGAGAAGGAAAGAAAATACCAAGATGTGTGTGTACAAGTTATGAGAAAACAATACATCTTGGGTTTGTATATATACTAATTGAAACTTGGAGCTCAAGGCACAAAGGAGGTGTGGAAACCTCCTTGGTCGATCGGTTTGGAGAGTCTCCAAGGGATTCTAGAACCTTCTCTTGTTTCCAAATATTCATTAGTATTACTTTACTAATCTTCGTCTAACGGTCGTTAGTCATTCTCCGTTAAATGCTAACGGTCGTTACTAGTTTTGTGTTTATTAATAATTACGTATAATATGTATAAATAATTATTTCTTTTTCTCTTCATACGTATTGTGTGCAATCCCGTGATCTCGAGTTCGATCCTAACATACGACTACTAAAATAATGTCCATAATCTAATAAGAACATGCCAAAAATGAAGAATGTGTGGACATCATCATAAAAAGGTATACTGATGAGGCGAAAAATGAACCACTTTTAGGGGGTCATTTAAGCCGGAATTCGAATTTATTTGATCAAATATTGCCCTAAATCGTTCCTTTTGTGATTTTAGGTACTTTGGGAGAGAAATCTGGAAAAGGAAGCAATTCGGACGTTTTTGGAGCATAAAAGTGAAGAAAACGCCAAAGTCTTAATTTTCCTTGCTGGGAACAGTAGGTGACGGCGTCAAGAGAAATTTCCATGACGATCCAGAACAGATTTGACGGCGTCACAAGGAAGGGCGTCAAGAGGAAAATGCATGACGGCCTGGAAATGCATAATACATGACAGCGTCAGAAGTAGATCAAGGCAGTCCGAGAATTATTTTGGCGGCGAGGTGACGGCGTCACCTATTTGGTCTTGACGCCGTCAAACCCTATTTCTTATATATAGTTTTCTAATTTTTACACATAAAAGGGAGAGAAGTTTTGGAGGAACCCTAGTACGATTTTGGTGCGTATTTTACAGGTTTTTCAAGGGTTCCAACCCCTTGATACCTTTCATGTGTAATTAAGATAAGTGTTCTTTTAATTCAATCAATATGTCTATGTGTTGGTTGTCTATATCTTGTTCTTGTCTTAATTCCATCATGCTAGGCTAGATCTATCTTGTGTTTGCTTGGATCTAATGAAACCTAGATGTTAATTATATGTTGATTACTTGTTTATAGTTTGTTTTTGGATGAGTGAATTTATATGTTAGGCTTAAGAAAACTGGCAGATCTCCAAATGGTAACATGCTTGAACGTCTTAGGAAACATGAACCGATTGCACTAAGGTCTTTATTGGTTGTATTTAATGCATGAGCCACTATTTACAATCCCTATGGTTGTGCTGGGCATGGTATAGGAGGAGATAAGAGCTCATAGAATTGGGGAGTTATGTGCGATACCCCATGAATGGTATTAAGGAATACAATCCGTCATCCATACAACTATAACAAGTAATTAACGTGTAAAAGATATCTAGAGAGTAATGAAATCTAAGTAAACAAGTATAATTTAGTTTATTTTCAGTTTTAGTATTTTATTTTGATTGCATCTTAGTATTGGGTTAGTTGACTAGCAACTAATTCCGCCCAAATCCTTCAAACCCGAGATTTTAACTTGCTTTCTAAAAAATATAAAAATACAAAAATAATCATCCCTCATCTTTAGAACTAATATTTAGGTTTTCTAATCCTAGCGACACTATTCCTAGCTGAACGATCAATCCCCCGGTACTTGTCACTATACTATACTACAACGATCAGGTACACTGCCTGGTGGGGGTTGTAAGCTTCTCAAGATCCCTTGAGAGGTAAAGCCTGGTGCAATTCCCACGCATCAAGTTTTTGGCGCCGCAGCCTGGGGAATAGTTATTGTTTAGGTTAGAATTTCTTTTTATTAGGTCTACTTGCTAGATTCCTTTATAGTAAGATTTTATTTTTATTTTTAGGTTTTCTTTAGTCTATCTCATTTCTTTGTGTCTTTGTTCGTAACCACCCAACATCATGGACAACGGGAACATCTTTGAACCCGTCATCCCACCACAACAAAACCCACCATTAGAACCCCTTAGGCCCCGAACCTTAGGAGAGTATTCCCGACCTAGCCACCAAGGCTACCGAAACACCATTGAGCTCACCGGAGCCAATGTGACCCCCTTGCGATCCGACACCATCCGGTTGGTGCAAAGCGGATGTGCATTCCATGGACTTCGTTCCGAAGATCCAAACCAACATCTTAAGGACTTTCTCAAAATCGTAGATTCCATAGACCTAGGTGTTGAAACTAGAGAGACTACCCGATTACGCCTATTCCAATTCTCTCTATGGGATCAAGCTAGTCAATGGCTTGAGCGTTTACCCGCGGGATCCATCACCACATGGGATGATCTCACCACTCGTTTCCTTGCTCAATTTTTCCCACCGGGGAGAACTACTAAGCTTAGAAATGACATCTTGATGTTCCAACAACGTCAAAATGAATCCTTTTATGAAGCATGGACTCGATATAAAGACCTGCTCCGAAAAGTCCCTCATCATGGCATCGAACCATGGCTCCAGATTCAAATCTTTTACAATAAAGTTGACTATCAAACAAGGAGAGCCATTGATTACGCAGCCAAAGGCAGGCTAAATAGACTTAGCATTGACGAGTGCTGGAAAGTTCTTGAGGGGTTGGCACAATACGAAGAAGAAGGATGGGAGGACCCAATGTTTCCAAGCAAGGGAAAACTTGACTACGCACACGCCACCAAAGAACAGTTATTAGGAAGCATCGAGAAGCAGGTAAAAGAATTAATGAGTATTGAGAAACCTGCTGCTGTAACCACGAGGAATCCTAATTTACGTAGGAATGCGGTTATCAACCACAATTTTCCTGAACGTTCACGACAAGAGGAATTCGAAGGGATAATGGTAACCTTCATGGATAATCAGGAAAAACAAATCCAGCACCTAGAAGCACGCATGGAAAGCACTCACAAAGCTTTTATGAATTTTGTAGATCAATTCATATCAAGGGTCAAAGAAAAGATCAAAGAAAATTCCGAACCTAGAAAAATCGAAAAAGTCTTCGAGGTTTCAACTCCTTTGGCGTTTGACCAAGAGGATAACGAGAAATCTTCCCCAAGTGCTTCACCATCAATCACCCCCCACTTTTGTGAGCATCCTCAGAAAGAGAAGAATTCGCAATTCCATAACATTTTCGTTGGATGCTTGCGAACCACACTCCCAAACCTATCCAAGAAACGTTCTTTTGGTTTTAAACCAGGTGTGAAGAGGTTGTACCTCAAAAACACCACTGATTTGAAACCCTCTATGGAACAACATCTCTTTGTACACACCGGTGACCCGTGCGAAGGTTACAACTTAGCCAAAACATCACCCAATCCCTTCTATGACCTCACCTTTTTCCGTAACAGTAATGAAACGTTCGACCCTGGTGGACCTCGTTAACGGAATAGCTACTCATGGTTTTACTAATGTTTAGCTATTTATACAAAGTGCAGGGACTAAATGTAGAATTACTCCATTTCTCACCACACACGGGCATCTGACGGCGTCAGCCAATTACTCTTGACGCCGTCACCTCGATAGATCAGCAATATTTACCCAAAACCAATCACTTTCAACCCATACCCCACAAATCTCACCCAAATTGCTGCTACTACTCCGAATCTCCACCCCTCAATTCGACGTCTTCGGCAACCAATCTTCATTCGGTAAGTAATTTTTCTTCATTCTTTTTCGATCAATTGTCCGTAGGATCAATCAATTTTGAAAACCCCTTTCGCCCGAAACCCCATTTTTGACCCATCATTAACAAATCGTAATGCCATCCATATGGTGATTTGTAAACATGGGGTTACCCTTTGATGATGTTATTCCACTCGGATCATGCATTAGTTTGGGAAAAGCCCTCCATACCACGGAATTTTTGACCCCCTACCCATGTTTTCTGATTAAAGGAGTGTTTGGGTAACGGGTTAAGAGTTTGAAAATTGATTTTTCCCTCGTAATTGCATGGTTCGGATTCTGATGGGTCTGACGACGTCAGGACCTCCTTCCTGACGGCGTCAGATGTGTCTGACTGCTTGAATAGATTAAAACTTTCGTTCTAATTGTTTCCGCCCTCTTCATCTTGTTCCAGGAAAATGAGCAAGCGATCTCGTCCACATCATGGCAGCTCTTCCAGGTCACAAGGAGTTAACTATGGAGAATTGGTCCATAGTTGGGGTGTCTTCGACAATGTGGCCGCCACCACCAAGTATGCGGAGTTGTGTAACCACCCCATTGATGCTGGGGCCGTGGTTGATTGGGAGTTTTTGAGATCCCAAGGGTTGGAAGGTGCGTTTCTGGGGAGGATCCACACTGATGGATTTGCGGGTCCTCAATGGGAGAGATTGTTTAGGATTAGGGAGACGGTGTATAGCGAGTTGGTAAGGGAATTCTTTGCGACCTTCCATTTTGCTCAGGCTGAGGCTAGGACAGACATGGGGGGAACCACTATCTATTTTAGATTAGGAGGGGAGTTGCGATCATGCTCGGTTACTGAGTTTGGTTGGAGGTTAGGGTTGTATACTAGGGAGGAGGCGGTTGATGGAGATTTTATGCAGAGATTGTTGAATGGGGAGACTCAGAGGAGTGATATGAGGTGTGTCACTTTTTGGCCGACCATTGGGGACGGGGTTTATACCTCGATGACTAGGGCAGCATCGATCAGGGACCCTAGGGCCAGACTGGTCCACAGGTGCATCACATACAGCCTGTCTGGACGTCATGGCACCACTCACCGTGTTACTGCTTCAGATCTTTTCTACCTGTACACCATCTTTTCAGCGGATGTCTACTGCAACATCCCATTTTGGGTGGCTAGCTATCTGAGGACCAGTGTAGGTGAGAGGGATATCGATAAGGTGTATGGGGGGATGTTCGTGACCCGGTTGGCTCGTTCCTATGATCTTCTTACTCCTCAGATCACGGGGTACTTGAGCGACTGTGGGGCTTGTAGGGTGGTGAGGGCTAAATCCCTCAGGCAGATGAACATCGTGATGCAGCTGGCTTATGGGTCCTATGGTTGGTACGCGGCAGGAATACCTGATGATGAGGATGATGATGATGATGAGGTGGGGCCCCAGCAGCATCAGTTCCAGGGTTATGAGGAGGGGACAGCCGACTACTACCGGCACATGAGTCGGGGAGACTGGCAGGCACACCAGAGTGCCTGGATGGGTCAGGTGGACGCATGGCGGACCACCACTGACCAGCGCTTTGATTGGATGTATGATCACACCATCTGCCAGATGCAGCACCTCTCCACCCGAGATCAGCTTGAGCCTCACCTGCAGATTGACCCATTCCCTGGCCGTGAGACTGACTACCCTCCCTACGGGTACACCGGACACCTCCCTCCTGGCTATGACTACCGCTTTGGTCCTCCTCCCCAGTGATTTTTCTTGATATCTGTTATTTGTGAACAATTTATTGATGGTCATGTAATTCAAAACAATTGATGCTGTAATAGTCTAGGATTCGGCCTCTGTTGGCCTTGAGCAATTTTATTTTCATGTTTATTTAAAATAATTGAATGTGCTTGTGTTGACGTTCTTCGTTTCGTGTGATTTTTTATTTTTGTTTGTTTGTTATTTGCTTCCGTATGCATGCTTAGTTTTTATTGTTAGTAGATCATGTTTCTCAATTAAAATGTGGAAATACTTTACTTTGTTGTTTTGGCCTAGTCTTAACTCCACCTAAAAGTATTTTTGCAAAAGATAAGTGTAAGGGGAAACCCCAAATATGTTTTTAAGAAACAAACCGATCATGATTCTCCACAATATTAAATGAACATGTATATTCGTATTTGTTAGAGTCAAATGCTTGTATTGAGTCATAATGAAGTTTTGCAGAAATTTCCAGGAAGTAGGACCAAGTTTTTCCAGAAATTTTCCGAAAACTTAACATAAGAATTTCTGCAGGTCAATCCTGACGGCGTCACGAGTTAACTCTTGACGGCGTCAAGTGTAAAAATCTGGATATTTTACCGGTTTTGTTTTTCTAACGGAGTCTTATGGTTTTTGTGAATTATTGAGTTTTATAATCTCCAGGAAATCTGCAAACTTCATTCCACAAGCATTATATCTTATTTTGTTTTCTAGGATTTAGTAACTTATATAGGATGCTGCCGATTTTACGCGAGGTTGTTTTGTCTATTTTCTCAGGATTCACAGGTTATGTATGACAAGAAGATGATTTATATTCTGGAAGGGAAGCTCTGATTGTTCATTTTCTTGGAGGAAGATCTAACCTGGCCACCTTATTATCCATACCGAGCGAATCAGGGGAGTATTTGATTTCATTCCTTTTACTTTTGCACTTTTACATTCTTTACTTGAACATTGGGGACAATGTTCATCTTAAGTGTAAGGGGAGGGTAAAAAGATGATACCTTACATATGCACTTTCGCTTGAGTTTGTTTCGTTTAATGGTAGATGTGTAATAAAACTATGAGAAATACTTGTTAGTGTAATTTTAGCGCCAAATTTAAAATTTTTTACAACATTTAGGAGTGAAACTTTAGCCATAGCAAGCGTCTCATGGATAGGAGATTGTATGACTAGCACATAACCGTATATTCAGAAAAAATTTCCACCCAAATATGTGAGGTTCGCCTTTAGATTTGATAGGAAAAGCATTTACTATTAGTGCTTATGAGTGTACCGGTAGCATTTAGATTCTAGAACTTGCGTTAGTGATGCATCCCGAGACCGCTAGTGAGACTACATTCGTGTAGTAGGATTTACTACATGATAAGAGGCATTAGGATCACCCTTGTGTTAAACCCGTATTATAATTACTTGATCATTTAAGTCATATTACTTGGCTAGTTAAGTCAACTAATTTTTCCCAAACCCTTAGCGTTGTACTCATTTTTAGTACACGAAACCCCTAGTACACCCCTCCGAGCCTATCTTTTCGTTTCTAACTTTAAGCATTTTACTTAAAGGAAGAATTTGTTACACCCCACTTAAATGTACAACCAAATCGCCTTAGCCTTCCGTGTATGCGCTCATCTTTAGTGCATTATTGTTATTTGTTAAACCCTAAGTTAACTATCTAACTGATTACATGGTTGCTAAGTCGAGTCATATCCTTGTACATATTGTTTTGGGACGATTGGGACTCATGGGTAAGTACTTATTTTATGGAGTAATGGGGAAGAACATCATTTATTACCCCCAAACGTACGTTAATCTTAAAAGTGCTCCAAGTGTTTTGATTTTCTTAATTCGAGTCATTAGTTTAGTTGATTGTAAAGTATGTAAAGATTCAAGTGTAAGGGGAATTACCATTCCCTATGATGTATTATTTTGGATGGTAGGGTAAGAGTGTATGCAAAAAAAAAAAAAAAAAAAAAAAAAAAGAAAAAAAAAAAAAATCGAAAAAATCGAAAAAATCAAGAAAAATAAAATAAAATAAATAAATAAAAAAGAAAAACATACGGACTACCATCCCTTTTCATTCTATGTTCATTTTTATATTTTTGTTATTTTTCATTTATTAGCTTAAGTCGAGTCTAGTCTTGGCTTAGCAATGCCATATTGTACATGTAATTAACCAAGATTGTTAACTCGCCACCAGTAAAACTTCCTTTATCCAACAAAACCGTGTATTTCACATCCCTACACCTAACATTACAACCTTTTAAAAGACCTCTTTGATAGTTTATCCTAGGTGCTTACGCATGTGGTGGAGGTTTGATCCTTTCCCAAGCCTATGGTAATCTATTTTGCTATGACAGGTAGTGAGAGATATCTTCCGTTTCCATATTGTAATTTATACTTTATTACACCCGAGAGATGTGAGTATCTAAACACTATTTGTGAGGTGCTTGCGTATGACCTCCGTGCTTGTCTATTGGTCTTTAGTGGAACGATTATTTGTTGTAATTACTTTTATATTAGTGTTAAATGACCCCTAACTTGTATTTTGAGTAGAATAAAAGCGCATTTGCTTGAGGACAAGCAAATCTCAAGTGTAAGGGTATATGATGAGGCGAAAAATGAACCACTTTTAGGGGGTCATTTAAGCCGGAATTCGAATTTACTAGTTTTGTGTTTATTAATAATTACGTATAATATTTATAAATAATTATTTCTTTTTCTCTTCATACGTATTGTGTGCAATCCCGTGATCTCGAGTTCGATCCTAACATACGACTACTAAAATAATGTCCATAATCTAACAAGAACATGCCAAAAATGAAGAATGTGTGGACATCATCATAAAAAGGTATACTGATGAGGCGAAAAATGAACCACTTTTAGGGGGTCATTTAAGCCGGAATTCGAATTTATTTGATCAAATATTGCCCTAAATAATTCCTTTTGTGATTTTAGGTACTTTGGGAGAGAAATCTGGAAAATGAAGCAATTCGGACGTTTTTGGAGCATAAAAGTGAAGAAAACGCCAAAGTCTTAATTTTCCTTGCTGGGAACAGTAGGTGACGGCGTCAAGAGTAACATCCTGACGGCGTCAAGAGAAATTTCCATAACGATCCAGAACAGATTTGACGGCGTCACAAGGAAGGGCGTCAAGAGGAAAATGCATGACGGCCTGGAAATGCATAACACATGACGGCGTCAGAAGTAGATCAAGGCAGTCCGAGAATTATTTTGGCGGCGAGGTGACGGCGTCACCTATTTGGTCTTGACGCCGTCAGACCCTATTTCTTATATATAGTTTTCTAATTTTTACACATAAAAGGGAGAGAAGTTTTGGAGAAACCCTAGTACGAGTTTGGTGCGAATTTTACAGGTTTTTCAAGGGTTCCAACCCCTTGATACCTTTCATGTATAATTAAGATAAGTGTTCTTTTAATTCAATCAATATGTCTATGTGTTGGTTGTCTATATCTTGTTCTTGTCTTAATTCCATCATGCTAGGCTAGATCTATCTTGTGTTTGCTTGGATCTAATGAAACCTAGATGTTAATTATACGTTGATTACTTGTTTATAGTTTGTTTTTGGATGAGTGAATTTATATGTTAGGCTTAAGAAAACTGGCAGATCTCCAAATGGTAACATGCTTGAACGTCTTAGGAAACATGAACCGATTGCACTAAGGTCTTTATTGGTTGTATTTAATGCATGAGCCACTGTTTACAATCCCTATGGTTGTGCTGGGCATGGTATAGAATTGGGGAGTTATGTGCGATACCCCATGAATGGTATTAAGGAATACAATCCGTCATCCATACAACTATAACAAGTAATTAACGTGTAAAAGATGTCTAGGGAGTAGTGAAATCTAAGTAAACACATTTTCTCCACTTATTGCTCACAACTCTAGTATAATTTAGTTTATTTTCAGTTTTAGTATTTTATTTTGATTGCATCTTAGTATTGGGTTAGTTGACTAGCAACTAATTCCGCCCAAATCCTTCAAACCCGAGATTTTAACTTGCTTTCTAAAAAATATAAAAATACAAAAATAATCATCCCTCATCTTTAGAACTAATATTTAGGTTTTCTAATCCTAGCGACACTATTCCTAGCTGAACGATCAATCCCCCGGTACTTGTCACTATACTATACTACAACGATCAGGTACACTGCCTGGTGGGGGTTGTAAGCTTCTCAAGATCACTTGAGAGGTAAAGCCTGGTGCAATTCCCACGCATCATATACATATAACCTATTTTCAAAATATGGAATCTTCCGTTAGAGATGAACACTTGTAGGGATGAGTTATTAGAACTAAAACAAGTTAAGATAATTGCCCTAACTTTTCAGCATGCTAACACTTAGATTCTAAGTAAATAAGACCCTCATGTATGAACTTGGTCAAATTAAGTCTATCAGTAAATCTTGGTTTAACAGTTCAGATAGGGTAAGTCAATGCATTAGCAAAAAATATTCTTAAAAAAATTAAACATGTTAGGTGCTGAATCTAATCTCTGAAGCAGGTTCATCAAAAAAGGAACATAAGGAAATAATCTTTGCAAGATCATCAACTTGATGTGATCATGAGAGGTCAAAAGATTAAGTTTATAAATCTGACCTGCAAAAATGCCTAATTGGAACGCAGAAAGAATCATATCCCCTAAACATGATTTGATGAGGTGCAAAATTATATTGTTTTTGGGGTCATTTAACTCATTATTTCATGCACTTTATATCATTTATTGCTTAAAATCGTTCTATTTGACTTTTAGGTATTTGATTATGCATATGCTCAAATAGTACGAGTTTTGGGTATATTTGGACGATAGAAGGAAGAAAAAAACGAAAGTTTCCAAATGTGACCGGCAAGCTTGAGGCCGTCATTCAAAGTGCCCAAAAATTGGATTTTCACAAATTTTCATGATTAGTCAGTGTAGAGACGGGTATGGTGATCCCGTCACAACCCCTTAGTGATGTCGTTACAGCCTATAAACAGACGCCAAGACTTGAAGTCAGTGAAAAAAATGTTAAATCGAAGACGGAAAGGTGATGGTGTCACAATTATAAGCTGACACCGTCACTAAAGGGTGTTATCGGGTTGGGTTATCAAACATTATATTTTCTGTTCTGTTTTTTTATTTCACAGTTTTACAATAAAAACAAAGTTAAAAAATACGACAGTTTAAACGTCAGCCCATTTGGGCTTATTTTTTATAAGCTTCAATTTTGTGGCTTATTTTGAGACTTTTAGGCTTATATAAGTTTATTATGATATGATAAACTTATAAAAGCCGACAAGTCTCAAAATAAGCCGTAAAATTAAGGCTTTTATAAGTTTATCATATCATAATAAACTTATATAGGCCGACAAGTCTCAAAATAAGCACAAAATTTAGAGCTTATAAAAAATAAGCCCAAATGGGCTTACGTTTAATAAGCCGAAACAAACACCCCTTAAAAGATCACAGTAGTGTCACATTTATTGATATATTATCCCCGTCTTAAAATAGTTGTTCATTTACAAAAGACACATAGTTTAAGAAAAACATTATCATTAAAGCTTTATATTTCTTACTTTTTATTTAATGATAGTTTTAGTCTTAACTAATTAATTTATAACTTTTTTAAAGTTTCTAATTATAACATCAAGTGAGGGTAATATGATAAACTTGATCTAAATTACTTATTTATGTTTGGAAGTGGATTATTTAATTTGAGACAAACCAAAAAACAAATGTAGACAATATATTTGAAGAAGGGGTACTTAGTTTAGAGCATCAGGTACCATGGCCTGAGCCAAAGTCACTTTTGGGTGTCACGGCATGCCACCTCAATAAAACACTCATTTTCACTCATACAGCCAAAACTTCTTACCTCGTAAATCAAGCTAAATCACATTTTTTGAGACACATCAAACCCAATAAAGACACAGCTTAATACAAACACAAAAAATTTGGGAGTGAAAAGATGCAAAGTGAAGGCGGTATCATGTGTTGACTTTGGCTTGATGTTGGATGACGCATGGGTGTACGCCACCGCACCCGGTATGCTCTTACAATAGTTATTTGAAGTTTTGAACAAAGGGTGGAGTTGGAACCACAATTTAAGTGACGCAATAGATTCTCAACTTAGCTACTAATTTTCGTACAGTTGCTTCTTGTTTCCTGGTCACGTGAATTTGGGTAATGGCACATAACCTCCCTACCGAACTTGTATTTCCAAATGTTTTAATTTCATCATACAAATAAGGCTACCCCCAATAAGGGTATTTAATCCCTTCCTATTTCTCTTTCATGTCAGTTTTCTCTCTCCAGCGACCTTCAAGCGATTGGTGCCCCAGTAAGGGCGACCATCATCATTTTTTTTAAACATTTTTAACACAAACTTAAATTTCATTAATAAAACGATACGAAATTAAAAATTACATAAACATAAAATTAAAATGTTACATAAACATAAAATAAAAACGATACGAAATTAAAACATTAAATAACATGAACATTCATTGGTAATCCGGCCGGGTGATCCCAGGTTTGAAAGTTGTCAGAGCGATAACCGTCGTCGTACGAAGAGTAGTTCGCAAACTTTCTCTCTCCGTGCTCTGCTTCCAACTTGATAAGCTCCCGTTCCTTACTCTCGTTCCAGCCAGCACCTTCTTCATAACCTAGCTAAAATTGATCCAGATGAGGTAGATGTTGTTGTTGCTCAACAAATCTTGGTGCATCAGATGATGTTGATGCACCTTGCACAAATTGTTGGTTCTGTTGTGATACAGAACCAACTGCCACATTTTTCTCAAAACTCGAACGGATCTTGTTGGAGATTTGGGCATGTATCTGATTCACGCAACCCCATAATGTCTCACTAACGGCAGCGTCTTTGCGATATTCATCGTACAAAAACTGGTCGATCACGACTTTTCTTTCTTTAGAGATGTCTTTGCACTTCATGTATCGTTGTCTCAAACGTTGTTTGAGTGCCTTTGCGAGCTCAAACAGTTTGATAACTTCAACAATAGTCTGTTGTCGATCCGTGTCATCTTTGTCGGTTTGTTGTTTGATATACTTTTGCATTTGTTCGACGGTGTGGGGGAGACGACAAGCCATTGTTTGATTTGAGAGAAGTGTGAGATTTGTGGATTGAAGTGTGTTTATGTTGTGTATTAATATCGATGACCTTGATACAAAAAAGGGGCGATCAATTTGTTACAAAAGGACGATCGACTTGTAATCGATCGAGTATATCGATCGTGGTTGGTTACTGGGGGTAGCCTAAACATGTAAGACTAGATGCAATGGTGACATTCCTTTACGTTTGACCTCATCGTTACATCACCATTTGTTACATCATGATTTATCACTTCACCACTTCCCTCACCTTTCACCCACAATGGTCATTACTCCCTTAACGTTTTTTAAAATATTGTTTACAAACATGCCTTACAAAATACGTCACACACACTCACAAATTAGATATTAAATAATAAAAGATTTCCACTTTGCACAAATGCAGAGAAAGTGAGTTGGGTCACCCTTCCTCTCTCGTTTTTGCTTGCTCACGCATCACCTTGATCCCCACAGTTGTCCTTACGAGTGATGATGGTCCTCACGAGTGAGGAATCAACACCACTGCTCATAGCCTAGGTGGCATATATATATGTCAATATGTGCACGTACATCCTCTACTTATCATAGACTAGGTAATTTGGCCTTTTAATCATGTGCATGTAGAAGTAGTGTAGAACTCCACCCTCACCACACATACATTTAAAAAAGGTAGATATTGAAAAGCTATCCGTTAGACTAGGTGTAATTGGCCAATTTTGAAGCGTTTGTAGACACAAGGACGCGTCGTCCTTAAAACTGCTCCCCCCATTGACACGTTGGTCATTAAATTTTGAGAGAATCGGCCGTTCAGACAAATGAGTTGCGTGGAAGAGATATAGTGTTTTTCTGGGTGTGAGTATATTGTGTGGTGCATTTGTGTTTAAGTGGTATATGTTTAGATAGTGAAGTCGCTTCTTCTATTACACTATGTTGGTTTTAGTGTTGGTGGTGGAGAAATAAGCAGATGTGACGCTGAATTTACGATCGTACTTGCGGTTACCATTACACTCTGCCTTAGATTTTCAATATTTCTAATCATATGAATGTCATACTTGAAAAATATAAATAGACCTAGAGAGTAGAAACAGTTAGTGCACAACGTGTCTTATATGGTTATATTAATAGGATTGGAGAATGAAATATGAAAATACAACATTTTTAGTTTTTTTGGTAAAAGGTCAAAAGACTCGGTAAATATATTACTCCAAAAAACATTTGAGTACAAAGGATATGGGTGAATCCCATAACTCAGCCCGTTACATAGGCAGAAAAGCTTACATAACAAGATACTTCCTATTCTCTAAACAAGAAAATAACCACTACTTAAAAGATAACATTAGAATCCTATAAAACCAAATCACTTCCCTCGAAGGCCTTGAAGCTTGAAATTCCCTGGAAGATCGTAGAACTGAGCCGCATAGTTTTCATACTCATATTCATCATAATCATCTTCACGATCATGACCACCACCAAATAGGTTTGTTGACTCATCAAAAGTGTTCTCAACATCCTCATCATCACTGTCAGAAACATCAATCTCTCCCACCTTAGAGAATGGGTTAACCCTCTTAGTAGAAGAAATAGGCTGGGTCGGGTAATCAACCTTTATAATAGGATGACCATCATCATCCACGAGAGTCGCTTTCCCATCAATAAGTAACTTTTCAAGCTCTCTAATTTTAGCATCAATAGGCGTAGGCTCATGATACTCACTAGGCTTAGGGGCCCCAGCCTGGTCCTTCTTTTTCAAAGCACTCATAATAGGTTCTTGTGAGGTATTGCCAGTCTTTAAAGACCCATCCTTTGTAGCTTCCATTGTGGTACCAGATTCCACTTCTTTAACATAGGCAGGAATACCAAAATCATCCGTATCATCCATATTAAGGGCATCAAACTGATTATAGGTAGTTATCTTTGTACCAGTAGTACCAATCCTTGCTCCACTAGTACATGGCACATTAGCATTCTTCTTCTTGTTGGCATCCACATTCTTGGGTTTAGGAGGAGGTGCTTTGGGTCGATATTGCATCTTTTTACCCACACTAGGCTTTGTAAAACCTCCTTTATTAGGACCAGATTGACCACCAGTATTACTCTTCCTATTATTATTGACCATTTGGAAACCATCATTAACATTCGGTGTAGGTTGAGTAGTAGTTGGGACAAAATTAGGACAATCAACAAGAGTATGACCAAATACCTTACACTTATCACAACGAGGCAGTTTCCACTCATATTCAACCCGAATCTTCTCAGTAGTCGAACCCGTTCCATCAAGTAAATGTATTTTAACAGTGAGGCTATGCCGAAGAACATCATCCGCCTTCACTTCAATCATGCACCTTGCAAAACTACTATAGCCCTGATGCGTAGGGATTGCACCAGGCTTTACCTCTCGAGGGATCTCGAGAAGCTTACAACCCCCACCAGGCAGTGTACCTGATCGTTGTAGTATAGTATAGTGACAAGTACCGGGGGATTGATCGTTCAACTCAGGAATAGTGTCGTTAGGATTGAAATTAATCTAACTAGGTCTAAAGGTGAAGGATGATTCTTTTTGTATTTTTATATTTTATGAAAAGCAAGTAAAAATCTCGGGTATTGGAAGGAGGGGCGGAATTAGTTGCTAATCAACTAACCCAAAAGCTACTAATTAAACTAATTAACAAGAAAAGTAAACTAGAGTTCTACAAGATAAGTGAAGCATGTCTACCTATGATATATTACTCCTTGCTAGCTATTCAATTCTACCTATTGAATTGTTACACCTTGTTTTAATTGAAGGGTGTATTCCTTTATACCAATCACAGGGTGGCATACTCACTTCCCCAATTCTATAAGCTCCTACTTCACTCCTATGTCGAGCCGGCTAAGAAGCTCCTAACATGGGATCATTAGAATTCATTCATGCATTAAATACAACCATAATAACCTAGTACACATCGGTTCATGTTTCTTAAGACGTTCAAGCAAGTTACGTAGTGGAGATCTGCCAGTTTTCTTAAGCCTAACATTGATGAGACATTCAATCAAAACAAGAATCAATAGGAAACAAGAATTATAAACTAAACCAACTAGATCTATTGAAGTTGTCACTCCTTAATTGATGGAAATAGACACACACATCAACAAGCCCTCATTGATGGAGATAGACACAAACATCAACAAGAAATCAATGAGATATAATCAATTATATACAAGTTTCACACAATCATAAGTAGACACAAGTTGAATTAGCAAAACATAATCAATGAAGAGCAAACAACAATAATAATGAAAGACATGATTGAGATAGAATCATCAAACCAATACATGATGTTTATGGAGTGATTGAAACCCTCTAAGTTGCTGTAAAAACACCTACCTAAACCCAGGAATCGACCTTAGGGTTTAGGGCTTACAAAAAGTGAAGTTATGATGTTATATTTATAGGCTAATTTTCTGTCGGCCAATCTTGACGGCGTCAGCCCGTTACTCTTGACGGAGTCATGACCATTTTTTCATCAAATTGTAGATTTCTTCGTCCTCTTCGTGTGGGCTTTTGAATCACCTAAATCCGAGTTCGTATGCAAAAGTTATGACCAAAACAATATCAGCTACTCCGCGCGCCAGTTTTGACAAGTTAACACGTGACGGCCTTGGGTGACGCCGTCACGTTTCTTCTGGACCGTCACCACTTTTACTCTTGACGCTGTCACATGAATGCTCTTGACGCCGTCAGGTACTGTTCCCAGCAAGGAAAATTAAGACTTTGCCGTTTTCTTCACTTTTATGCTCCAAAAACGTCCAAAATGCTTCCTTTTCCAGAATTCACTTCCAAAGTACCTAAAATCACAAAAGGAACGATTTAGGGCAATATTTGATCAAATAAATTCAATTCCGGGCTTAAATGACCCCCTAAAAACGGTTCATTTTTCACCTCATCAGGCCCCATGATTCCTTGCACATTTGGCTAGTATATGCATCTAACATTTTCGGCATACCAATCAATGTAGCAAGAAGACTCAGACCATCATCAGAGAACATGGCAAGAGGAACATCATGAAATTTAACCCACACCGGAATGTTGGTCAAATCCTCTTTAAGTAAGTTGGTGTTCAATGTCCATGGTTTAAGAATAATAGATGCATTTCTAATACAACATTTTTAGTTGAATAATCAATAACGGTGTTTGCAATTGTTAGGATTATCAACTGGTGTATTTGGCAAAGGAAAAAAAATGTTATTTGTTAACCTTTTACTATAAATTCTCAAGTTCGAATTTAATAAGTAAAAAGATTTGAGCGTGAGGTGTGGCTATTAGGGCTGGCAATTTTGACACGAACCCTGTTAACACGACACGACACGACATGTTCTTAACAGGTTTCGTGTTTGACCTTAATATGTTTCGTGTCTTAACAGGTCAGACCTGTTAATATTCGTGTCTTAACTGGTCAGACCTGTTATGACCTGTCAACATTATAGTATACATATATAAAGTACCCACCCACTACCCAGTAAATAATATACTCCCTCCTCTCACATCTTATCCTCATTTCTCTCTTCCCCAACAAATAACTCCATCCTCTCACTAAACCCTAGCCGCCACCGCCACTTGTGTCTCGCCAGTCGCCACCACCACCACCACCAAAATACTCACTGTGACCTCCTCTTCAACTATCTCTACCACACATGCCGTCAAAACGAACCTCACCATCATTTCGCCATTAGCGTGCCTTCACTCCCACACCTAACCACCCTCAGTTATTAGATCGAGAAGAAAAGAAAACCTTAAGCTCACGGTTGTAATTTGTAAACTTGTAATCGTTATTGTAGTTGTTTTTTTTTTTTTTTTTTTTTTTTTTTTTTTTTTTTTTTTTTTTTTTGATTCGAATTTAGCTTAAGCTCACGGTTGTAATCTGTAAACTTGTAAATTTGTAATCGTTATTGTTTTTTTTTTTTTTTTTTTTTTTTTTTTTTTTTTTTTTTTTTTTTTTTATTCAAATTTAGCTTGGTTTGTGAAGCACATGCCGAGTTCTTGTTGGTTTGATTCTTGTTGTAGTTAGTATTATCGATGTCATTATTGCTGTTGTTTCCTGTTGTTGATTTCTGTTGTTGTTGTTCTGTTGAAGATGAGAGATAGGGTCTGCTTGGTTTGTGGTGTGTTGCCGAGAGTGTGGTTGGGTCTGGATTGGTTAAGTGTAAATTGTGGTAGTGTTCGTGTTAACAGGTGTGTTAACAGGTCTTAACAAGTGCACCTGTTAATTTTCGTGTCGTGTTCGTGTTTGAGAAAAATGACACGATTAGTTAACAGGTCGTGTTCATGTTTAACCTTAACAGGTTCGTGTGACTTGTTATGCCAGCCCTAGTGGCTATATCATCACTATTCATTTTCTTCACATGAACAACAAACTAATTAGGTTTTTTTTTTTTTTTTTTTTTTTTTTTTTCAAAAGTGCTCCATCACATATACCAAACCCACATCATCTCACGCCCATAAAAGAGACCTTCACCACGTACTTTTAAAAATGTTGGTAAACGAGTATGATACATCGCGCGTTGCGGCAAAATGTAAAATTTATAATCTTTTAAATGAGCTAAATTTTCATGTAATGTTGACTCTAATGTATGCCAACACGGACCCTGGATAAGCCCTCAGTATAAGTGACGAAAACGTATGAAGCATTAATTGTCAATATTTGGTCAAGGAAATGCGATGATAGCACGTTTACACATAGACGGACTCAGAATTTTTAAAAGGATGTTACACAAAATTTTTTTAATGATTTTGTGTACCAAAGCCGCCCTATAAAGAAATTATTTGGTAAAGTTGGGGGTTCCACGTGCCAAGAAAAGACATACTACATCCGTCCCAAAATAATTGTCCTCATTTGACTTTTTAGCGTCTTAATTTCTCAACTTTGATCTTAAATATTTTTGTATGTGTTATATAATATTTAATGAAAATTATACCAATGAAAATGTATTTAAAAACAATCAAGATGCTAGAGAGAAATTACAAAGAAAGTAAGTTAGGGTTTTTCAACCAACTATCCCCAGAAAACGAGCTATTACATCTACTAACACACCAATCAAAAGCACTGGAGACAATATCATCGAAGAGCACCGAATGTCTTGGAGGAACCTCAAAAAGATAGACCGATTCCTAAACGTCCAAATATGCCACCGAGCTACATAGACCACACCTTCCAAGATAAGCTTAAGCTTAGACGGCAAACGAATGGTGGAGAACCAAACATCCCAATCGGAAAAGGACGAAATATCATTCGAATCAAGATCCCATCACCGACAAATCTTACGAAAAACGAGCTTAGCCAACTCACATTGAAACAATATATGGATGGAATCCTCTGGAACCGATCCACAAATCGGACAAAGAGAAGATTCTAAAACAACCCCTCGTTTAGCAAGATTATATCTAGTCGGAAGATGATCAAGACGAACATAAACAAAATTATTAAAGATCAAAGTTGAGAAATTAAGACTTTAAAAAGCCAAACGAGGACAATTATTTTAGGACGGATGGAGTATTTTATAAAAAATTTACAATTCGTGACTTAAAATTTGGTGTTGTCCATGCTATACCCGACTTTCAAGTGGGTTCGTCCATGCGTTTACATCACAATATTGCTAACTCAACATAAATTAAATTAATAAGTATAATTATTGTACGCTTTATCATAAATAAATAATTGAACTCTAGAAGTTAATTCTTTTCACACGAATACAACTTTCGTGGATCAGACTCTTCGGGAAATCAACCTACTGTATGGAGTATATTGGGTGTCAATACACCTATACAAGGACGCGGTTCTTACTACTTTTTTCTTACAAACTTGCACAAGATAAATTGAAGTTTGTATTTCTCATTTATCCATGTATGCTCAAAATAGTCATTTGTTTTGCTGGTATTTAATGAACTATATATTGTAATAAGTTGGCTCACTGTAAAGGTTAAAATGAAAACTTAAAACATGTAACATCAATTGAAAAACGGTAGTCTTTAGCAACAAATCATGAAAGTTCAAATTTCCTTTATAACTTGCAGGTTTTGCTAAAGCAAGGATGTTGATAGTGACTGATACGCCCTAAACCGTACCAAGGTAGCACCACTATAGCGTGTGCGAGCTCTGTAAGAAAAAGAGAGAAAAGATCAGAGATTTACTTCACAGAACATAACATTCATTAATAATATTCCGGTATAAATACCCAATAACCCTAACTTGTAACACAAGACGAATACGAAAACATTCCTAAACAATGATACTTTCCTAATAATTAGATAAACATGACAGAAAAGTTTAGCCCATCACATACGCCTTCTGCCAGCCTGGTACTTTCTTGGTCCGCTTACCACGACCCAACCCATCACTCTTGGTCTGATTCCCATGATCCAACCCATCACTCGTGGGCGTAACATTCTCTCCTTCTTCGAAAATTACCTTGTCCTCAAGGTTATACGAAGGGTAAGTGTCCTTGAAATCCAACATCCATTCCCACGTTGCATCCTCTGGAGACCTTCCATCCCTGCACTAGGACACATATAGCTACAGGTTTTTCCAATGGCTGCCCCTCTTGAAATTCTTTAGGCAATTCACTTACAGCTTCCTTCCCATTTCCTGAAAAGAGTTTAAGAATCGACACATGAAAAACCGGATGAATTTTGCTGGTACTAGGAAGAGCGAGTCGATAAGCCACTTTCCCTATTCGTTCAACTATCTCATATGGACCATAAAATCGCTTGGCCAGCTTATTTGAAAGACGCTTAGCAACTGTGATTTGTCGATAAGGCTGAAGCTTAACAAGCACTTTGTCCCCTACATTGAATTCCACATCACGCCGATTACGGTTAGCCTTCACCTCCATTCTATTTCTTGCCTCCGTTAGATTCTGCTTAAGACGCCGCATTAACCCATCACGCTCTACCAATAATTCATCCACAGCAGCAACTTTAGATGATCCCGGTGGATAGGGTATTAATGTCAATGGTAATCTACCATATAAAGCTTGAAAAGGCGACATTTTAATGCTACTGTGATAGCTTGTGTTGTAGCAAAACTCGGCCCATGGCAAAAGACGCACCCATTGGTTTGGACGATCCGACACCATGGCCCTAAGATATTGTTCCAGACCCCGATTAACCACTTCCGTTTGCCCGTCCGTCTGAGGGTGATACGCCGTGCTACGGTTCAATTGTGTCCCACTAAGCTGAAATAATTGCGTCCAAAAGTTACTGACAAAAATAGGGGCACGATCAGAAATAATTGATTTTGGTATCCCATGATGTTTTATCACGATCTCTAAAAATAGTTCAGCCACTTTATGAGCATTGAAGTTTGTTGGTGAGGATCCGAAATGAGCGTACTTAGAGAATCGGTCCACTACCACTAAAATAACAGTTAACCCTTAGAAACCGGCAACCCTGTTATAAAATCCATCGACACATCTTCCCATACAGCAACTGGTGTTGGTAAGGGTTGAAGATAACCACCCATCACTTGTGTTGAATACTTAGTCTGTTGACCAACTAAACATTGCTTAACATACTCCTCTACGGACTTCCTCATTCCTGGCCAATAAAATAACCCCGAAAGCCCTACTAACATTTTCTTTACTCCCCCATGCCCGGCACAAGGCGTATCGTGGAACTCCTGTAACAACAACTTTATTAATTTTGAGTCCTTCCCCACATAATATCGATCCTGAAAAATTATAAGTCCTTGTTCTCTTCGAACCCCACTTGGAGCAGTCCCTATATCCAATTGATGATGCAAGTTACACAATTCCTCCAAGGATGCGTTCTCCTCCTTCAAATCCTCAAGAATCCCCATCACTGGTTGGCTAAGGGCTAGAAAGGATGCACTAACCGTCTCCTCATCCTCATACATACGGGATAGGGCATTAGCCGCTTGGTTCGATATTCCCGGTTTATATTCGACCTTGAAATCAAACCCCATTAACTTTCGGACATATTTTTGTTGAATTGGTGTCTGTATCACTTGTTGCATAAGTTCCTTAATACTCTTATGATCGGTTCGAACTATAAAGCGCCGCCCCACCAAATATTGATAGGCCGACTATTTTGAAGTAAACAACTCCTTTTGGTACGTGGCCGCTAATTGCATTCTTGGACCCAGTTTACGGCTAAAATAACTAATAGGCCGACTATTTTGAAGTAATACCGCGCCTATCCCATTGGCAGATGCATCTGCTTCCACTACAAAGATCTCATTAAAATCTGGTAAATTCAAAAACCGGTGCTGTAGATAACCGCTGCTTAAGCTCCTCGAAGGCTGACGTCTCCCGTACACCCCACTTAAAACTATCTTTTCGCAAAAGATCAGTTAGAGGTGCTGCCACAGTCGCATATCCTTGAATAAAATGCCTATAATACCCCGCAAGCCCTAAAAATCCCCGTACTTGACGTTGATTTGTTGGCTCAGGCCATTCCCGTACAACCTTTATCTTCTTAGGATCCATCCTTACCCCGTCACCTGAGATAATATGTCCTAAGTATTCGAGAGATTCGGCCCCAAATACACACTTGGAACGTTTCACATAAAATTGATGCTCCTACAAACACCGAAAAACGCACTCCAAGTGCTCTAAATGAGCCACATGCGTGGTACTATAAACCAAAATATCATAAAAAAAAAAAAAAAACTATCACAAATTTACGCAAATAAGGTGAAAACAAACGGTTCATAGTGGCCTGAAAAGTGGAAGGAGCATTGGTAAGCCCAAAAGGCATAACCAAAAACTCATAATGACTATCATGTGTTAGGAATGCCGTTTTATACACATCACGCTCATGTACTCGTATTTGATGGTACCCGGCTCGTAAATCTAATTTAGTAAAAATAATCGCTCCCCCAAGCTCATCAAACATCTCATCCGCTGTTGGAATGGGAAATTTATCATGAACGGTAACTGCATTTAATGCTCGATAATCCACACAAAATCTATAACTTCCATCCTTCTTTTTAACTAACAACACGGGAGAAGAAAAAGGACTTTGACTATAACGAATAATCCCCTGTTCAAGCATCTCTGTAACTAACTTTTCCATCTCACCCTTTTGATAATGTGGATAACGATAAGGTCGTACATTTACTGGTTTAGTATCAGGTAACAAATGAATACGATGATCGATAGAACGATGAGGAGGTAAAATAGTAGGCACCTGGAATAGTGAATCAAACCTTTCAAGCAGACGCGTAAGCTCGACATTCTCTAAATCCCCATCCCCAGGTTGCAACTCTCCTCCGTCTGCTGCCATTTCCAAACTATGAATCTCATAAACCCCATAGACCTCATCATGATCCAGCAATGCTTGCATCTGATGAAGGTTAATTTTCTTCATGCGAAGAGATGCATCTCCTTTCAACAAACAACTGGTTGGTTTGAATCCCTTCGTTGGTTTGATAGGTAAACACATTCTCTCGACTACATCAGGTCGAATAAAATTATGTGTGCTACCATTGTCAATGAGCACGTGGACATCCGTTGTACCGATCGTCCCCCACAGTTGGAGAGATCGTGGACTCCCATGACCAACAAGAGAATTAAGGATTGATATGTCCCCACTTTCCACCGTATCATCAACTCCATCAGTGGTCGCGTCACCCGGGTCATCATCCTCGTTGATCATGAGCAACAAAAATTTACCCGGACATTTATGCCCTCGTACCCAACGGTTATCACAATTAAAACACAACCCTTTGTTTAGTCGGTCTTGATGTTCCGCTGGAGAAATCTATTTAATAGCGAGTGGCTTAGCATTAGCATTAACAGTTGTTTGAGTGGGAGTCGGTAACAGGGGTGGTTTACCCACGTTGGGTTGAACAGAAAAACGTTGTGTAGGCTGCTTTTGACTAACCCCACTTGTCACACTTCTGGTTGTGTTGGCAGAAGTAAGAGACCCTTGATCTTCCAACCGCGCCTCAGTAATACGCGCCAAAGAAAACGCATCACCTAACGTTGCAGGTTTAGAGATAAGAAGTTCTCTTTGTAATGTTAGCTTAAGACCAGATACATAGAACGATATGAGCAAATTTTCCGATATACCCGTGACACGATTCATGAGTTTTTCAAACTCACTTTGATATTGTGCTACTGTACCAGTTTGTAACAGCTTAGAGAGGGATCCTTGAGGGTCCTCATACTTTGACGGCCCAAAACGATTCCTAACACTGTCCAAAAACCCGTCCCAACTGGTGATCAACCTGTTACGCGTCATCCATCTAAACCATTCTGCTGCGTCACCTTCTAGGTTGAAACCTACAACCCTTAACCTCTGGTCGTCTGGTGTTGCAAGAAGAGCAAGAGCAAAATACTCGTTGATGGCGAATATCCAAATTTCTGGATCAGCACCAGTAAACTTTGGCACATCCAATCGCATGGATCGTGGTAACAACGATCCTGGATCCCCACCTCCTCCTGGCCGTGATTGCAACAGCCCTTTGGTAACCTGCAATTCTGCATGTAACGCAGCAAGCTGCGCTTGAAAAGCATCGGACTGCTCTTTGAGCAGTAAACGTATCGCGTTTTCGTCCATAACAATGAAATCACCAATTGATACGCCCTAAACCGTACCAAGGTAGCACCACTATAGCGTGTGCGAGCTTCGTAAGAAAAAGAGAGAAAAGATCAGAGATTTACTTCACAGAACATAACATTCATTAATAATATTCCGGTATAAATACCCAATAACCCTAACTTGTAACACAAGACGAATACGAAAACATTCCTAAACAATGATACTTTCCTAATAATTAGATAAACATGACAGAAAAGTTTAGCCCATCACATAAGCCTTCTACCAGCCTGGTACTTTCTTGGTCCACTTACCACGACCCAACCCATCACTCTTGGTCTGATTCCCATGATCCAACCTATCACTCGTGGGCGTAACAGTGACAGGCTATGTTGTATTTTTTTTTCTAGATAAAAAAACAAGGGAAATGATTTGCACACTCTCATAATTTATTGGCACACTCCATTGAATGCATTAAACAGTTGTACAGTAAATATAACATGCTTTAACTGGTTGTACTATGAGTGTGCTAATAACTTTTGGGAGTGTGCCAATCACTTAACAAAAAACAATAAAGGGATATTGATGTATGTTATTTTATTTCTATCTCTTAATTAGTTTGTAAGAATACCATACTTCAAAAGGCCCGGCAGCATCATGGCGGCGCTAAAGCGTGATGTGTGACATTCACATTATGAAATAGGCTAAGTTGTCGATTCCAGACGTGGCGTGAGATGAGGAGGAAAAAGCGCTTTAAGCATGAGGCGTGGCGAACTTATTTGATTCAACTACACTAATTTTTAAGAAAATGAAGAATATTAAATGTAATAATAGTTTCTTAACCTTATTAATTATTTACAACGCTTTTTGTAAACTCGATATATACGAAATATGATAGAAAATATATAATTATTTTAATATTTTGTGTCGCTTTAAGTCACACATTAAAAACGCAAAAGCTTCGCTTTAATTGCTAAAGCGTAAGGCTTGGTCATGTTATCACGCCACGCCACATACACACTTGTCATTCAATCCTAAATATTATTCCACAAACACTTGGGTAGAATTATTTGATTTATAATCAATAGAGTTTTGCATTGAAAATTACATTTTGTGTCTTTTAAATAGTTGCTTCACATAACCTATTATAGTAAAACTCATATCTTAGACATAGTATTTAGGTGTTTAACTAGTTCTTAGCTATAAACCTTAGTAACAGGAAACAACACTAACAACACTTGGTTCAAGATTGACCTAAGTCAAAGTTGGACTTAATCAAGTTATCCCATCAACTTGAATCAAATTGATTGATTTTCAACCATTGAATTAAAATCAATGATCAAGATTAAAAGATTCTCTTTTAATCTTGACTGTTGATTTTAATCCAGTTCGTATCAGCAAGACCATTGACCCAATAAAATTTTATGCTCAAATTGCCGTATGAAAAGCTCAGAAGGTAACTTACACCTTCAAAATTTTATCCAAATCTTAATCTTTTCTTAGAATATCAAAAGTTGAACTTTACCGGATTGGAAGTTGATTCGTGTGAAAACCAATTATATATAATATAGTATAGTATCGAAGTGATCCGCGTAAAATACGGATCACCCGAGTCGTTTCCCAACGAAGGCGAATGGAATCGAGAATATCGATTCGTGAAACCGTGAATTGAAAAGTGAGAAAGTAAAAACAGCAATCAAATAGTTCACGTAATCACTAACAACTATGAAATATGCAAAGAGTACAAGCTAATTATGCACCAAAGTTAAAAACGCGAAAACGGAAATGCAACCGTAAAATTTAAAACGTAACGTATATCGAAAAATGATCCTACGAACTTGAAAATATTTTCTAAAAATCTTAAACTAATAAAAAGAATTTTAAGAAAAAGAAAAATATTTTTTTGACTTTTTAATTATTTTCTATGAATTTTTATTGATTTTTGGAATTAAAATTGAATTAAAAATAAGGAAAAATAGAAAAATAACTTGGAAAAATGAAAATTAAATTCTAAAAATTCTAAAATATTATAAAAGAATTTCTAAAAATATTTTTGTATTTTTCAGAGCTTTTTCTTATTTTTTTTATGATTTTTGCTATTTAAAAGGTATTTAAAAATGAGTAAAATCAAAGAAATATCAAGAAAAATATCAAAACAACTTGGAAAAATTCCAGAAATTTTAAAATAATAAAAAGAACTTAAAATAAAATTTTGAAGTAAAATTGAAAAGCTGAACTGCTTATTCTATGAAAACTGCTTATCACAAGTGCTTATTATTAAGCACTTGTGACCAGAAATGATTGAAACTCTAAAAACAGACTTAGAATGATGCACAATGCTCAGATATGTAATATTTTGAACAAATACCAACACAGAAATCCACAGATACTCAAAGTGCAATGCAATAAGCTCAAAAATAAGCTCATAGTTAAGCAGTAGAACTAAAATAAGCAATTTCAAGAAACAAAACTATAATCCAGAATACTTTCACCACTCAAATACTACTCAGTTCAAGAATCAAATCACAAATTCAGTCACAAACTCAGTTAAGCAGCCCAAAACTCAATAGCCGTTCATTTCTTCCAATCAGACAACTTCATAAGCTCAGAAATCAGCTATAAAACGCTCAAATGAACCAGCAAAAAGGGCAAAAGAACAAATACAATACAGAGTCACTAGATCAAGTACTGAAATTTGCAAAGTACTACTGAATGAAACTAAGTAGACAGCTGAGATAAGCTACTAATTAACCAACTATAACTAACAACAGAATAAGCTCAGGTATCAGCAAAAGCTAAGTAGTGATATAAACCAAACTGATCTGAATAAAATCACTCTCAAAAACACAAATCAAAAACAACTAAAAGAACCAACAGCTCAGATACAAGACTGCAATAAAAATAGTAGCAAAGTTATCAACAACTCAAACTTGCAAAGGTAAAATAGCTCACAGAATTTTGCTCAAACAAATGATCAGATTAGAAATCAACAATTCCAGAAGCTATATAGCAATGCTCAAATCTAAAACTAATAATATGAAACTCAGTTATGATCACAAATTACAAATGAAGACACAATGAAATACTAGCGGACTTTAACTAGTGCTATCAAAATTATGTTATAACTAAGCTATTTATTCCCAATTAAACTACTGAAGCAAAGAAAAAGTTTCAAACAAATAACTAAAACTAGCAACAGCTTAACCCAAACACTCTCTATATATTGTGACTGCTATGAACTAATGATGAAACAGACTAGAAGTATGAACTACAACTCAACCAAATTACTAAAATACTGTTCCAATTATCAACAATCCACACAATTATCACAGATTATCAACTCATTTCTCACATACACAGTACCTATCAACTCACTACTAACACAGACTTACAAGATAACAGATATGAAACTACAGCTTAGATCAGAGATTAGCAAACTCGACAATCAATCTATTCAACTATTACAATTATGAAATACAATGTAACAGTAATTCAGTACCATTTCAATTTATGCACAGATCTACTAATAGATGCACTAGTTATCACAGATCAGCAATCATCCCAAGTATGACAGATTACTCAATCCAAATTAGATCCACAAACTGATGTGCAATGAAACAAATCAAACTCAATCTCAACTATCAATCTCAATGGAACAGTACACAAATGCAAAACTAAATTATCTCAAATCCACATATGTTGACAGATAAAAATGAATGGATCAGTAAACCACTAAAATACAAAACTAAACAATAAAAATGATCTAATATTCAAACAAACTCAATGATCAAAAACAGAAACAACTATATTAATATCAAATACCAATCTAACAATACGAATACTAACTAAAACAGATCCGATCTAATAATTTTGAGAGGAAATTTAACTTGAGCAAAACTTACAAAGCTATTCCTCCTCAGCTCAAATTGAGGAGGATTCACTATGCTTGCCTATCTTTAAAGATAGGCATGTCCATCCCTTTTTTACAATGCTTATCCAATAAACCACCTCAGCTACCAATTGTCCGAACTATTGACTTTGATTGACTGACTCAAATAACTTCCACTAATAAGCTAACAAGCTTAAATGGAATGTATGAAAGGAAAAATAAGCTCTACTATGAGCTATAATATCTATTATGTAAACATTTTTATTTATTTTTATATTTTCTGATTTTTTAATTTTTTTTATTTTTATGATTTCTGATAAAGGTATAAAGAGAATATTAGACTAAGGTAAATAGTTAAGCTGATTGAACTGAAATAAGCAGAATTAAAGCTGAATGAAAATAGTATAAGCTAAAGGAATTGAACAATAAGCTAAAAATATAAGAAGTAAACTCAGAATTTTATTAAACACTTAATAAAAGTATTACATTATCTAGTCTAAATACAATCTGAAATAAAATTTGCAGCATAACAATACACTAAAAACTACACACTAAGAAGCTAAAAATACACCTATTTATAGGAGTGGAGTGAGTGAAAGAGTCCCAATGCCAGGTTGGCAATCCGTGCCACTACTGTGCTTCTTTGAGTCCCATATCAGCCATCAGATTGAAATTGTGTTTCTTCAAATCAACAAGAGCCCTAGGATCAGGATTAGTGATGTGGCTCGCCCAATCAAACTTCGCCATCTGTCCCAAGCGTGTGCTAGTACTCTCTTTCCGTGTCAGAGGGGTGTCAGATGCTTCTAGAAGAGGTATCCAAGGCTTGGTATGACGTGCATCCACCAATCTCTATCGGCCAAGTGTCCTCTTGGTATCTAGTTTTCTCTCTGACACATGATACATCACGTGATAGGTTTCTAGAAGCTCAAATGATTGGCTATTAATGGCTAATTGAAGTGGCTAGAACCAATTTGATCATAATTGTTAGCTAGGGTTCATGTTTGGGGGAAGTTCTGGGTTTGGGGTCAAAAGAGGGAAAGAATGGTGCGTTTGGTTATTAATATGTGACTTTGACCAGATTGTTACTCCTTTGACTCTTTGACCGTGGGATGTTGGGTTTGACTTGGGCTTAAGAAATTATGTGATGGGCTGAAAATGGTGTTTGGGATTTTTATTTATAATTTGGGCTTGAATGATAACATGGACCAGGCTTGCTTTCTTTTAATTAAATATGTAGTAATATGAATTTGCAAGGACCTATCTTGTAATAAATGAAACTTGAAGGACCCAATGTGTAGTATTCTGAGACTTCAAGGGCTGAGTTTGACTTTCCTCAAAAATATAATCCAATGACTATTTCTGCCAAAACTGAATAAATGAATGACTGTAGTTGACTTTTAGATCCCGGCATTGACTTTTTGACCATCTTCCACTCTCGTGCCCGTTTTTCCGGTTTTCGTGTGATTTTTCGTCTTTTTGTGATTAATCCGTACCTGCATGTTCACAACATAGAAACAAGTGTTTTCTTGGCATTTGTTAGCTCAAATAGTCATTTTGGGTCGGTATTTGGCCATAAAATGGTGAGTGAATAAGCACTCACCTGAAGTTAAAGAACATTATTGGGTATAAGTGATTGTATATTGTTCCGACTAAGAGCACTAGGTATAGTTGATGCCATGGAAAATATGGTGCCACCTCAGCACCTTTTTCTCATGGCATCAGATTTCCCTATGACACCAAAACACCCCTCCCTAGCTATAACACCACTTTTCTGGTGATGCTGGATATCTTTTTCTTTTTATTTTTCTTATTTTTTTTAAATATAAACAATATACAACTAAAAAAACATCAAATAAAAAAGATATTACATAATATTAAATAATGACTAACGATGTAAGAAAAACACTAACATAAGCAATAATGTAAACTTATATAACAACAGGGTTTAAAGTGAAAAAAAATATATAAATAAAAAAGTCAACTACTTCTTCCTCGTTCTCCTCGCGAAGAACCTGCAACTTATTTTTATTTTATTTTTTTTTTTTTAAAAAAAAAGAATTTGAAACACAAACACAATAAACATTTGTAAACGAAAACACAATTATTAAAAACATAAAACCTCACTCAAAAACTCATTACCAACTAAAAAAATAAAAAGAAAAATAAAAAAGACCGACCGCGTGGGCTGGTGGCCACGGCGCCAGCCGCTACCAGCCAGCCACAAGCGTGGTCCTCGCGCCATCAGGGTCGTGCCATCGCTAATGGCTTGAGCCATCAGCCATCTGGAATTTTCTATGTGATTTATTAAATACCACTAGCAGGGTACCCTGTAATTTAATTTTTCGGCCAATAATTTATTTCATTTGTACGTTTTTTGACAATAGCTTTAGCGGTTAGTTTGTTTATTTACGGGTTATAAGCCATGACAAAAGTTTGATGGAGCTTTGCTAAGTTTTTGTATTATTTTGTTTGTTTAGTTTTTGTGTCTAGTAATTTGCTTGATTTATACAATGGGTTCTTTTAATTACATTTTTTCATTGAAGGGAGGGTTTTAGAGTATCATTAATTGTATGTGTTGATAACTTAATAGATATATGTGTTGATGCATCAATTCGAGTTTTGTGAAATGGGTGACATATTACTATGGCTAGAAGAAGACCAAAGATCGACAAGATCTCGTGTCGACTGGTAAACAAACAAAGAAAATGAACCACTTGTAACAGGTGGGTTTGGAAAACAAATATTAACGAAATCCTGTTAACTGACGTTGTCTGATATTAACGAAATCCTTTTAACTGACGTTGACAAACAGGAACCAGCAAAAAACAACAAGGATCAAAGAGCACCTACTGAGAACCAATGAACAACACTCAATGTGTTGACTGGTTATGAAAATAAACTTGGAGATTATGAATAATAACTACCAACGTTCAACGAAACAAGAACATTGACTAGTAACCAAACACCACTACCAACGATCGACTTAAACTAAAACCGACTTGTAATCGAACAAAAGGTGATATGAAACATAAAAGTCGACCGGTAACTATACCAACGATCGACTGAATAAAACTAGGGTTTGGAAGGATCGGTTTTTAGGGTTTTAGGTTTGTCTGTGGATCGTTTACGGTTTTAGATTGATACCATGTAAGTGGTAAATTGTGTATTTCTCATTAATGTGAATATTCGATACATAAATAGGTGTACAAAGACCATTTTAGAACTCGGGCTTGAGCCCATTACAATATATATATCGACTAAAATACACATTACATGAAAAGTTGTATTTCTTAATTTTCAATGTCTTGGTGTATTTAATTAGTCACGTTTAATAAAGAAATTGTGTTTGAATTGATTGTACATTATGCATGGTTATTTGCGTTGCTGAATTTTAAGGTTTTTACTGTTTTAGTGTCGTTAATGCCCCAAGAGGGCTTTATGCATTATAAGATACTAGTAAGACTATACATTATGCATTGAAACTTATATTTTGAGTAAATATGCAAATATTTAACTTTTAGTATATATGCAATTCCTGCGATATTGTATGCTAACAACTAAAGTTGTTGTGAAGCACAACTTGTGATTATAATTTTGTTGTGTTTGTTTTCCAATGAATAACGGTATAAAAAAAAAAAAAAAAAAAAAAAAAAAAAAAAAAAAAAAACTGAATATATATTTGTTCTGGTTTGAATCACGTCTCATTTTCAGTTTGTATATTAACAAAGATTTTGTGATATTAACGTGGTTGTGGTGTACTCCTCAACTGATTTTTTAAAACTATTATCTTCTTAAACGAATTTTAAATCAAGCGGACCTTAAAACTAAAATAGAAATATGAAGTGTGAGTGGGCTAATTTCAGAAAACCTATCATAGGAGTATACTTTTGAAGAAAGAAAATTTTGGGTATTGAGACCCAATTATTTGGAGTACCTTTTTAACCAAACATGGGTTTTAATATTTGAAATCCCAAACCCATGTCAAATGACCCAAACAAACGGGCCCTTAGTTATAACTAGTTATAATACCTGCGCACGCGCGGGTTTTTAAAATTTTTTTTGATGATATATTTTTATTTTTTTAAAAACAAATAATTTAATCTTTTTGTTTGTTTGATTTATGATGTTAATTATATTTTTTTATTATTAAAGATAATCATTTAAAAATTTAATCGCATCTTATTTATATTTTTTTGTATATATCTTCTACTTACGTAGTATTGCATCTTATCTATATTTTTTTGTATTTATCTTCTACTTGTGTAGTATATCAACAAAACAAATTTTTAAAATTTTAAACTAAAAAATAATAATTAAAATATTACCTAATAAGGAAATATTCTTTTTTCAAAGTACCCACTAGGGGTTTTATTTTATTATATAAAAGATGCCGCGCACGCCTGGGTTTTTTTTTTTTTTTTTTTTTTTTTTTTTTTTTTTTTTAAGTTTTGGATGATATATTTTTATTTATTAAAACACAAATAATTTAATCTTTGTTTTGTTGATTTATGATTTTTAATTATAGTTTTTTATTATTAAAAATAATCATTTAAAAAGTTTAATCCTATTGTTAGTTGCATGACTGCATTTTATCTATATTTTTTGTATTTATTTTCTGCTTATGTAGTATATCAATAAAAATAATTTTTAAATTTTTAAATTAAAAAATAATAATTAAAATATTATCTAATAAGAAAATAATATATATTTTTTTAAAATACGAAAGTCCCTACGAAGGGTTTTGTTTTATTATATAAAAAAGATATATTACCCTCAAATAACCTTGTCTTGTTCCTCAATGGTAACAGCTGATTACCCATTTTCAAAACGCAAAATCTATTTTTAATAAGCAATCCCAAACACCCCCTTGAACCTAATTTTGCTCATTTATAATCAATTTTTTTAACTTTTTTTTTTTTTTTTTTTTTTTTTTGCTTATTAAAAAATAGACTCATAACCTAGTTTTGCTTTTTCTTTTTAGTACTAGTATCTATTGTTCTAAGATTTGGATGGATCGTTTTGATTTATAGAGTAAATTGCAAAATTCGTCCATGTGGTAAACCAAAGTGAAAGTGCACTCGATAAGACTTTGAATGTGTCTTTGTCGGAAATTTGTGTTTGGATATCGTTGGTGACCAAATTGAAATGAAAATTTTGTCGAAGGGATGTTTGCACTTTTTAAGTTTTTGGAACTGTGTATGGTATTTAGAAATAGTCCCTTAGCTAGTTCCCTTTTGGTTTTTTAGGCGTTTAGTAGCCTCTCTTGTTCCTTTTGCTTTGCCCTAACTATAGGACCCATAGTGTTGCCCTACTTAGATCTTTTTATATTTGTCTTTAGCCCCCTTTTCTTTTTCTAGGTGCTTTTGCCCATTTGCTTTTATGTGTTTATGCTTTTGCTCGTGTCTCCCTTGTCGCTTTAGAGCTCTATCTTTTCTATATTCTATGTTCTCTTGCGGCGTATGCTTATATATGTATATGTCCTTGGCTAGTTGGCTCTTAAGTTCTTTTCATGGTTTTGTGCCTATTTGCTTTGTATGCTTGTTTTTTAGCCTTTTGTCTTTTAGGCTGCTTATCATATCCTTGTTATCGCGCACTTTCACACATGCACTTATTTATGTGCACTCTCACCCACACACATAAACTAGGCGGATGTCTTCCTGAAGGAGTCTCCCTACTCTCGGGTTTTCTACCTCCCCAATACCCCGCCCTGGCGGGATTGGGTATGTTGTTGTAACACCTTTTTATAACATTTTCTAATATTTGACCTTATGTTTATTTGCAGTTGCTGAGGCGTTGCTGGGCAATGGAATAGGTTTTGTATTTAATAATCGTGTTTTTAATTTAATCCTTATTGTCGTAAATTCGTAACGAATTGTTTTGTTTCAGGGTCCCATGGTGATTTAATGCTCAAGCGTGAAGGTTCTTTTGGGTATCAAAGCAATACGAAAGCTTCAAACCTGATAAATACGAATGCTTCTCAGAAATTGTCCAATGATGGATTGGATGTTTTTCTCGAAGCATCAGGCTTTAACAAACATAACTTACAGATGCTCGTGCAAGGTAATACCATATACGTTATGGGGATGGCAATTACTCCTTTAGGAATAAGGTTGATCCATGACGAAGTTAAAGTTGATGCCGGTTTTCTTTATGATGCACATAATGTCGTGGCTGAGTTGACTAGTGGAATTTTGAAGGTTAAGTTACCTACTGGAACTAAGGAGACAATGATGGCTGAACCATTTCCTATCAAATGGGTATAAATAGGTAGACAATAGGTATGGATTGTGCTAGCTTTCTAAAGATAATCCTCTAACTTAGAAATTGATGTATGGTGTTACTATGATGTTAAGATTGTTAAATGTGTGGTCTCGCAGAGTGTTCAAATTTTAAATCTTCATGATTTACTGAACATTCTCCTTTAATGTAACAAATCAGTATAGTTCACTGAATGGCTTTGTTCCTCACCCTAATCTCTCCATTCTTTGGGTTAATTATTTTGGGGGTCCCCTATTATTAGTACTTGTAAAGGCCTGATCGGTTATTAATTACAACGCTCATCCACATAACGGACAGTTTATCACAATGTAAACCAGCTGATAGCAAAATCAAGTAGCAACCCAAAAAAAGATCCACAATTTAACATTAGTTTTGTGCATTAAATCTTGGATAACAACTATCAAGAGAAGCTATGTTGATCATAAATTCAAAACATCCTTGTTGCAATATTTTCTTATAAGATCTTTTCTGACAAAATAGACTGACCAGAATTTTCACATCCGGGGAACATGAAGTTTGACGAAACATGTTTTATACTCGTAGTACACTTGGTGCACTATAATTGTGCAAAAATATAACTTGACGAGGGAATAAGAAAAAGAAGTAATTACAAATTTAAATTGCAAAACAACACTTAAAGAAAGGATGAACATACATGTCAATTAATCGTTCTTTTGTACAATTTCTTTTATGATCTTGCATTTAGGATGCGGATAAATCCCAAGATGTCACCTAAAGGAAAACACCATCAACCTCACGTCCTGCTACAGCCTCTCGATATATAGAGAGTGCTTCTTGCATTACATTAGCTTCATATAGCAATTTACTTCTCTTCTTTCCGGATGGATGGGTAGAAAGGTAATTTTGCATAGCAGAATCACCTGATACTTGACCCTACTTCTCAAATACCTTTGGTGCAACACGTGGATCATACCCGGCGGAAGCCATTAACAGTAGCCCTATGTAATCAGCTTCAATCTCAATCCTGCACAAAATACGGTTTTCCATCACATATACATATATAAATACCAAGAACCACCTTACAAATTAGTTTTCCAGATGTTTCACATAAAAAGGGACGTGAATCTGTTATTTGTACCAGTACCAAGCAGTGTTTGTTTCATATTTGTTAATATCTAACATAGGTCATTTAATAATAAATTACCAATAAACAGATAAATACACACAAATACAGATTAGAAACCATACATTTAGGGGATGCTTGGGTGAGCATATTAATAACACTTTAAACTGTTTTACAAACACAGCTTATTAGTGTATACATTATCCAAAAACGATGAATGAGGAAATGGGGTAAGTTTGGGTAAGCTTATCAACAACAAAAACCTCAACAATACCCAAAACAACCAAAACTTCCAGCGAATGAGAAGAACAAAGAGGAAAACGGGGTGCAGCTGGAAACAAAAGTAAGTACTGTGAAATATAAGCTAAAGAGTTAGTGTAGATGAGCTTATTAAAAACACGGCCTTAAATAAGCTAATAAACTTGAGGGGTTGTTTGTATAAGCTTACTTTGTAGGCTTAAGCTTATTTGTAATAAACGACGTACGACTTATAATGAATAAGCTCATAAGCTCTTAATGAGTTTTTAGAATAGTTTATGATATTAATCTGATATAAATAACTTATAAGCCCAAATAAGCCTATAACCCACATTAATGGCCTTATCAAAACACACATAATTTGCTCACAAGCCTAAGCCAAGCTTATCCAAACACTACAATTCTAAATAAGCTAATTAGCTCACAAAAAAAGCAAACACAAACACCCCTTAAGCTTGTGTATTACCCCAAACAACCTCTTAAACTTTTTTAACCAAACAATGAATATCATATATTCATATATGCAACATGACTTCAAAGGATATACGTACAAGATTATACACGAAGATGTTTATGGGTGAAATCATCAAGAAGTTAACGACTAGTATCTGTCGAGAAATAGACAGTGCCATGAACCTATAACATACTTCCGGGAGAAAGGAAGCTATGGTGTTGACAAGATCTGGCATTACAAAACTAATACAGAATTAGCTGTGCGATAGTAAACCAGAGGTTCTTTGTATAAAAGTAGGGCTGCAATCGAGTCGAGCCGAGCTCAAGCTCAACAAGGCTTGAGCTTGGCTTGAAAGAAAAACACTAGGCTTGAGCTTGGCTTGATAGCTTGTCAAGATTTCAACATCCAGGCTTGAGCTTGGATTGAGTAGGTTCGAGCAAAGCTTGAGCTTGGCTTGAAAAGCTTGAATGAATACAAAAATATTTTATTCAATAGCTAAACTCAAAAATAAGTATATGTATTTTAAGTAAGCAACAGTAGCAACACAATATTAAGTAATACGTGCGTAAATATTTACATATGGAGTACTTGCGTAAATAGATTGATGATGCTAATACTTAACAATGGCAAGATAAAAAACACAGATACATGTATATAATATAGATTGATGATGCAACACTTAAGATTATTAAATTAAAAATCTTGATAATGATAAATTGATAACTGAACTTACGAATACTTCTGGAAAAAAAAAGAGAAACTTTGGACTTGGTGGTTGAATGAGTGGAGGAGATTGAGGAGACGCTTAGATTAGATCATTAGAATACAAATCGTTTGGACGTTTGGTAGGGTTAAAGGTTTCTAGAATACATTATCCAATATTTACGAACTAAGCCCTTATAAATTATAATTAGCTTAATAACCAAATTTGCTCCTAATTACTTATATGAATTTTATATGAAAATATCTATATTAAAGCTTGATAAAAGCTTGATACGAGCTCGAGCCAAGCTATCCAAAGCTTGAGCTTGGCTTGTTAAATATTTCGAGCTAATTTTAGGGCTTGAGCTTGATAAAAGCTTGACTCGATCGAGCAAAGCTCGAGCTCGAGCTCGAGTTGCTTGATAAAAGCTTGACTTGATTGCTGCCCTACTTTGTAATCTGCTCAGCTGAATGTCTTGCTACACAATGTGCAACCTACCAAGAAATATATAATGCATAGCCTAAAAAAACATGGTAATTGTTAGTTGATAGTAAACCATATTCATGGTTAGCAAAAAAATACATGAAATATATAATGCATAGCCTAAAAAAACATGGTAATTGTTAGTTGTTAGAGCATTAGGTGTAGATGGGGAGGCTTGCCTCCTCATTCGGGTCCCACTCCTGCCACATCACCAAACACCTCAACTTCAACTATCCACAACAACCCCCCCCCCCCACCCACCAAACAACAAACCTCAACTTCCCCATTAGGGCCCCACCTCTTACACATTTATTTTTTTATTCATTTCATTAAATAAATTAAATTCATTTCACAAATCTATACTACTTATAAAAGAAAAACAGTCAAAGTGAAAAGTTGAGTTTTCAACACTTGGTCATATGAAAGAGAAAAATAATGTAATTAATCCTCTTATTAAAACACCTTATTACTTAAAAGTACAATGATTTATTTACATTGTATAACCAATTAAAAAACATATCTACCAAATTAAATACAACCAATTAAAACACAAACTGGGTTAACCCGAGACGCTTCAAACCCGGCGGGTTGACCCGGTTTAATTTGACCCGTTTTCGACCCAACCTAGCAAGTTGACCCGGTTTAAATCGACCCATTTTTCGACCGGAACGGTTCAATCGGTTGAACTACCCGGGTTTCAAAACATTATGTTTAATTCCCAAATCTTCAAACTTCTATTATTTTTCGTTTATAACCTATAAACTTTTTTTTTATCAATAAACTATATGTCGCTATAAAATTCCGTTGCTATGCACCGGTACTCGTCTAGTTTTTCAAATGAACCAATCAAATCCTTAGGTCTAATTTAGATCTTAGTTTTAGGGGAGAATTGCATATATACCCACTAAAACTCAAAAACTTGCATATTTCTCCAAAATACAAGTTTTCAATGCATGATGTACAATGCAAGTTAAGCATGTTTTGGGTATATATGCAAATATGCAAGTTTTAGTGGGTATATATGCAATTGCCCCTAGTTTTAGACATACAATTCATTTTCCTTTCTATATTATTATCCTTTAAAATTACTGCTTATTTGAAATTCAAATTATTTTCGAAATTATAGGGTTTCAAGGGAGCGGGTCTATGTTTATTATTTTTCAAACTTTATTTCCAAGTTGCTTTTATTATTATTATTATTATTATTATTATTATTATTATTATTATTATTATTATTATTATTATTATATATACTACTTATAAAGCATATTACACCTTCTCTCATATTTAATTTTTAAGATTTCCATATTTAGATTTTAAGTAAAATACAAGTGATAAAACATAAAGTACAAGTATGTAAAGCTCAATATTTTAAGCTCAACATATCTCTTACATATGTATAATTAATACACCCCATCACCAATTAATACAAGTTAAAAAAAACATAATTTACAAGTACTTAAAGCACAAATAAAACTTAAAAACACTATTCTAACATATACAATTAATACACAATTTAATTCCCCCTTCACCAAAATATACAACTATTAAAGCACAACATACAATTAATACACCTCATTACCAATTAATACAAAATGTAAAGCACAATGTACAAATACATATCCAAAAAAACCATGATATTATATGGATGTAATGCCTTCCTCTAGAGGATAGTTAGCCGGATTTGGTGGTAGAAGTCTCCGACAGGCATGCAATACTACTGAATGGAATCCTTTTGCATTGTTTAGGAACACAACATGCCATCAACCACCCCCCCCCCCCCCTCCGACAGGCATGCAATACTGCTGAATGGAATCCTTTTGCATTGTTTAGGAACACAACATGCCATCACCCCCCCCCCCCTCCCGCAACAGATCATAGTATTCTATAAACATGTTTGAAAAAAAAGGTTACTGAAATATATCATAATATACCAATGGAACCCTAATGATTTCACATGGGACATTCATATTCTTCCGTGCTTTATCTGCTCTTAAGTAATTCTTCCAATCTTGACAACCGTATATAAAGGTCGTTGGTAATTTCCGCTCGGAAGATCTACACACAAAATAGAAGCAATATATGATGCCTTTGATAAGTAGATTAACTATCAAATACGTATCCACAAAATTTCGGCAAACATAGTAATAAAAAAACATAGATATAAAGAAGTTGAAAAAAGATACTACCTTGGAATAATCTGTAAACACAAAAATATACATATAAAAAAGTAAGTTAGTGAATGTTCTTATAAATTTAAGAGATAAAAACTGAAAATGGTGATGTACCATGATTGATGTTGCTTGTGGTTTGAGATGGGATGAGAGAATGGTAAAAGGATTTGCAGGCATAAAAATCCCTACATGTGTTTGTGTTGTTTATGTTTATGTGGGTGGGTGGGCTAAAAGCCCATTTCGACATGGCTCGTGATGTATCTGGGCAGGCCTCAAATTGTTCGTTTCATTGTGTCTTTGGAAATGGTTTATAAAAGTTTGGAGTTTTTACATAATAAACTATTTTATAAAATAATTTTGCTATGTATACAAGTTTATAGAAGTTTTTATAGGTTATAAGCTTTTTATAAGCTCAAGTAAATAGAAATTATTTACAAGTATCTAAAACACATATAAAACTAAAAACACACTACTCATATATTATAATTAATACGCTATTAAAAACACACTTTCATTCAAAAATACAAGTGAAAAAGCATTAATCTGAATCCAGTAGCCCAAAACAAAATAACATTTGTTTGCCGGAAAATTTAGTCACAGGGTACCCGCCGCCGCATCGCGCGGGTACGCTGCTAGTACTAAAAAATAACAAAACATACTAATTTTATTTCATCAAATAAAAAAGTTACAATACGGGAAAAAAATACGATACGGAAAAAAAAATACAACACATACGACACTAAAAAACGAACCTAATTATTACTATTTCGTTGAATTTCTTCCCATTGTTGTTGTTGCCAAACATGCTCGATGAGACATAGTTGAAGCCTTGAGTGTGTGCGTTTATCATGTAGTTCTTTGGTTTTTCTTCTTTGCGTTGCGCAACGTTCGACCCATGACTGTTGCATATTTGGTGTCGGCGGAATATATATTTCGGCAGCGTCGGATATATCAAAATTTTGATCTTTCAAAATCATGTTATGCATTATGATGCACGAGTACATGATTCTCCGTAACTTGCCCACAGTAAATGTACGCGCCGGTTGGGCAATAATATGCCAACGTCCTTGGTGGACACCAAAAGTTCTTTCGATATCTTTTCGAGCACTTTCTTGTTTCGTTTTCCATGTGGCATTTTTTGGGTTGGTTGCAATGGTAAAGGACTTGACAAACGATGCCCACTGTGGGTAAATTCCATCTGCTAGATAATAGCCATTTTTAAATGTACGTCCGTTTACTTCAAACGGAACTTGAGGGCCAATATCGTCAATCAGGTCGTCGAATAACGGAGAATTATATATAACGGTCAGATCGTTATTCGCACCTGCCACACCAAAAAACGCATGCCAAATCCACAAATCATAAGACGCAACAGCTTCAAGCATTATAGTTGGATATTTTTTTTATCACCTCTGTGAAATTGCCCTTGCCATTCTTTTGGGCAATTCTTCCATTCCCAGTGCATACAATCGATGCTTCCCAACATTCCCGGAATCTTATGAACCATGCTATGTGCGTGGTATAAGTTACGAACATCATCCTCAGTTGGTTTTCTTAAAAACTCCTTCCCAAACAACTGAATTATGCACATAGTAAAAAAATCTAGACAATCACGTGCACAGTGTTCACCTATTTGTAAATACTCATCTAATGAATCAGATGATATCTCGTACGCCAATTAGCGTAGGGCACATGTGCATTTCATAATCACACTAAAACTCATTAGACCCGTAGCATTGGGTCGTTTTCTAAAGAAATCAAAATGAGCAGGAAGAGGATCATGAGTGTCAATATATGTTTCAATACCTTCGACTATTTCTAAGAATAGTTTACAGCTCATACGGTAACGACGTCGAAAATTGTCTTCAGGATATTTTGGTTGGTCACCAAAATAGTCGGCCCGTAGACGTGCTTCAGCAACGTCACGTTCACGCCGAATGTATTTACGCTGATGTGAAGGACCGGCTGCTTGATTTTGCAACTCTTGCTCGTGTTCGAACTCTTGGATAATCAGCTCTAGCTCGTGTATCTCTTCAAAGTCACTAACTTCGGAATAAGATGATTCACTCATTGTTTTTGCTTTGGAATGAAATGTGTTAGGTTTTTTGGAATGAAATGTGTGAACTATGTGTAATATATATAGGGATAATATGTTATGGTTTAGGGGGTAAAAATAAATAAATAAATAAAAAAGAAAAAAAAAAAAAAAAAAAGACGAACGTTTAAAATAAAACGTTACACAACGTTTAAAAAATCCAAAAAGCTGCAACACTTTGCTTTTTCACCTTTGCCGTGGCCACGAGGAGTTCTCCAACGAAGAGGAACGGCGAGCCTAATCTGGTGTAGAGGCGAGCATCGGCTCGCCGTTGAGCATGCCAGGTCGGACGGCGAGTCTCAACGACGAGCTTACACCTAATGCTCTTAGATAGTCGATCACATGACAAATAATTTTTTTACTATGGTTAAATGTCCCTAAATTATGACAAAACATCAGCATACTCGGTAATGACAACGCCAGCTAAGTAATTCAGATAAATACAAAGACTCTGCAAACGAGTTAACATTCAATTTTTAAAACTAATTTCCACCTCATTATTGCTTGAACAAAATCCTAGAAAGTCATATCATAGCAGTAAGAGCAATGGGTGTGTGGGCTCGTTGTGGAGCTCGCCGTGGTGACATGGCAGCTCGCCGTGGCTCGCCATGACATCGGCCCAACTCGCCGTGGCTTCTCATCAAACACTTACTCGTCTGCACGGCGAAGCAAACATTATATATATATATATATATATATATATATATATATATATATATATATATATATATATATATATATATATATAATGGTTGTGTGTGTGAATAAGTGTGTATATGGGACCCAAATGAGTAGTATTGGGATGCCATGACACCTATCACTCTAACAAGCGATGAATTGAAGTGATAAATGGGCATGCATGTTCCATTTAAAACTTAAATGGGAAACTTATAGATATAATATATTTAGTTATGTAGGAAACGGTGAACACTTTTATTATAAAATCAGATTACAATGATAAATAAATAACAGAAATTAAATAACAGAAAAGTAAATACAGACAGAAAGGTGTAGAAGCAGAAGACAGACTCTATATAACGATAAATAAACGAAAGCAGTAAAAAGTCGGAACGAGGCTCGTGTTAAACACGATTCCCTTAAAACAGATTCGTCGTCTGTTTCCCAGGGTACAACGTCCAAAGCTGTTGTACAGCCGGACTTGACTTACTTGCCTGAAAGATCACGGAAAGCTTGCGTGTTTCTGATCGAAAGAACTGCTGGAACGTGTAAGGTATAGAGCTGCGTTATATTTTTTCTGTATATCAAACTGAATGAGGTATGGCTTTATTTATACTAAAAAGCTGTCTTGTCCTCCAAGACTAAATAAAACGCCATAATTAACAAATCTATTAATTTGAAACACGATTTGTGTCTATTATATTTACACAATAATATTCTGTAAACTTTGTCTAAAAGTTTCAAATCTATTCCTAAAATAGATTTGCAGAATTACTGGAAAAAAATAATCCGAACTGGCAGCAAAAAGATACGCACGTATGCGAGGCTTCGGAGCTGCATTCGTGTCCGCAGGTCCAGTAGCTTCGAACTCATTTTGGTCTAGAAATCCGACAATCTGCACCCCCCTGCGCGCGTGCACGTAGGAGTGGGAGCATAGCTCACCTAAAGGAATTTGGAAGCAAATACCAACTATTCCTTATAAACAAGCATTCACTTCTTGTTTTGGGCGATGTGGGACTTTTCCATTTTTGTGTTTCACGTGCCTCACTTTGAGACACGATATCTCATTTATTTCAACTCTATTTTGGACATACTTTAGCTCGTTGCGAAGCTCTCTTGGAGGAGAACAAAACGCCCCCAAGAAACATAAATATATGTAACAAATACATACATTAAATTATGTCCAAAGTTTGCAAAAACTCACTTGCAAATACTAATTTTCCAACAATCCCCCACATGAATGGAGATCGGTCGAAAACACACGAAAGTTTCCGCGAAATTTCTGCAGTTAAGTCTTGCATAGGATAGGTAGGTGTGACCGTGTGACCCTTTGAACCTTCCCTTGTGAGATGCACTTAGTCTCCTAGATCTGAGTAGACGCGATGTCCTTGAACTCAACATCTATTTACGTAGACGACAATACACACTCACACAAGACTCTCCCTGACCTTGTCAAGTCCTCATAGTCGTATTCGTTATGGTCATGAATACTAGCCTGGTTCTGCAAGAGCTCTTAGGAATTGCGCCCCCCACAATTCCCTTCGAAGCGACCCCACTTCTCTCTCACATAGGTGATTTCATCTTGAATCATTAAAAACACATGTTTGTGATTTCATCTTGAACCATTATGCTTTTATGATTTCATCCTGAATCATAAAAAGCCATATGTTTAATCTCTCAACAAGTCACATTTGTTATAGGAATGGACTAGGAAGTTACAATATATAAGTAACTCCCCCACATTAATGTGACTTCCCCCACATTTCTATGATTAGGTTGTCCTATTGAACCCAGATCTTGGGACCTCCAGTCAACTGGGTTAGGTTTTCCTTCATAGAAACTCATTCCTTCAAGGGCTTTAGTCCCATTCCTTTAGATGACTTACTAACTAACTCTCTGCTTAAGCCTTTCGTAAGCGGATCCGCAATGTTATCCTTTGACTGCACATAGTCAATTGAGATAACTCCTGTTGAGAGTAGTTGTCGTATCGAATTATGTTGACGACGGATATGTCTGGACTTTCCATTATACATTATGCTATGAGCTCTGCCAATTGCTGATTGACTATCACAATGTATACTAATGGCCGTTACCGGTTTAGGCCACCTTGGTATTTCCTCTACCAATTGACATAGCCATTCCGCCTCTTGTCCGCATTTATCTAACACGATAAATTCTGATTCCATCGTGGACTTAGCTATAACAATTTGCTTGGAAGACTTCCAAGATATAGCTGCCCCTCCTAGTGTAAACACATATCCACTAGTCAATCTAGAATCCTTTATGTCAGATATCCAATTAGCATCACTGTATCCTTCAATAACAGCTGGATATCTTTCATAATGCAATCCATAATCGCGACTGTATCTCAAATAATGAAGTACCCTAGTCATAGCTCCCCAATGTGCATAACTTGGATTACTAGTATACCGACTTAGCCTACTAACAGAATATGCTAAGCCAGGTCGGGTACTTGTCATTAAGTACATTAACATGCCAATAATTCTTGAATACTCTAATTGGGCAACACCTGCGCCTCTATTTTTAGATAGATGCTTGCTGGTGTCAATTGGAGTTCTAGCTAGGCCAGAATCCCCCGCATTATGAGTATTCAGAATTTTGTCCACGTAATGTGCTTGACTCAACACAAGTCCATTCTGAGTTCGTATGATCTTTATTCCAAGGATCACATCAGCCAAACCCATATCCTTCATGTCAAACTTTGATTTCAACATGTCTTTAGTAGATTTGATCATCTTGTCGTTACTGCCAACGATAAGCATATCATCAACATATAAACACAAGATTACATATCCACTACTTGTGTCTTTTACATAAACACACTTGTCGCATTCATTAATTTTGAATCCACTCTCTAGCATGGTGTGGTCAAATTTTTGATGCCACTGTTTGGGAGCTTGCTTTAAGCCATATAATGACTTAACAAGCCTGCAAACTTTGTTCTCTTGTCCAGGAGCTATGAAACCCTCAGGTTGGTTTATGTAGATTTCTTCTTCTAAATCCCCGTTTAGAAAAGCCGTTTTCACATCCATTTGGTGAATTTCCAAATTTCTTAAAGCGGCAATAGCAAGTATCATCCTGATCGATGTTATTCGCGTAACAGGCGAATATGTATCAAAGTAATCTAGACCTTCACGTTGTCTAAATCCTTTAATTACCAACCTTGCTTTGTACTTGTCAATGGTGCCATCGGCTTTCATCTTCTTCTTGAAGATCCATTTATAGCCTAGTGGTTTACAACCAGGAGGTAAATCCACAAGCTCCCAAGTATGATTTTGTAAAATAGAATCTATTTCACTTTTAATGGCTTCTTTCCATTGAGGCCCTTCTGAGGAAGTTACCGCTTCTCGATAAGAAGTAGGTTCATGTTCTACCATAAAAGAAACAAAATCGGGTCCAAATGATTTCTCGGTTCTTGCCCTCTTGCTTCTTCTAGGTTCTACCTCTTCTTCCTCAATTTGATCTTGTCTCTCATCTTGGAGATCATTATCATCTCGTTGTCTCTTATCTTGGACAACATCGTCATCTATTCTAGATGAACTTCCAGTTTCCTTCGTTAAACAAGGAAATATATCTTCAAAGAAGGAAGCATTCCTTGATTCCATTACAGAACCCTTTTGTATATCCAGATTTTTCGAATCATGTACAATGAAACGATAAGCACTGCTATTCCTAGCGTATCCGATGAATATACAATCCACAGATTTAGGTCCAATCTTTTGGGCCTTGGGAGTCGGTATAGCTACCTTTGCTAGACACCCCCACACTCGTAAGTACTGATATGATGGTTTTCTTCCCATCCATAGTTCATAAGGGGTCTCTTCTTTTTCCTTACGAGGTATCTTATTTAAAAGATAAGTAGCCGTTAGAATGGCTTCCCCCCACATGTCCTGGCTTAAACCAGAACTTATCAACATGGCATTAACCATTTCCTTCAAGGTACGGTTCTTCCTTTCGGCAATACCGTTTTGCTGAGGTGAATAAGGAGCAGTGAATTCGTGTCTAATTCCATGTTTAGCACATAGATCAGCAAACGGAGACACATATTCACCTCCTCTATCACTTCGTACAACCTTGATTTTCTTATTAAGTTGATTTTCAACTTCGTTTTTGTATAGAACAAACTTGTCTATAGCTTCATCTTTACTTTTTAACAAGTAAACATAGCAATACTTTGTACAATCATCAATAAACGTGATAAAGTACTTATTGCCACCTTTTGTGGGTAGTGATTTCAAATCACATATGTCAGTGTGTATCATATCAAGTGGTTCGGTTATTCGTTCAACCGATTTGAAAGATGCTCTTGTAAGTTTGGCTTCAACACAAGTTTCACATTTATATTTTGAGTCAATATGGAAATTAGGTATGCAATTAAATTTAATCAAACGGCGCATTGAATTAAAATTTACATGTCCAAGACGGCCATGCCACACATTAGAAGACTCAATCAAATAAGCAGAAGAATTCATTTTATTGATATCATTCTTAACAACCATTACATTGAGCTTAAACATACCATTCAGGGCATATCCCCTACCAACATACATTTGATTCTTTGAAAGAACAAACTTATCAGACTCAAAAACAAGACGAAAATCAAACTTGTTCAACAGCCAACCAGACACAAGATTCTTGCGAATCTCTGGAACATACAAGACATTAGTCAACTTGAGCTCTTTCTCGGATGTCATATTCAGGATTACATCTCCTTCGCCCTTGATATCAGCAGTTGCAAAGTTGCCCATGTACAACTTGTCTCCATTGTCAACCGCTCTGAAAGAGTGAAACATACTCTTATCATCACACACATAACGGGTAGCCCCAGTATCAACCCACCATTCCCTGTTGTTGGAACCTACCAGGTTAACTTCAGAGATCATGGCAATGACGTCAGAAACCATAGCAATCATGTCCACATCATTCACCATATTTGCCTCGCGTGGAGTCACCCGCTTCGGCATCTTACAGTTAGCAGCACAGTGACCTGGCTGGTCACAATTGAAACACACCCCTTGGAACTGCTGTTTCACAATTGCAGCTTTAGGAGCAAGGTACTCAGACTTCCCTTTGCCCTTCTTGTCATTCTTTCCTTTGCCCTTGCCTTTTCCCTTGACACGAGACTTTGAAGATGACGAAGCATGCTCAACCAAATTTGCCTTGGCAGAATCAGGCGTATAAGTGTTTTTCTGAGCCAGCTTGTTGTCCTCTTCAATACGAAGACGAACAACCAAGTCTTCAACACTCATCTCCTTTCGCTTATGCTTCAGGTAGTTCTTGAATTCTACCCAGCTTGGAGGTAACTTTTCAATGATAGCAGCAACTTGAAAAGTTTCACTCAAAGTCATTCCTTCAGCATGAATGTCGTGTAGCAAAATCTGCAGATCTTGAACCTGACTCATCACTTTCTTTGAACCATCCATCTTGTAATCCAAAAAGCGTGCTACCACGAACTTCTTTGTACCAGCATCCTCAGTTTTGTACTTGCGTTCCAATGACTCCCATAATTCTTTGGCAGTCTTGGTCTTGCAGTACACGTTGTACAAAGAGTCAACCAAACCATTCAAAACATAGTTGTGACACAAAAAGTCTGAATGTTTCCATGCTTCCAAGGCTTGAACAGCCTGTTGATTAGAGGATTGACCTTTAGCAGGAGGTTCCACTTGAGGTGCGTTCTCTTTTAAGAACCGCGCAAGGTTCAAAGTAGTGAGATAAAAGAACATCTTCCAAAGAAACTCAACAAGGTCTCGATAGAAAACAGTTTATAAATCTGTTACTACGTAAATAATTAATCCAATTTAAACAAAGTGTTTTAATTCGGTTAAACCGAATCTGTTTTAAGACTGTAGGAAACGGTGAACACTTTTATTATAAAATCATATTACAATGATAAATAAATAACAGAAATTAAATAACAGAAAAGTAAATATAGACAGAAAGGTGTAGAAGCAGAAGACAAACTCTATATAACGATAAATAAACGAAAGCAGTAAAAAGTCGGAACGAGGCTCGTGTTAAACACGATTCCCTTAAAACAGATTCGCCGTCTGTTTCCCAGGGTACAACGTCCAAAGCTGTTGTACAGCCGGACTTGACTTACTTGCCTGAAAGATCACGGAAAGCTTGCGTGTTTCTGATCGAAAGAACTGCTGGAACGTGTAAGGTATAGAGCTGCGTTATATTTTTTCTGTATATCAAACTGAATGAGGTATGACTTTATTTATACTAAAAAGCTGTCTTGTCCTCCAAGACTAAATAAAACGCCAGAATTAACAAATCTGTTAATTTGAAACACGATTTGTGTATATTATATTTACACAATAATATTCTGTAAACTTTGTCTAAAAGTTTCAAATCTATTCCTAAAATAGATTTGCAGAATTACTGGAAAAAATTAATCCGAACTGGCAGCAAAAAGATACGCACGTATGCGAGGCTTCGGAGCTGCATTCGTGTCCGCAGGTCCAGTAGCTTCGAACTCATTTTGGTCCAGAAATCCGACAATCTGCACCCCCCCCCCCCTGCGCGCACGCACGTAGGAGTGGGAGCATAGCTCACCTAAAGGAATTTGGAAGCAAATACCAACTATTCCTTATAAACAAGCATTCACTTCTTGTTTTGGGCGATGTGAGACTTTTCCATTTTTGTGTTTCACGTGCCTCACTTTGAGACACGATATCTCATTTATTTCAACTCTATTTTGGACATACTTTAGCTCGTTGCGAAGCTCTCTTGGAGGAGAACAAAACGCCCCCAAGAAACATAAATATATGTAACATATACATATATTAAATTATGTCCAAAGTTTGCAAAAACTCACTTGCAAATACTAATTTTCCAACAAGTTATTTAAATATAAATGAGGTGTTACATTTGGAAAAAAAATTCGGTGTTTTTTGTCTTTTCTAAAGTGATTCGTATAACATAAATCCGTTTGGACCGTGTCTTTTTAAGCCCATATCCGTTTTAGCCCGTGCCCGTTTGGACTTGTTGCCCTAGCCCGCCGGTTTTACCACCTCTAGATATTATTATGAATAGGTGAGTATGATGATTTTTCTACTCTATCTAAAAAAAGATTCACCAAACAAATTAAATATGATAATTATAGAGCTTTCTTCCATTTAGGTCTTCGTATATATAGTAATCTATGAATATTTTAAAATATAAACAAGACTTCGAAAAGGTAACCCAGTTTTTTATAAAATTTTTGTAGTTATATGCTATAGAAAACTTTCTACGAGGACATTATATTATATGAAGTTGGTGCAGGGTGAGTGGTTTATATCTATTATCTAATGTGCACATGCATTATGCGTATACGTTTCACCTAAACAACTAAATATGGTATTTATATGACTCATACACAAATCATTTTGGAACCATACTCTAAATTTAAGTGTTGCTAATTTAATCAGTACTTCATTGAAAATGACGGATGAACTGAAGTTGTATGGCTATGCAAGAAGTCTATACGTTTGCAGAGTGAAAATCGCTTTGGATATGAAGGGAATAAAGTACGAAAACGTTGAAGAAGATATAAGCAACAAGAGTGCCAATCTTCTTAAGTACAATCCTGTTCATAAGAAGGTACCTGTGTTGGTGCACAATGGAAATCCGATATGTGAGTCACTTGTGATCATTGAGTACATTGATGATGTCTGGAAAGGTGTTCCTGTTTTGCCTCAGGATCCTTATGAGAAGTCTGTTGCTCGATTTTGGGCTAAATTTATCGATGATAAGGTAATTGATCTTGTTTTGTCTTAATTATCATTGGTGTTACTGCTTATAGTAATAGTAACTTATTTATGTCCCTTGAATATGTTTGATTTTTGCATTCTCTTGAAAATATACGCGACAAAATATTTTATTATAACAATTGACAATTTTCACGTATTTGTCCTCAGTGACGGAACCAGAGGGTGTCCCGGGACACCCATGGATTTTTGTCGCGTAGTGTTAATTTTGTTAAAAAAAAAAAAAAACATCGATTTTTCTTAAATGCACCTGGTCCTTAAAACTTGTGTTTGTAGTATTATTTAGTTTATTCTAAGTGTACCTGGTCATTTTGTATCCTGGTTCCGTCCCTGTTTGTCCTTGATGTGCTTTAGTAATGAAATTCTGGTTATCTCTTTTCTTTGGGATTTAAAATTGATTCCTTTATAATATAAATGAATCTAATTCTACATTACTATGGTTTGTTCAGTGCGCTCCTGCAGTAATCAAAGTTTTTCTCAGCAATGGTGAGCCGCAGGCTCTTGCAGAAGCTTGTGAGCAACTTCAAATACTAGAAAATGAACTCAAAGTCAAAGGTACCAAGTTCTTTGGAGGCGACAACATTAACCTAGTTGATATTGCTGCTGATTTTTTAGCCTATTGGGTTGGAGCATTGGAAGAAGTAACTGAAGTAAAGCTCATCACAGAGGACAAGTTTCCAAAATTAGTTAAATGGGCTGAAAACTTCATCAACTGTAAAGTTGTTAAGGAAATTTTACCTCCAAGAGAAGGCCTTATTGAGTATTTTACGAAATGGACTGGTAAGGAGTAAATGGTACATGTAATGTGGGATTGCGGCTCGTTAAAAAGATTTCGTTTTGTGATGTGGTATGGCTATGTGCTCTTGATATTGAAGTTTGTGTGTATAACATCAATCGATGTTGCAATAAGCTGATCATTGTGCTCCTTGAAGTTAAAGTTTCTATGTAAAACATCCATTTATGTTACAATATATAACTGCTTTTACTGAATCAAGCCATATTAATGTCTGTGCATGAGTATTTTATAACTTCTTGCTAGATCAAAATGTTATTGAATGAAAACTTCACATTTATGGTTTTGAACGTCTTTCATGTGTCCAGTACAATACGCTTCAATTCGATGCCCCATTGCGTAAGATTGAGATAAATAAAAGTTTGTGACAAATAATAGCAAAATGTCAAAACGTTCTCACTGAGTAAAATATGAAACTTTGTTGGTGCATAATGTTAGGGTACCACTTTTTTAAAACTATATGCATTTCGTAAGTAGATATTTAATTTGGGGCCGATTGAGTAATACACATTTTATCATGTATAATCACGTATATCGTAAAACTAAAGAAAAGATAAGCAATAAGAATGAGAAGACATAGAAACAAAGAGACAGAAGACAAAGAATTGAAAACTTTAAGTGTCAATGGCTACGTGTCAATGTTCTCAGCATCCACGAGACAACGAGCTAAGCAGACGGTTAACAATAAGTGTCAATGGCCTCGTGTCAATGTTGGATCTTTTAAGTTCAAGAGTAAATTGCAAAAACCATCCCTATGGTTTGACAAAATCACACCTATAGTCCAATCTTTTCAAAAGTGAAGTCATAGTCCTCATGGAGAACTTTGTTGTGGAATTATTGTTTATAGAATGAGAAATTTAAAACTTTAAAAGCGCAGGCATGGTCCCAGAGACGATAATTTGCACGCCAAAGTTCCTCACAAAAACTACACTTGCATTTTCGAAAAATTAGCCTATATTTGCAAATTCGTGAAACCACAGACGATTTTTGCAATTTACTCTTAAATTTAATGTAGACGGTAATTAAATATAACACTTTTTGTTTGTGTACAAAATATCTCCAACAAAAAAGGAGTAAATAAGTAAATAGAGTAAATTGCAAAAATCGTTTTTTTTTTTTTATTTGGTCAAACTACAGGTGCAATATTATTATTTCGAAAGTGCATCTAGCGTTCTTATGAGAAATTTACAAGTGCACTCTTAGTCTCTAGCCAAAATTAAATAACTAAATTACTCTCACATGGACGAAAGTGAAAAGAAAGAAGAAGAGGGTACTTTAGTAATTTAACTTTAGCTAGGGACCAAAAGTACACTTGTAAGTTTCTCGCAAAGACAATGAGTGCACTTTTAAAATGATAAGGATTGAGCCTGCAATTTGGTCAAACCACAAGGACGACTTTTGCAATTTAGTCTAAGTAAATATTTGAGAACCTTATTTACTGATTACACTTTCCGTTTCAATATTATTGTTCAATTTTCCTTTCCGATTTGTCCCAAAATAATTATGCATGCCTAAATATAAAAGTTGAAATTATCTTACTACCCCTAAATCAAAATTATTATTTACATATAGAAATGAAATCATTAATTAATAGTTAAAGAGTAAACTGTCTTTTATTATAATTTACAAAAATCAAATTAATAACAATTAATAAATGCATTTTTTTTAAATTACATGTTTTTGTGACAGAGGGAGTAAAACCTAAAATAATATAAGATTTATATAATCTTACTATATATTATAAAGTATTACGTCGTATTTAATATAGAAACTCTTAAAATTAATACAAGTTATAAAGCTAAAAGTACAAGTAGTTAAAATACATTTTCTAACATTTACAAGTTTTTAAACTCAAAGTAAAACTAATTAAAATAGAAATTAACATTAATACAATAAATAAATCATTATGTACATTAAATACAATTAATTAACTGATCAATAAATACAATTAATGCAGTTATTAAAATACCTTTACATAATAAATACAAATTATCAAACATATTGTACAACCAACTTAAAAACAATTCCAACATTAAATATCACTAATATAAATAATAAAGAACATTATACAAATATTCAAGCCCGAACGGGCAACGAGTCAAATGGGCTCGAGCCCGAACGGGCACGGGCCAAATGGGCTCGAGCCCGAACGAGCACGAGCTAAACAAAATTCTTGATATCCGTAGATTTATTATCAAAAAGAGCATAATAAACTAAAATACATGATTCATCGAAAAATTTTATTTCAGTGACCCGCCGACCCAACGCGCGGGTAACCTATTAGTTTATACTAACATAGAAAAGAGGAAAAACATTTGCTTAAAACTTAAAAACTTCAAAAATTAATAATTTTGTTAAACTAAAATACTTCTTACATTTAAAAGTTAATGCAATCTATTGAATATAAGTTTTGCTAACAACAACCAAGGTTGTGACTAACAAACTGATTTCTACTACATTTCGTTATAAGGCTGGTAGCAGTGGGTCTGAAAAAATCGATTGCCAACATCGGTCGACCGATTTGAAGATCGGTCGTGACCACTGTGAGGAAATCGATCGCCGGCCATTTTTTTGCAATATCGATCGGTTAGACGACCGATATTAACACTTGAACGTATGTACTATATTTAATTTGAGGATCGGTTGTTCCACTGTGAAGAGAGAGGTGAATATGGGTTGAAAAAAGAGAAAGCTGAGATAACAGCCGAAAAGATGATGCAATATGAGTCACCACTGTGAGTAGCCTAATAACCTGAATCATCAAATCAGAAACAATTGTTTGTTGTACTACCATATTTTTTGAGATTATACCCACCTTTTTCAGAGTAATCAACCATCATAATCAAAACCCAATAAATATCTAAATACTTAATTACAATTTAATTCGCTAACTTTCTTCAATTTCACTTGCACCACACCCATATGTATACATTAAAAAATAATTTAAAAAAAAATGCTCATACAAATTGACGCTACCATTGTAAAATAAAATGCACAGAAATACAACTTTGACGAGGGAGTAAGAAAGAGAAGTAATTACAAATTCAATTGTCACCTTTATAAAATGCAAAACAACACTTAAAGAAAGGATGAACATGCATGTCAATTAACCATTCTTTTGTACAATTTCTTATATGATCTTGCATTTAGGATGTGAATAAATCCCAAGATGTCACCTAAAGAAAAAAGCCATCAACCTCACGTCCTGCTACAGCCTCTCGATATATAGAGAGTGCTTCTTGCATTACATTAGCTTCAGATAGCAATTTACTTCTCTTCTTTCCGGATGGATGGGTAGAAAGGTAATTTTGCATAGCAGAATCACCTGATACTTGACCCAACTTTTCAAATACCTTTGGTGCAACACGTGGATCATACCCAGCGGAAGCCATTAACAGTAGCCCTATGTAATCAGCTTCGATCTCCATCCTACAAAAAATACGGTTTTCCATCACATATACTTATATAAATACCAAGAACCACCTTACAAATTAATTTTCCAGATGCTTGACATAAAAAAAGGACGTGAAGATATGTATGTTATTTGTACCAATACCAAGCATAGTGTTTGTTTCATAGTTGTTAGTATCTAATATAGGTCATTTAATAATAAAGTACTAATATACAGATAAACACACATTAGACACCAAACATTTAGGGGGTGTTTGGGTGAGCATATTAATAACACCTTAAACTGTTTTACAAAAACAGCTTATTAGTAGTATATGCATTATCAAAAAACGATGCATGAGGCATGAGGAAATGGGGTATGTTTGGGTACGCTTATCAACAACAAAAACCTCAACAATACCCAAAAGAACCAATACTTTCAGCAAATGAGAACAAAAAGAAAACGGGGGACAGCCGGTAACAAAGATAAGCACTGAGAATATAAGCTAAAAAGCTAGTGTAGATGAGCTTATTAAAAACAGTACCTTAAATAAGCTAATAAACTTAAGGGGTTATTTGTCTAAGCTTATTTTGTAGGCTTTAGCTTATTTGTAATAAACGACGTATGGCTTATAATGAATAAGCTCACAAGCTCTTAATGAGTATTTAGAATAGTTTATCGAAATAAATTGATATAAAGAACTTATAAACCCAAATACGCCCATAACCCACATTAATGGCCTTATCAAAACACCCCTAATTTGCTCACAAGCCTAAGCCAAGCTTATCCAAACACTACAATAGCATTATTAATTCTAAATAAGCTAATTAGATCACAAAAAAAAAAGCAAAAACAACACCCCCTAAGCTTATGTATTACCCCAAACAACCTCTTAACTTTTTTAAACCAAACGATGAATATCATATATTCATATATGCTACATGACTTCAACGATCTATAAAATTTTACAGAAGATGTTATGGGTGAAAAACATCAATAAGTTAACAACTAGTATCTGTCAAGAAATTGACAGTGCCATAAACCTATAACATACCTTCGGGAGAAAGGAAGCCTAAGCAGAAGATTTGACATGGTATTGACAAGATCTGGCATTACGAACTGATACAGAATTAGCTGCGCGATAGTAAACCACAGGTTCTTTGTAATCTGCTCAGCTGAATGTCTTGCTACACAATGTGCAACCTACAACCATATTCATGGTTAGCAAAAAATACAGGAAATAATAATAATAATAATAATAATAATAATAATAATAATAATAATAATAATAATAATAATAATAATAATAATAATAATAATAATAATAATAATAATAATAATAATAATAATAATAATAATAATAATAATAATAATAATAATAATAATAATAATAATAATAATAATAATAATAATAATAATAATAATAATAATAATAATAATAATAATAATAATAATAATAATAATAATAATAATAATAATAATAATAATAATAATAATAATAATAATAATAATAATAATAATAATAATAATAATAATAATAATAATAATAATAATAATAATAATAATAATAATAATAATAATAATAATAATAATAATAATAATAATAATAATAATAATAATAATAATAATAATAATAATAATAATAATAATAATAATAATAATAATAATAATAATAATAATAATAATAATAATAATAATAATAATAATAATAATAATAATAATAATAATAATAATAATAATAATAATAATAATAATAATAATAATAATAATAATAATAATAATAATAATAATAATAATAATAATAATAATAATAATAATAATAATAATAATAATAATAATAATAATAATAATAATAATAATAATAATAATAATAATAATAATAATAATAATAATAATAATAATAATAATAATAATAATAATAATAATAATAATAATAATAATAATAATAATAATAATAATAATAATAATAATAATAATAATAATAATAATAATAATAATAATAATAATAATAATAATAATAATAATAATAATAATAATAATAATAATAATAATAATAATAATAATAATAATAATAATAATAATAATAATAATAATAATAATAATAATAATAATAATAATAATAATAATAATAATAATAATAATAATAATAATAATAATAATAATAATAATAATAATAATAATAATAATAATAATAATAATAATAATAATAATAATAATAATAATAATAATAATAATAATAATAATAATAATAATAATAATAATAATAATAATAATAATAATAATAATAATAATAATAATAATAATAATAATAATAATAATAATAATAATAATAATAATAATAATAATAATAATAATAATAATAATAATAATAATAATAATAATAATAATAATAATAATAATAATAATAATAATAATAATAATAATAATAATAATAATAATAATAATAATAATAATAATAATAATAATAATAATAATAATAATAATAATAATAATAATAATAATAATAATAATAATAATAATAATAATAATAATAATAATAATAATAATAATAATAATAATAATAATAATAATAATAATAATAATAATAATAATAATAATAATAATAATAATAATAATAATAATAATAATAATAATAATAATAATAATAATAATAATAATAATAATAATAATAATAATAATAATAATAAATAAATAAATAAATAAATAAAAAAAGAAAAGAAAAAAGAAAAGGTAATTGTTAGTTGTTACATAGTCAGTCACATGCCAAATAATAATTTTACTATGGTTAAATGTCCCTAACTGATGACAAAACATCATCATACTCGGTAATGACAACGGCAGCTAAGTAATTCAGATAAATACAAAGACTGCAACCGAGTTAACATTCAATTTTTTTAACTCCTTTCCACCTCATTATTGCATTAACAAAATCCTAGCAAGTCATACATCGCAGTAATAGTAAATAAGAAATGATGAATAGATGATCAGTCTGTCATATCCATTGTCTATATTCATTAAGGGGTATTTGGATATGCCTTTAAACTGATTATTGATACTTCAATGTAAAATCACCAGCTTAGAGTGTCCGGTAACATCATCAGCTTTTATTCGTGTTCAGTCTTTCCTTTAGTTCTGGAATCATCAACCTAAGTAAATGGTAGGTAACTCCTCCAGGGATGTAGTTCATTCATATTGTTCAAGTTTGATCTGATCACAAGTCCTTAAAGCTATTTCAAGCAGACAATGCCCCTCTAAACCATCCCACACAAGCCCATGATACTTGTCCGTGCTAGGACAGAGCCTAAAAAGAGCCTTACAACTTTGGTTAAAGCATTTAAGGGGTGCCGTTCATCAAGTGAGCTTACTAATCTTGTAGCTTCAGTTATCATATTCTTTTTTGGTAGTTGTGATTGAATCTCTTTTGTCATTTAGGCAAGGTTTCAGCTGATTTTGCATACATATACAATGGGTAACACTACTGCAACAGAGATAACACTGATGAGATGTCAAGACCAGTTCTTCGATATGATGATTCTTTCAATTATTGTGATAATTCATAATATGATCTATACGGCAAAGTGGCATCAGGGGAGGACCTACATGTTGGCAGGGGCGGAGCTATGGCTTGGCTACCTGTGGCACGTGCCACACATGGATTGGCCAAGTGCAAAGCCAGATTTCAAACACAGGGCTTCGTTATAATCAATTTCTACCATTACATTGATAGAAATGTGCCCAAAATATTTAATTTGTGTAGGATATTTTCATTTAGCCCTCTAAAACTTAAAGGTCGTACACTTTTGTCCTATATTTTTAGTTTTATTTATAATTAAGTGTAAGGTGTTTGCATAATTACAATTTCGACCCTTGTTTGGGAGACAAAGTTCTTCACATTTTAATTATTGTTGTGTTCAAGAGCCTATACTTGAAGTTAAAAAAAAAAATTTGTGCCACACATACAAATTTTTTCTGGATCCGCCACTGCATGTTGGCTAGGTGTGGCACGTGCCGCACAAATCCTTTGATGAAGTATACATTTTGTAATTAAACTAATGGCCTATGGATTTTCATTTGTTTTGTACATGCATATAGCAGACTGGAACTATGAAATAGCCGAACAATTAACCCAAACTATAATAACCCCACTTTGAACATTTCAGTACCACACGACCACACAAATCACAACCGAAAATCTCAGTCTTTCTACATGAATTCAACTGGTTATACGCACTATTTATATTATGATCGGCCATCAAGTGGCATATCCCAAATATCATAGGCATTAGGCAGAATTAAGTCATCTACAGCCTAGCAGCACAGACCAAGGTACATTTACTGTTCAATAAATTCAGATCCTGCTGCCCCCTACTGATCTATATAATCAGTTAATCACCAATAAGACAGTTTACTGCTTTTACATGCTAATATCAGTAATGATGCAGAAAAAGTAGTATAATTACTTCTTGATTTTAAAATTAATATGATACGGCCTTTGACATGAATTGCCCTTATAATGGAGAGATTTTGATTATCCTACAAGTAGTATAGTGTTTGCAAACATTACGACCACCCAAAAGAAAAGGATTTATGCCTAATACTTTGCAATGATCACATAACTCCCTAGTAACTTCTCTATGGTCTATCACAAAATCTTACATTAGTCAAGGAATTATAGAATAAAAGTTCCTGATACGCATATAGTGAAGTCTTGGTAAAACTTAACAGATAACTTCTAACACATTCTGCATATAAATGTAAGAGAAACAGTTAAAAACAGAACATACCTCATGACCAATGATGGTAGCAATCTCTTCATCAGTCCTAAAATGCTCCAACAACCCCGTAAACACAACAATCTTCCCACCAGGCAAACAAAACGCATTCACAAGATGATCATTCACCACCAAAACCTCCCACTTCAACCCTTCCAAATGCAACGTATCCGCCTTCTGCCCTTTCTCTCTCCCTTTCTTCCGACTCTCATCAACCCAAATATCACTAATAACCTCGTCTTTCCCTAACCACTTCCCTCCGCCAACACTCTCCTCATTCATCGCCATCACCGCCTCCTTCCCTCTCCTCTCCGACACCCCACCACCCTCACTCGCATAATTCAAATCCGTCCAAACTTCCTCTTTCTTCAACCCTCGCTGCAACGCCTCAATTATATCCTTAGATATCATCCTCACCCTAACACTCTCCGGATGCATCGCAGGCAGTATTTTCCCCTTAAACCCCGCTTTCATATTCTGAAACTGCAACTCACCTATCTGTCTCTCCATACTTTTCGACAACAAAACTAAATGCTTCCGTTTCGTATAGGGTATCGTCTCAACATTACCAAAATATACAGTCACACCAACACCAGTCCCAACTACAACACATATCATAACATTCCTAGGATTCTCAAACCAATTCTTAAACCCTCTAGGCTTAAAATGCTTAACTTGCCTTGCATCAACATAGTAACTCCTATAATTCGAAACCCGAAAAGGGTCATTTCTATTACTAAAATTGGAAAGCTTAAAAGGGTTGTTTACACTATTCGAAAGACGAAAAGGGTTGCTTTGGCTGACAAAATTGGAAACCTTAAAAGGGTTATTTGGGATATTGTTGGAAACCTTAAAAGGGTTGTTTGTTAAGGATAAAAACCTGCTCAAATGAGGGTTTTGAGATGGGGGTTTTGGGGTGATGATTTTGGAAGTGAATAAATGTTTTAAAGTGTTGAAACCAAGTTGAGATCTTCTGTACCATGACATGGTTTTTGTTGGTGTTTTTTAACAATTGGGGTTTTGGGGTTTTGATCAAAGGGTTTGTTGTTGTTGTAGGAGCATGAAAAATGTGAATTGGGTTGTGAATGCAGATTCGGGAAGGTTTGGATTCTTTTTCTTCTAGAAAGTGCAAGGAGGAGGTGGACGAACATGGCTGTCTCATTTTTAGGTTGTTGACACGGGTTGGTAATGCGGAAACTTCAAATACGGGCGGGTTGATCGGTTTAATTTGATCCACTCGGATCGAACAGGGTTTCAAAACATTATGTTTAATAGTCAAATCCTCAAACTTCTACAGTCTTATTTTTCATTTATAACTCATATTTTTTTTATAACAAAAATTATCTGCCACTATAAAATCATATACACGGATACTCGTCTAGTTTTGTTTAGATACAAAAACAAAAGGAGTATACTCTATACTACAATGTTTTAAAATCTGATCGACTCGGTCAAATCACCGTGTCACTAGGTCACCATTTCAACCGTCCGGTCAACCTGATTTTCTGTTTAAGTAGATTGTAATATTTCGGCTCACCAAACATATATAAAACATTATATCTAATACCAAACATACATAAAGCCAAAAAAGTTCAATAAAAATCACATAATAAGTTTATACGGAGTAATACATAAATTATACAATACCAAACAAATATAATTCAAGAAGAAAGCAAGTTTTGAACTTAAAAATAACATTATCTACCACCACGCCCAATTCAAACTTATCATATATATTTTCTAAAATAAAATAAAAAAATAAAAATATCAAACACAGCCGACTTTGGTAAACCGGGTAACATGGATCTCATGAAACTCTTTCAAGCCTCGAAGAACCGGTTCATTTTGGCCATTTTTTTCTCTTGTTTCTTTTACCAAAAGCGGTTTAACCAACCAGGTTGACATGCGTTTCAAAACAATGGTATACGATGCTATCAGTATACTGCATCACTAATAAAAATTTATCTTTGTTTTTAAAAGTCATTAACTGAAACTAGGAATAAACAATCCTTTGGTATGTTCTTATCATTTTGTTTGGGTTTTCTTGATTTTCTTTCTATATTGGCGGTTCTAGTAGTGTTGTTCTATCTTTTATGGGTACTATCTTTGAGACCCATTATATTGTTCTTAGTTTGGTCTTAATAAAAATTTCAGTCTTTCCAAAAAAAAATCCTTTGGTATGAAATTTATTAGAAATGATACTCGTGCATAAAATGTATGCATAAAGATATGTTTAACAACACAATTAAAATATGTGTGAAAATCAAAAATAAAAATTAAAAGTGAGAAAATGTGCATTTGACTTGTCAAATGATGAACCGGTTAGTCATGAATTTTTTACTTATAGTCTAGGCCTTTATATCATTGCCCAAAACACCAAAAGAGTGGTTGAAGGAAATAATATATTTGATATTTAAATTGAGCATAAACAAAGTTTATAAAAAAAGTAAAAGTAAAAAAAAAAAAAAAAATAGAGCAATATGTTTTGATACTTGTCAATCACAAAGTGGTAAAAGGAAATAATACACTTATGTCAACTATTTTTCTTTCGAGTGTTTCTGTTTTATCGCAAAATTGAGTTGCAAAATAGGCACAATTGGCGACATAAGTACATAACTTGGGGGGCGTTTGATTTCGACTAAATTGACTTAATATGAAAAAAATTGAATTAATTAAAACTGTTTGTTTGTGACTTAATAGAGAAAGATGACTTAAAATATTAATAAAACTGAAGTTGTCTGCATTAAGTCATATGTTAATTAACATGACTTAACGAAAAAATTAAACAAACAGGCCCAATTGGTTTACCAATCTAAGCAAATAACTTTCCGCGGCCAGGAGAACGAATGCTGTCATAAAACTCTACCATTTTCTATAGGCACCTCGGCCTCTACTTCCACTTGCAGGACCTCTAGAAAATCTATCATTCCGGCGATCAGAAAAACCAGTTCGCCCTCCTCTAGTAAAACCAACAGCATTACTATTTCCCCGGCCGCCTCCACCTTTCCTGTTATCATATCCATTACTACGAGCATTGTCTGCGTATCTTCCCCTTGATTGTTGCTCTCTTTCTTGCAACTGAGGTAATGCGTTTATCACCACCAGCCTTACATCACCAACATTACCTGCATTTAAACACGAAAAATATGAAATGATCACGTGAAGGACTGAAGTCATATCCAGACAAGTCTGAAAACTAGTAGTGACATTATGGGCGAATTAGGTACTTCGGTGACTAGTAGAAATTTCGTATCAGGCTGTTTTATTTGGAAGACATTTTAGTATTTTACTGTAATAAAGAGGTTTTATCCATTTTTTATACTCTTAGGTAACTTTAAACCCGTCTTGCCCAGTTTGACCCATGTGACTCATTTTCTTTTTAGTTGACCTTTTTAATTTTACCTCAGACAGATAAAATATAACTGAAATCAACACATATATTTGTAAATGGGTCAAATTGTCATCTATACTTGAGAGTAACATGAAAGACAAACATATCATACCCGCAAGGAAGGTGTCCAAATCATCAGCAGCAACATCGAAGACGACACATCTTTTATCAATAGTCAATGCAAGTCCTCTAACAGACTCAACCTTCTCTTCGGGCAGAAACCTCCTCAACACACCATATGCAAAACTGGCAATAAACGTATGAATCCCTTGGGTATGAGGCATAATAGGATACAATAGTAAGAATGGAACGATGCAATTGCAGTTTCAACCAATATACTTGAAAATGGGTTATCGTTTACTTCCAATGAAACATAAAGCAGGTCAAATGCATAGAAACTTTTTATTTAAGTATATTCAGCCTCTTAAGTCAGTTTATTCAAATAAACTAGAAAGTATTCTAATAACTGTATAGTTCTTAAATTTTTTTATAACCATATGTAAGCGCAACATGTGTAAATAAAGATGTAAATGAAGTGCTCACGAAGGATTGTAAATGGGTCTTCCAGGATCGAGAAGTAGTGTCACATAATTCTCCATGGAAGTTAGTAGTGATCTCTGCTTAATTTGAGTATAACCCTGCAGAAAGAAGCAAGCAGAAATAGAAGTCTTAGTTTACACACTGAAAAATATTGGAACCACAAAAAAGGGGAAAAATTACAACTGACTCACAATGCTCTTCGCAAGTGCCTTTGCTAGCAGTTCTACTGGTGAGAGACCAGAAGCATTCAGCAGATCTTCAGCAGCTGACTTGAATACAGGAATCACACTGCATATGTTTTTATAGTTATAGGCGGTGACAAGATGTGTTTTTTGGTTCAGGTCACAGCGGCTCAGCCGCTCAGGCCAGGTAGAGTTGATCTGTAAAGTGTAAACTCTTTTTTTATCCATATTTAGAAATATAATGTGGTAATTATAGTTTCAAAACATTATTATTACATCAGCAGTTGAACAAAATGATTTAACAGGTTTATGCTATAAAATAGACCGATTTGACTATTTGACTCATGTGAAAGAAAACATCATCCAAGGGGAGTTCCTACGTCTCAAAAGTGGTTGAGGAAACATTAACAAATTATAAAGATTGATCATACCTATCAGAAACTCGCAGTATTGCTTCTGCAGCATCCAAACCAGCAGCTCTTGCAATATCCGACGGCTGAGGAGCTGAAACGTGTTCAAATTTTACACCAACTTCCCTCTCCAACTTGGATATATTTGCTTTCCGTGGCTCATAAAGAGTGATGGCAACACCAGAATTTCCTTAAGAAATTAGTAAGCGAAAGATCAGGAAGCAAGGTTACCAACAAAAATAAAACGATAATGTAATGCCGAACGTTGTTATTTTAGAATTACCTTCTCTTCCTGTCCTTCCAGATCGATGAATATAGTCTTCAACGTCCCGTGGTGGTTCACACTGCAAAGAAGAAAAGTTAATCGCATTTAATAAAGAAAAGAATAATGTGCATGAATGAGTTCAAGTTGTATCAAACCTGAATGATCAATTGCACATCATGAATGTCTAGTCCTCGTGCTGCCACATTTGTGGCAACTAGTGTCATGAACTTCCCTGATCTAAATGCCGCAAGTGTTGCCTGTTCACCACAACTAGTTAACAAAAGGTATATTTAAGAAGCTTCTAATCTATATAAATAAACTACAGTATGCTTGAAGTTCCTATCATGCTGACTACTGAAAACTGCCACAATGGTTTCATGTCGATGCAGTAGTCCTACCTCGCGTTGTGACTGTTGTATGTCCCCATGCAAAGGACGTGCACCAGGCAATATGCCCGCAAGTTCAGAACAATAGTCTTTTGTCTCTGTGAAAACAATGGTGCGTCCTCCACTGCACAGATAATAAAACAACAAATAAGAGCATTTTCCAAAAGTAAAATTTAGAGGTGATTATATCGACCAAATTACATAAGAATGACTCAGTTTGAGTAGCGTTTTATCTCAATTTATAGAAGTATTTCAAAAGAGAAATGGGCCAAACGGTTTAAAATTCGCCCAAGTTCATTGTGTAATAAAACAATACAAAAATGGACAACAAAGAATCAGCTGGTCAACTTGACGTCTACTAAAAATAATGACAAGTTAACTAAACCGACATGCCAATCTTGGAACCTCTACTGCAACTCTTACTAAAATTAACTACCATTGTAAATAGGCAACCTGCTATGATGGCGAATAATATCAGGAAGGAGCTGTGATCTGGCTGAACTTGAGCAAGGCATGATAATATGCCTCACATTTTCACTAGCCTTCATGACCTCAACACCAACAAGATCCACAATCGTCTTGTTCACTTTCAGAAACTGTGACGCAATCTGAGGAAGAAGTTAAGATTTTTTAAGATACTTGAGTATGATTTTTTCTAAGGGTGGCTAGATGGGCAGTTGAAACGGGTGAATTATAGTACGGGTCAAAACGGGTCGGGTTGGGTTTACAGGCTAATTCTTTTCTGTCTATAAACATCCTTATAACTAATTAAAATATATTAAGTATGATAAGAAAAACATTACAGTATAATTTCAAACTTACAATATTATTATGAAATTTATAACGAGATTTGGGGGACTTTCAACCCGTTTGACTTTGACCACTTAATCGGGTTCCATTTAAGATAAAAAGACAACCCAAATCGACCACTTCTTAAGTAAATGGGTAGCATATTCAGCATCTACTATTATTGTGAAATTCTATACATGATACTACTATCTGCGAAACATTCTTCTATATACTGTTGGTCCCAAAGTTGTGTATGGTGAGAGAGATTTGTTAAATGAAATTGCAATATAATGATAACTTTGTAAATCTTTCCAACTATTGTAAAGTTGCAGAATGTCAAGTACTTATACTAAGCGAATGGTTGTGTTTCGAACCATCGCATCTGTTCATAAAAGGTTGTGTTTGTTGCTGCTTCATTCGAACAGTCACAAGCCAAACATCACACCTTTTCGGTTCTAACTAAAAACTGTAAATAACTAACTTTAACTAACTTAACCGCTATTCGGTTATTTACTTTATAACTAACACGTTTGGTCCTTGGAGTTTCTTGTATCCGAGAAGTAGCATGCAAGATTACACGCTCACATTCTCCTCCTTAATCTTGAATGTTGCTTCGTCCTAAGTCTTGAACTCCGAGCATTTGTCGCATAGTTGCAAACTTGAGTCTTGCTAAGGCTTTTGTTAAAATATCTGCTCGTTGTAGTTCTCCATTTACGTGTTCAACTTTGATATGACCATTCTCTACACATTCCCTGATGAAATGATAGCGAATGTCAATATGCTTGCTTCTTCCATGAAATACTGGGTTCTTCACGAGTTGTATAGCTGATATGTTGTCAACTCTAAGTGTTATCCTTTTTTCTTCTGATCCAGTCAATTCACTAAGTAAGCGTTTTAACCATAAAGCTTGACATGCTGCTGCAGTAGCTGCCATGAATTCTGATTCACATGATGATAGTGCCACTGTCGGTTGTTTCTGAGTACACCAAGTAATAGGTGACTCTCCAAAGTAAAATACTATGCCAGTAGTTCCTTTTCCTTGATCGGTGTTGATTCCATAACTACTGTCGCTGTAACCTGTAATTTTGCAGCCGCCTTCTTTCTTGTATATTATTCCATGCTCCTTTGTTCCTTTGATATATCGGATTACTTGTTTAACTGCCTTTAGGTGAATTTCCTTCGGGTCTTGCATGAATCTGCTGAGTAGTCCGACTGAGTAACTAAGATCTGGTCTTGTGTGCAGTAAGTACCTAAGACTTCCAATTAAGCTACGGTAGTAAGTTGCGTCAACTGGGTTTCCACTATCTTCCGCCTTGACCAACTTAGTGCCGGGATCCATAGGTATCTTTGTATCATTACTGTCCGTCATAGTTGTTTCCTTCAAGATCTTGTTAATATATCCTGTCTGCTTGATTGTAATTTCTCCTCCTGTCTGTGTAACTTCTATCCCAAGGTAGTAAGCTAGCAACCCTAAGTCGCTCATTTCGAATTTATCTTCCATCTGGGATTTGAACAAGTCTAATTCTTTCTTTGGAGTGCCGGTGATTATCAAATCGTCTACATATACTCCAACAATAAGCGTAGAAGTCTTGCTTCTCTTCGTGTAAATGGCTTGTTCGAGATTACATTTCTTGAAATCTAATGACTTCAATATTTGATCAAGCTTCATGTTCCAAGCTCTAGGTGCTTGTCTTAAGCCGTACAAAGCTTTAGTTAGCTTGTAGACTTTATCGGTGTTTCCTTGCTGAATAAACCCTTCTGGTTGTTTGACATAGACTTCTTCCTTCAATTCTCCATGTAAAAATGCTGATTTTACATCTAAGTGGTGTACTGGCCAACCATTATATGCTGCTAGTGCTAATATTAATCGAACTGTTTCTATCCTAGCAACTGGTGCGAATACTTCATCGAAGTCTATTCCTTGTTCTTGTACATATCCTTTCGCCACTAATCTTGCCTTGTACTTAATGATCTTACCGTGTGCATCTCTTTTGGTTTTGTAAACCCATTTAAGTCCGATTGCTTTCTGGTCTTCAGGCAATGTAGTAAGAGTCCATGTGTTATTCTTGTTGATCGAATCTAATTCTAATTCCATGGCCTCAATCCATTTCTTGTCTGATGATGCTTCCTTGTAGTTACGAGGTTCTTCTTCTGTGAAGAGTAAACTAGGTGTTTCTACTATGCTTGCTGTTTCATAAATTGCTCTTAAGTCCTTTAAACCTCTAACCGGTGTATGATCATATCTTCCTGAGCTTCCTAACGAGCTTCTAAGTGAACTAATAGTAGCGTCTCTTTCACTTTCTGAGTTGGGTTCGTAAGTGTATGTTGGTGGTGTAACTGGTGATTCGGGATCTGGTATTGCATCTGGTATTGCATCTGGTATTGCATCCTCTACATGATACGTGTCATCAACATTTTCAATGTTGATTGGTGTAGGAGTTTCAGTGTCAACTTCGTCTACTACAAAACTAGTCCAAAAGGTGTCTTGTGTACTTGTATCATCTTCATTATTATCCCAATTCCACGGTTTCGTTTCCATAAACTTTACGTCCCTACTAACATGTTTCTTCTTTCTTACTGGATCATATAGCCTACATGCTTTCGATCCTTCCTCTACTCCTAAATAAACCATCGGTATGCTTCTATCATCTAACTTCTTCAAGTGAGGTATCGTTATTTTAGCATAAGCTGTGCATCCGAATATTCTTAGGTATTCCAGATTCGGTTTTCTGTTGTAGAGTGCTTCATATGGTGTTTTATCTATCAGGGCCTTCGTAGGTACCCTGTTGAGTATATAAATGGCGTGTCGTACTGCTTCCGCCCAAAAAGTTAAGGGTAACTTCATTGCTTTCATCATACTCCTAGTCGTCGATAAAACTGTCCTATTCCTTCTTTCTACTACACCATTTTGTTGTGGTGAGTATGGTGCTGTTAGCTGTCTAGCTATACCATTCTCCTTACAGTACTTGGTGAATTCATTAGATGTAAATTCACCTCCTCTATCCGTTCTTAGCATCTTTAATTTCAATTTCAACTCCATTTCAACCTTTAGTCTAAATTCCTTAAATATATCAAATGTCTGATCCTTCGATGTAAGAAAATAAGCCCACATGAATCGTGTACAATCATCTACTAATAAGAAGATGATCTTCTTTCCAGAGTGTGTGGCTGGACTTATAGGACCACAAAGATCTCCATAAACTAAGTCTAACGGATTCTTTGATCTGAATTTAGCTTGATTCGGAAATGGTGTTCTAATGTGTTTTCCTAATAAACATGCATCACAAACTTGTCCTGCATGACTTATTCGGGGTACTCCATCTACTAAACCCTTTCTCGTCATCTTGTTTATAACATCAAAGTTAAGATGACCTAATCTAGCATGCCATAACCATGCTTGGCTGTCTATATTTGCTAAGAGGCATATAGGTGTTTCAATATGTAGTCTAATACTGTAAAGTCGATTCTTAGATCGTTCTACTTTCATCAACAACTTCTTGTTCTTATCATACAAAGTCAGTATATTTTCATCCATGATGATTTTGCAACCTATTTCGGTAAGTTGTCCTAGACTAAGTATGTTACTCTTGAGGTTTGGAATATAGTAAACGTCCGATACTATCTTTTGTTCTTGGTTTCTACATCCTAATAATATTGAACCTCTACCCTTTATCTCTACATACGATCCATCTCCAAAACGAACGCGTCCCGTGATGCTTTCGTCAATATCTTTAAAATGACTCTTGGTTCCGGTCATATGGTTACTTGCACCATTATCTAAATACCATATGCTAGCATCTGTTGTAGCATACTTTTGGGGTTGTATCTGACCTTCGTTTAATAGAACTTCGTGAGTTTCGTGTTTAGCCATTAATAGTGATGGTTCATCATCTTCTAAGATAAGGTTTGATTGCTCTTGATTTGTTGATGGTTTTCTACATTCATTCTTTACATGTCCTAATTTTCCGCAGTTGTAACATGTAACTTTACTCTTATCCCACCTTGGTTTATTGTTTCTATCTCTATGGGATGAGTTTCCGCCATTCGAGTCATTTTTATTTCCCTTATTCTGCCAGTTTCCTCGTGAGTAGTTTGATCTACCACCGCGTTTGAAAAAACGTTTTCCTTTCTTAAAGTGTTCACCTTGTGTGAATAGTAAATTATCCTGGCTTTCTACTTGTCCTCCCTTTCGGAGTTTAATCCTTTCCTCGAATGCCTTAAGTCTACCAACAATCTCATCTAACGTAGTGTTATCGAGATCATTTGTCTGTTCTATGGATGCTACTACTTGAATGAACCTATCTGGTGTGGAGTCTAATAGTTTTCGTACTAAAAGTGATTCATCCAAAGTCTTTCCTAATTCTTTTGCCTTTGTGGCATAACCATTTAATTTGGCTGTAAATGCATCCACCGTGTCATCCTCCTTCATTTGAAGAGTCTGAAATCCAATCATCAATGATTGTAATCGTGCTTGTTGCACTTTTTCTTCTCCAACGTGTCTCCTTTTTAACGATTCCCATAATTCTTTCGCCGTTTTACAACTAGCCACTTGTAATATTACATCTTCGGTCAAGGCTTGATATAAGAAAGCTAATGTTGATTTATCCTTCTTATCATCTAGTTGTGTGCCTTCCTTAGTTTCTATTGTCTCCCATAAGCCTTGTGCTTCTAGTATAACCCTTATTTGTATAGTCCAAACTGTGTAGTTTGTGGTTTTAAGTTTTGGGCATATGTATTGTGCAAAAGGTGTTACGGGTTTTGGTAATGATGTGCTAGTGTCTTCTCCGGACATTTTTCTAGAGTTTATAATCTTCACTTCTATGTGTGGGAATTTCTAACTTGTGGTAACGCTTAAAACTACGGGAACAAGATATAGTTTTCGGGAAAACTTAATAGGTACTATGGATTTCTAATAGTATGAACTATGTATCTATACTAAAATATGAAATGAAATCCAAAGAGGTGTTTCGAATTTTTGACCTTGTGTGTTTAACACACGCGTTTCCTTTGATGTTGATATGTGAATGAACCAACTAACTTTTCCTCGTTTTTCCAAATTCAATCCGTGTATACTTGTTACTCGACTTGAATTCTTCACAATTTACCACTCTTCTTCGTACCACGTTGTAATTCGACTTGTAAATATGTCCTAAACAATGTTTTCTTGTCTCGGTTTCTTTTCAAGTCGTGTCTTGTCCAAGATAAACAAGTGTTGTCCTTGTCTTCTTTGTTCCAAAACGTTGCGGACTCTCGAGCCCTCCAAAATACTCTTCGGTATTCTGTTCCAAAAGACCAAGCGGACTGCTTGTCTTTGTTGTCCTTCTCGACTGTATTCTGCCAACAAGTATCGTCCTTGTTGCTTCTTCGTTGCTTGTATTCTCAATATGTTCCACACCTTTTCTGTATCGCTAGCGTCAAAGTCAAAACAATCTTCAATTGTTTTCTGCTTTTATTTTCTCACGGTATACCCTTCTTCTCTCCAAGCAAACGTCTCTTCTTTCTTTCTTTTCCAGGCGTACGTCTTCTCTTTTTTTTCTCCTTTGTCCGCGACAAAGAGTCGTATGTTGTATGAAAACTTGAAGGCCAACAGAAAGTATACAAAGTTCTCTTTGTATAAAAATCTGTTGCGTCCAAAAATCAATCCAACAATCAAGTCACCACTTCGTTTGGTGCTTATTCGAATGCAATTTCTACACAAGTACGGTCGTGCACTACTTTCCTCGCGTCTAAAGTTATCTAGTATCACGTATATAAGGTCTATACGCTACGGTTTTGTTTTAGTTTTCCTGAAAACGAGATGTTTCCAGTAACTTGTTTTTCTTTGGTTCTCGGTTTGTTTCAACTGGTTTGTAATTCGGTTTGTGAAATACAAACGTTGGCTCTTGATGCCAAATGTTGGTCCCAAAGTTGTGTATGGTGAGAGAGATTTGTTAAATGAAATTGCAATATAATGATAACTTTGTAAATCTTTCCAACTATTGTAAAGTTGCAGAATGTCAAGTACTTATACTAAGCGAATGGTTGTGTTTCGAACCATCGCATCTGTTCATAAAAGGTTGTGTTTGTTGCTGCTTCATTCGAACAGTCACAAGCCAAACATCACACCTTTTCGGTTCTAACTAAAAACTGTAAATAACTAACTTTAACTAACTTAACCGCTATTCGGTTATTTACTTTATAACTAACACGTTTGGTCCTTGGAGTTTCTTGTATCCGAGAAGTAGCATGCAAGATTACACGCTCACATATACAACTTAGTATCAAGAACATTATGAGAATCATAAAAGAAGCATACATGATTTACCCAAGCTGGTAAAGTTGCACTAAAGAGGACTGTTTGAACTTTGCTTGCATCATTTACCTTGCCTTGTTAATTAAAGAAAATAACAAAAAACCAATTTAGTAAATTTGCTTAGATACATACAACGGAATAACAATCAAATTGTTACACTCCAATTAATGATCATAAATGATAATGATGATTCTGAAAATCACATTACCTAAAATATACTCAACATCTTCGACAAAACCTTGCCTCAACATTTCATCGGCTTCATCAAGGATGCGGACTTTCAATGAACTGAAATCAAGATTTCCCCTCTCTATGTGATCCTACATAATAATTATTACATTAATGCGTGAATGATATGACTTAAAAAATGTAGGTTCTAATTTCTTTCAATACATCAACAAGATCACTAATGAATTGTAGAAAATCACTTGTACGATTGGTAGCTATATAAGATCTAATTGACATAGCTGATTTAAAAAGCCTCTTTTGAAAAAAATTGAATACCTTAACACGGCCAACAGCTCCCACAACTATATCCACTCCTCTTTTCAGTTGTACGGTTTGAGGAGAAATAGACGCTCCCCCTCCACCATACAAGCAACAGGAAGTCAAACCCACCGCATCACCATAGTATTTAAAATCAGTGAAAACCTATGACATAAATAGCATAAAATGTCTATAAACTTTGTCAAGAACTTTTAAAATCAAAAAGATTGTGCTAGGAAGCAAGGGGAATGAATTACTTGCTTTGCTAATTCCCTAGTAGGAAGAAGCACAAGAATGGTTGGTGTTCTACCATATCCAGTCCTTCTCGAGGCTTGCTTTGGTCCATTTGTTATGGACTCCAGTATCGGCAAAATGAATGCCAATGTTTTACCCTGTCTCATCATAATTAACCAATAAGTTTATTCTTGCTACAAATCATCATAGAATCATACTAAAACAAAACACTAAGAGACAATAAGTTCACAATGCAAATTTACAATCTTTCATCCAAACTTTTCAAAATGTTATAAAAACTTTTCAAGATGTTTGAAAGACTAATCCTGGGACAAGTACGTTCAAGTTACCAGTATAAACGACTTTTAATAAGTGTTCATAAGTGTGTTAGCTTTTTTCGGTCAGATTTCCCCCTTTGAATCGTCTTTTAACAATATCTTTGATTCATTGGACTAAAGTTAATTACATGTCTCAAGTACACATTACACATTGTCGTATAATAATGCATTACCATTTTATGCAATTTCGGCGTAATATGATACAGTTCACATATTCATGCTAACAAACCATAATTCACATATTATAAAGAGTGATCAATGCTTGCATCCATAGTGTTGCCATTTAAACTAACGCACATACTAAAAACTACCAATATACATACCTGACCCGTTTTCGCCTTCCCGATCAAATCAAGACCATCATATATCGATTCAAACGTTCTCGCTTGAATAGGAAACAACGACTCAATCCCTTTTGTCTTCAATGCAATCCTTAACGGTTCCGAAATTTTGAAATTTGAAACCGCATTTGGATTCTTATCAATTATTTCACCATCATCATATCCATTAATATAATCATAATCATCATCTTCATAAACTCCTAACTGTTTCATCATCTTCTTTTTTTTATTTTTTCATGCACGTACTCCTTAACCTTCAAACCCCCCTGAATAATTTGTAGTATTGTAAATAAATGTGGAATTATATGATCTTGAGCTAGCTAATGAGACGAAAAACATTAGTGCGATTCAAATATAGGATTGGTAATGTTTTGAGTGAATGTTATGATCTAGTTAATCGTTAGTTCTGTTTGCTTAATATGAAGTGTGACATGTTTTTTCTTAGATTGCCACGTGGAAAATGAGATGGAAAACAACTTATGGAAAACTAGAAGGGTACCCGCGCAATGCGGCGGCGGGTACCTAAGGGACTATGTTTGTGACGAGCAAATGTTTTTTTTTTTAAACCTTCCTTATTTGGTATTGTCTCATACTTTAAAACGTTGTAGATATATGTTTTTTAAAAGTAAAACATTTAAATTATTAATAGTGTAACATGTGTTTAGAAGCTGAGATTAAACTGTGTTAGTTTGTTGGTTAATTCGTAAGCTTTATATATATGAAATATGCATTAAAAGGTAGTTATAGTATAAACGTTTTTTTTTTTTTTTTTTTTTTTTTTTTTTTTTTTTTTTTGTAATTGGGTTGTTATGTCACATTGATTAAATGGGCTATTGCAAGTTAACGAGGTTTATAAATATTAGTGGCTCCTACAATTAAAGAGATTAAAATTTATAATGTAACTTAACTCCTATTCATATGTATGTGTTAGTTTGAAATCCTTCCAATTAAAAAAATGTTTTTGGCCTTATTTTTTTAAGACTTCTTTTTTAGGAATGGCCTAAATGCATTATAATGTAGTTAAGATAAGTATTTTGATAGAGATAGAGTACTTCTTAACGTTCTAATAAGAGAGAATTGCAAAAACCGTCCCTAAAGTTTGGCCAAATTGCACGTTTCGTCCCGGATGTTTGGAAAGTGTAAGGATCGTCCCTGTGGTATCGTCCTCACAGGGACGATACTTGCACCAAAGGTTTCCCCAAAAAGGACGATACTTGCACCAAAGTTTTCTCCACAGGGACGATCCTTGCACTTTCCAAACATCCGGGATGAAACGTGCAATTTGGCCAAACTTTAGGGACGATTTTTGCAATTCTCTCTTCTAATAAACATGCAACATGTTTTCTTCGTTGTGCATCATTGCAACTAGAGGAGGCAAAACGGGCGAGTCGGGCGGGCACGGGCCACAGTTCAAACGGGCACGGGTTAAACGGGCTCGGGCCAAACGGGCGCATGTTATACGAATCGCTTTAGAAATGACCTAAAATAATTAAATAAATTCCTCAAACTTGACAGTTGACACCTCATTTATATTTTAAAAAATAAATATGTTATATTTATAAGTTTTTATTTAAAAATAATTGTAATATTCTTCAAGTAAAAGAAAATATGTGCCTATTGCGCTCATCTAACTTTTAAATGAGCAATATATGGGCCATTAAAAAAAAAAAAAAAAAAAAAAGGGGGAGGGGGGGGGGGGGGGGGGGGGGAGGCCTAAATGTATTCAAATATTTTACAAATTTTGCCCAAATAGTGGTTTTTTTTTTTTTTTTTTTTTTTTTTTTTTTTTTTAATTGTTAACGTTTTCATGTGTTTTGTCCATTAAATGAAATAATTGAAATGAAATGTGTCAGATTTTATATAGAGACGATATAAACAGGTCAAGCAGGTTGGGTAATAGGTCGAGTCATTTGAAAACATAAACGTACATAAAGTTCTTAAAATTGTTTGGGTCCCACCATTACCTATTTTATTTATTTTTACTCAATTACTAACATACCAAATCTAACAAGCAATGATGAAAAGGACGTTTATTTGTTTCGTCGTTCAGACGAGTAGCAACAAAGGGGCAAGCTACAACAAGCTCACCTGGTGTGGTGAAGAGGTGTGGCAAGGATGCCAAGTCACTCTGGCGAGGGAAGTGGCGAGCTGCACCCAGTGCTCTAAGTATGGTTAATTTCTAGTCTGTTTCAACTAATTCGACTATTGTCCAATTTCTAGTTTGGGCCAACAAAGGCCATTTAATCAATTTGTGTCCAAATATTTTGGGTTTGATCCATCAAACATTTGCATTTACAATTTTACATAGTTAGCTAGTCAAAGGGTATGTTCCGTGAAATGAGTTAAGACTTGAGCTTATATTTTTATAAAGTTGTTTGACGAATGATTTTGGAGTAGAAACTTATTAATGTATAACCGCATAAAACTACAGCTTTTGCATTATAATGCATTATCTTTTAAATAATATTTAAGTAATTTGATTAACTATAAACCTTCATAACTCTGTTTCAATTACTCATGACTTATAAAAGTTTTTATAAGTATGTGTAACAATCTAGCTTATTTTAAAAGCTTAAGCATTTATAAGCTCTTATAAGCCCCGACCCAAACTCAACCAAAATGTTAATATTACTGTTCATGAACGGTACCTTAGTTGGCAAATGTCAAAAAGGCCCCTCAACTTTATTAAATGTCAAAATAGCCCTTTAATTTCACGAAAATATAAGATTAGTAGTTTAACTGTATTATCTATTCAAAAAAATGTTTAACTGTATTAAGCAATACATTTTAACTATTTTCATGTCACCCTTTTAAGTTTACTAAAAGACCTAAAACATTAAGTTGACCCTTATAATCATAAAGCTTTAGATTTCAATACCTATTAAGTTTTACTAGCATGGTCCCCCGCGCGATGCAGCTGCGGGCACCCTGTAATTTAATTTTTTCGGCTAATAATTTATTCTATTTGTACATTTTTTGGCAATAGCTTTGGTGATTAGTTTTTTATGACAAAAGTTTGATGAAATTTTGCTTAGTTTGTATTATTTTATTTATTTATTTTTTGTTTAGTAGTTTGCTTGGTTTGTACAATATGTGAACATATTTTAGTTTATTATGTTCTTTTTGACAATAAATTTATGGATATCAAAAATTTCGTTTAGCTCGTGTCCGTTCGGGCTCGAGCCCGTTTGACCCGTGCCCGTTCGGGCTCGAGCCCATTTGCCCCATTGCCCGTTCAGGTTTGAATATTTGTATAAAATATTATCAAAGCAGGATTACACATTAAAACAATCATTACAAATTTGTATCTTATATTTGAAACGTAAACCATCAGTAAAATAGAGCTATAAAAACTTTAAATGTAACAATATGATTTAAAAATCATAAAAATTACATAATATATCATTAAAAATCAAATAATAAGTTTCAAGAACATACAAAATTATTTAGCTAATTTTAATAATCGAAGAAAAGAATCCTAATTCTTGACACATACACAAGAACATACAGTCATACAGATAATAATAACTTTCAAGAAACACCCTAAAAAAATCAAATAATACAAAGATTATAATCAAACTTGATCAAGTAAATCAATCAAGAACCCATCTTGCTAAACACATGTACCAGTAGGTACAAATTAATTACAGTCTTCAAACACATCGACAACGTCTTGTGATCGGATCATGAGCCGATAACCAAAAGGGTCCGCACGCTTCGTTAACAAATTCCGGAAAACCAAATTGGATCAGCCACTTATCCAACCCCTTTTGTGGCCAAGACAGACTGTCCTCCGAGTCCTCCAAGTCAAAACCTCGCATATGAAAGTGTAGACGAAACACAGTGTCATCTCTACGTTTAGAAAACTCTGGTAATTTAAGTAGACCAAGACGAACACGTCGGGATTTTATAATGACAAAATAATGATCTGGAGTTTCTGGTGGGGATTCGTTACGGCATATGGGACACGTATTGTTTGTCGAAAACCAATCAAGAATACACTCTTTATGAAACACATGACGACAATATAATCGTATAATCTTGTCTTGAGGCATAAATTCGTCAATGCAGATTCGACATGTGGTTTTCGAAAGGGTTTTAAGGAGGCTGTTGTTGACGGTGATTGTGTGTAGATCTTGGATGAATGCGGTGGATACTGGTCGTAACATGGTGGTGATCGAATCAGAAAATTGATCTCTAGGGGTATAGTAACGTGGGGTGCAAGGTGAATACTAATCGTATGAAGAAAATAAGGAGCGATATCATATATATATGGAAAGCTGGGTTATCTTCTTTGCCGACTATGTATAAAGCCCATTGTTAATATAACTTTAGGCCCATTTTCGGCCCATAAAAATAATTTTCGGGTAATGTTTTTATGTTTAGTTGACTAGATATAATGACCGCGTATGGGCGGGTTTTTTTTTTTTTTTTTTTTTTTTTTTTTTTTTTTTTTTAATCTTTTAAGGAAATTATTATTTTTAATTTCGTGCTTTAATTATTTTTTATGATGATACAACAAATTAACCGCTATGCCTAGTATATTTTATATTTGCGCTCTTCACATCAATGTGTCAATTATAGGTAAAAGTTTATATTAAAAAAAAATCATATTATCATTAAAGTTTATTTCGTCGATGTAAAATAAATGCTTTTTTTACCTATTCATAAACAGTAACTTAGTTGGCAAATGTCAAAAAGACCCCTCAACTTTATCAAATATCAAAAATAGCCCTTTAAATTTACGAAAATATAAGATTAGTACTTAACCTGTATTAGGCTTTACATTATATTAGTATATATTACATTTATTGGGCTTCTTATGAATAGTACACTTATGAACAGTACTGTAGCATGAACAGTGCTACAGTACATGCTACAGTTTTTTTTCCTTTTTTTTTTCTTTTTTTTTACGCGTCGCTACAGTACTCGGTAATTTTTTTTTATTTTTTATTTTACATAAATTTCCGTACAACCGACAAAATACAAAACACAAAACGCACCCGCCGCAACGCGTGGGCAACCCCGCTAGTATTTACTAAAAGGTAAGAGGTTACTCTAGCAAGCACTGTGCTTGCTACAGTAAAACTTTTTTTTTTTTTTTTTTTTTTTTTTTTTTTTTTTTTTTTAGTATTAACGGTCGTTAGTTATTTAACGGCTGTTAACTAACGACCATTATCTTTAATATTTAAAAAAATTGTACGCACTTTGTCCTTCATCTCAGTGGTTCATTGCAAATTTAGTCCTCAAATAATTTACATAAATTGTCTTTCATGTTATACATCAATTGCGAAATCAGTTATAGGTAACTAACTTCACGTTAAGTAGCTAACGGAAACAAAAGAAGTAGCAAGCACTGTGCTTGCTACAGTAACTTTTTTTTTTTTAACGGTCGTTAGTTATTTAACGGCTGTTAACTAATGACTGTTATCTTTAACATTTTTTCAAAAAATGCTTTTAACGCAATTACCATAACCCAAAGCCGTTAAATATTTGCAACCACAAACAAAACTTAACCGACACCCAATAACTACTTAAAAATATATGTATAAACTATTTCTCTCTTTTCTTTACAACCAACGCATAACACCAAACTACTATTTAAAATACTAAAGGGTAAGAGGTTACTGTAGCAAGCACTGTGCTTGCTACAGTAACTTTTTTTTTTTTTTTTTTTTTTTTTTTTTTTTTTTTTTTTTGTATTAACGGTCGTTAGTTACTTAACGGCTGTTAACTAACGACCGTTATCTTTAACATTAAAAAAAAAAATTGTACGCACTTTGTCTTTCATCTCAGTGGTTCATTGCAAATTTAGTCCTCAAATAATTTACATAAATGGTTCTTCATGTTATACATCAATTGCAAAATCAGTCCTAGGTAACTAACTTCATGTTAAGTAGCTAACGGCAACAAAAGAATTCCGCAGCAACACGCGGGTACCAAACTCATTTTAACTATTTCCATATCACTATAAAAGTTTACTAAGATGTAAAATTGGCCCTTATACTCATAAAGCTTTAGATTTTACTATCCATTAAGTTTTATAATATAGCAAATTAACCGCTAAGCCAAATATATTTTATATTTGCACTCTTCACATCAATGTGCCAATTATAGGTAATAATTTTTAATAGAAAATCATAGTATCGTTAAAGTTTATTTCGTCGATGTATAGTAAATGTTTTTACTGCTGCAACGCACGATTCGTAATAAATTGAAAAGGCATATTATCGTTAGATTGTTGTAATATAAATGTTTTCGTATCCGTTGCAATGCATGGGTTTGTTATATCTCGTTGTTTACTATTTATCAAATTCATTACTTTTAGCTAGAAATTTACAATGTATTAACGAATTAGAGAATATGTATGCATGGTTGATCGTGTAATCGGGTCATGTCTGAAATTCGACTTGAGTTCAACCGAGTAATCAACTTTCAAGCTCAAGCTTGGTCTTAACTTACTCGATCGACAATAACAGAATATAAATTTTTGAGCTAGCTAGACTTGTTTATATTACAACAAAAGTCCAAATATAAAGATATAAAGGCTGCAAAGTTATACAAAGTATAAACCATATGTTTTGATACGGGAATTGTTATGCCTATCCTCCTTATCCTTTATTAATTGGACAAGACAATTTTTAATAGTTTTATGTTTCGTATTTTTTTTGTTTTACTACTTTTGTCTTATTAAACTTTATATTTTACGTTTCGTATTTTTTATTTCGCAGTTATATGATACAAATAAATTTATAAAATAGTTTTTTTTTTTTTTTTTTTTTTTTTTTTTTTTTTTGAAAGGCAAATTTATAAAATAGATAATAACAGAAAAATTATGAAGATGTTACAATCATTTTAGGAGAGTCCGAATAACCAATCCTTTTAGTACTCAAAGCTATGACTTAATTTATACTCTACTACCTTTTTTTTTTGAACAATGATTTCAATAAAAACAAAAGCTCTCTAGCAAGGAGCTAGAAGAGATATTACAATGGCTTATTAAGCCAAGAGTTCCAACAATTTACCTTATGGCCTCTAAACTTAAGCCAAGAGAAAGAAAATAAACGAATAGAATCGAAAGGATCACTTTTCCTCGTAGGATGAGAATTAAAAGTAATGCTATTTCGATATCGCCATAAAACCCACAAAGAAGCAGCAGAAATAACATACACACGGTCTTTAGAGTCCTTAGAAGCTCTCCAATTATCTAGCCAATGTAACCAATCGAACCATGAGGAAAAAAGAGGCATATTAATATCAGTCCACACTCGAATAAGGCGCCACATGCTACTAGCCGTATCGCAACCAAAAAAAACATGATCGTTAGATTCCATACCCATGTTGCACAACGGGCATGCAATAGAAGAAATGTCTAGCCCCCGCAAAGAAAGATTTAAACGATTAGGTAGTCTATCCAGAATGAGACGCCAGATGAAAACATTTACCTTACGAGGCAAAAGCTTAGACCATCTAGTACTTGGACTTAACGAAGGCAGTAAACTGTTGTCAATATGAGATCTTGTGGATTGGACAGAGAAACTATCATCATCCGAAATCCTCCAAGACCAAGCATCGGGACGATTGCTCAAAGAGACATACCCTAACTCCGAAACCAAAACTTCAAGAGCAGATTCATTTCGACTACCTATACTTTGTCTATTCCAATTCTAAACCCACTCATCATTGGATATACGATCCGCAAGCACGCAATTAGCATTAGAATCTAAGTGATATAATCTGTTATATCTAGAACACAAAGGTCCATCTCCAACCCAATTATCTTTCCAAAAACGAATGGACATACCATCACCCACCTTACGGCATAAAGTGTAGGAAGGAATGATATCGCGAGCATGTAAATTAGAATAGGAAGAAATAATAGAAGACCAAATACCACTACAGTTGCAACCTCTCAATTCTAACCCAACATCATCCCCATGTATAGCTTTTATCACTTGAACCCAAAGGGAATTCGGGTTATAAACGAAACGCCATCGCCATTTTTGAAGAAGAGCTAGATTAAAAGCTTTCAGACTGCCGATCTCTAAACCACCCTTATCAAACGACGCCAAAACATTCTCCCATTTAATCCACGCCATTTTTCGTTTATCCCCGCTACCTCCCCAAAAGAATGAAGCCCGAATGGATTCTAACGTTTTAAGAACAGATTCTGGACATTTAAAGATCGACATATAAAATATGCCAATACTTCCTAGCACAACTTTGATAAGAGTTAAACGGCCACCAATAGAGAGCAAGTTTGCTTTCCATGAAGAAAGTTTAGCACGAAACCGGTCTATCAAAGGATGCCAATTAGCAAGCAAATTCATGTTAGAACCAATCGGTAATCCAAGGTAAGTAAAAGGAATATTACCAGAAGTGCATCCCGTGTTAGAAGCCATGACCTCAATGTCATTCGAGCTCACACCAAGACCATAAACATGCGACTTAGATATATTGATTTTGAGACCTGAAGCGAGATAAAAGACATGCAAGATTCTAATAATGTTGTCCATATCATGCCTATTCCAATCAGATATAATCACAACATCATCCGCATAAAAAAGATGTGATATATTGAAGCTTGTATTCCCTATATTTGTTCCACGAAGAAGACCATTATCAACAGCATCTTTTAAAGCTAAATGTAACCCTTCCATAACAACAATGAACAAGAATGGACTAAGAGGATTACCTTGACGTAACCCACGTTTGATCGAGAATTCACTTGAGGGGGATCCGTTTACCAATACCGACGCTCGAGCCGAATGAAGGCACATTTGAATCCAACGCCTCCATTTATCACCAAACCCAAGACTCAAAAGCATGTGGTCTAGGTATTTCCAACTAACGGTGTCAAAAGCTTTCTCGAAGTCGACTTTAAACATCATAAGTTTTTGCTTCTTCTTTTTATACCACGACATTACTTCACTAAGCATCATAGGACCGTCAAGTATTTGTCTACCCGATATGAAAGCCGACTGCTCGTGACCAATCACTTTATGAACAACTTTAGCTAATCGGTTAGCAAGAATTTTCGAAATAATTTTTTATTGCATGCCTATTAGAGAAATAGGCCGAAAATCTTTAATATGTATCGGATTAGCTACCTTCGGGATAAGAGTAATGAAGGACGAGTTAGCTCCTTTAGGAATCTTATACGAATCGAAAGCATTTCTCACTGCTTCTTCTACATCATCTTTGAAGAGATCCCAGTATGTCTTTAGAAAAAGAAACGAAAAACCATCCGAGCCCGGGGCTTTTTGGCTACCACAATCCCAAACAGCCGATTGAATTTCTTCTGCATTCACATCTTTTTCCAACTCGTTGTTGTCGTCTGAGGTTAATGAAACTTGCGAATTAACAGGAGAAAGGTCCATCAAAGAGTCTGATGATTCAAAATTTTCTTTATAAAAGGAATAGAAGGCTGTTTTCACTTGTTGTGGATTGGTGACCCAAACTCCATCTTGCATAATTCCTTTAACCATCTGTCGGTGTCGTTTTTGTTTCAAAATTCCATGAAAGAATTTCGAGTTTTCATCCCCTTCAACGTCCCATTTGATTCTGGATTTTTGAACTGTATCCATTTCCTCCAGTTTTTTAATGTCGTCCCATTCTTTTATCAAATTCAACCGATCCTGTTTTTCTTCCTCCGAGGCTATACCGTTGTCTAACTTTCTGTCTATATCATTTAATTTCAACTGAACCTCCTGTAATCGAGTAGCTTCTCTATTTTTGACAAGAAGATTCCAAGCCTTAATTTTTTGTTTAATGACTTTTAGCTTGTCATAAAAGGTCATACGAGTATTACTTTGTGAGCATTCAGCGTATGCATTCTCAATACACTCCCTAAACCCTTCACGTTGTAACCACGAGTGAAAAAATTTAAAAGGGATTGGACCATAATCGGCCTTTTCATAATGAAGCAGTAACGGGGTATGGTCCGACCACCCACGAGGAAGGGCGGTCACTTTAAGATCAGGGATTGCATCCATAATAGAATGAGACACTAGAAAGCGATCTAGTTTACTCATCTTCGTACCCGCCTTATTCATCCAAGTGAACGTGCGACCTCCCAAAGGGATATCGACTAAACCTGCATCATCTATAAACGAGTTAAAAGTGTGACCTTGAGAATGAGAGAATTTTGTACCATATCATTCACCTTCGTCCCGAACTTCGTTTAAGTCACCAAAAATAATGAAGTTACCTTCATGATTTGTGATAAAATCTAGCAATCGATTCCATAAAGATGTTTTCTCAGTCGGATCTTGAGGACCATATGTGTTTATCATGAAAAACACCTCATTGGAATTTACCCATTTACCTTGAACAATAATGAAACAATCATCACACCAGATTTGATCTTTAACAAAAGCATTTGGGTCCCAAACAGAAATTAACCCCCCCCCCCCGATCTACCTCGAGACATACTACATGCATAATCAAAAACATAGTTACCCCACATGGTCTTTATACGGAACAATTCTAGACGAGTCATTTTGGATTCTTGAACAGCTAAAAATTGAACATTGTTCTTGTAACACATTTCCTTGATCCACACTTGTTTTCTCCTTTTCTTAGAACCCTGAATATTAATGGAAAGCACCTTCATCTATCCACAATCGATACTCCAATTCTGTCTATCAATCTATGCAATGACTTATGGCACCCTTTTACATCATATCCCAATTTTTCTCCGACCTCAATGAGCCTAGACATTTCATGAATAACCGAGATACCCCTAATATCTTTCTTTCTAAATTTACCAAAAGAGGTTGAGCACTTACTTGACTTGGATTGAAGAGAGTTTTCTGATGGACAATGCCGAGCTTTATTGAAATGTTCAAATCCTGGGGGACGGCTCAAATCTGATCCTGCTTCCTCCTTGTCATCCTTTTCAATAATTGTTTCCTTTTCTTCCTTATTCTCATTTCCTGTGTTACTATAAAAACTCTCTTCCTTGTGTTCGATCTCATTCGTATCTTCTACTACTTCCTCCCTTTTTTCATCTTGTTTGGCCTCGCCTATATCATCTTCACTTTCAGACTCCATATCATTGTCAATATCATCATCCACTTTTGAGTCTGTTTCAGAACTGTATGTATTATGATCGTCTATATCTATACTCGAGGTGCCCAGTTCATGTATGTGCACATCATATTCCTCTCCATGAATAATCACCTTCACTACCTCAGAAATAAACTTCTTATGTTTGGTAGCAACACATACTCTTCCTATACTCATTGATGCGGTATTATCTGTTGGGAATAAAATGCACAAAGTAAAGAGTCTGCCAGAAGAGCCTGCTAGTGATAGTTAAGCCTGCCTCTTCAGTTTTGCTGATGTTGAAGATATACTAACAGTACCTTCTGGGTAAGAAGGTACTGCTAGTTAAAGAAGGTCCTGCCAGTTTTCACGACAAGTTGCTATATTTTAATTAGAGATATTTACTTGTATTATTAGTCTTTGTACAAAGTTATACGTTAAGTAGAAGTAGTACAGAAGTCTCAGTAGATATAATGGAGTGTTTTACCTTGAAAGGTGTAATATTAGGATAAGATAAACCTCTAGTATATTATATTAAGCAACTTGACCACTTGTAATAAGGGCTCCTTATACTATAAAAAGAACCCTTATGACACCTTCTTAGACAGAACTTGCATATCTTTTCATACAACTTTCCCAGCTCTCACACTCATCTTTCCCATGCATAACTTCCACATTTAAATCCTTTCACATATCAAAGATTCAAGGTTACACTAGTAATCCTGGTGATAGTTTAGATCACCCGTATTATTTCATCAATAATATTGAATCATTTTGTGTTATTCATGTTGTGTTCATTCTCATTTACTTATTCACCACCTTTGTTCCTTTAGTGTGTTTTAGTAAATTCCGCGTGCTAACTCACATTCATTCATAAATATCCTAAACACATTACTGAGATTAACATCCCAAGTGTTTACACAAATATATATCTATATACAGAATCCTTCCACAAGTGGTATCAGAGCAAGGCTGATATTTACGACATAAAAGAACAAAGCAAAAATGGATGTTGAACACATTCAAACCAATGTGGCTGCAAAACTTCCATTACTCAAACAAAATGAGTTTGAAATGTGGAGACTGAGGGTTGAACAATACTTCCAAGTGCAAGACTATGCACTTTGGGAGATCATTGAAGAAGGAAACTCATTTAAACCAGTAACCACCACCTTCACAGTAAATGATGCACTTGTCACAACTGTGCAAGTAAATCCAATAACTGCTGAAGAAAGAATTCAAAAGAGAAATGATCTTAAAGCCAGGAGTATGCTTCTCATGTCTATTCCAAATGACCAGCTTCTAGTCTTTAACAAATACAAGTGTGCTAAAACCCTTTTTCAAGCTATTGTGGCTAGATTTGGTGGTAATGATGCCACCAAGAAAACCCAGAAAACACTTTTAAAACAACAGTTTGAAAAATTTTCAGCCACACCCTTGATGTACTCCCAGAAACCCAATTGTTACAATAAGCATGAGTATGATTAAAACTACCACAGTAATAGCATGCTTTATTGTACAAAACAAAGTTATCACCAAGTTGATGTGACTTAAGATTGTTCCAATTTCTCTGACTACCTCTAGGTTTACTATTACATTTAGCACAACATTCAACTGTTTTTAGAACAACTTTAGTCTTTGTTATACTCTCTACACTTTTAGGACTGATTGGTTCTACTTTGTTTCCTTTCTTAGAAACAGTCTCTTTTCCATTCTCATCAGATTTGCAACCTTTAATAGTTGTAACATCTGAGCTCTTATTAGTGAGCACCTTTTCTTTGGAGAGAGAAGTATCACTTGTACTCTCAAAATGTTCACTATTTTCTGCAGGTTTTTCTAGTGGTTTATTTGTGAGCTCATGTAAACCTGATTCAGCAAGATCTAAACCTGGGGGACAAGGAATTCCTCTGTAAGGAGGAGGACATGTGTTGTATCCAATCCCAAATTTGATTTTCTTGTTCATTTGATTCTCAACTATACTTTTAGTACAAGCAGAAGCATTTTCTAATGTTGTAACAGTTAGTTGAATATTATCTTTTGCTTGTTTCACTTTAGCAAACTCAGTTCTTAACAGGTTTATTTCAGCATCTTTAAGAAATATGTCTCTATTAAGAATAGCTTTTGTGTCAGAAAAGGTGAGTTCATTTTCTTTAAAGTGAATTATCTGTTTCTCAAGTTTGGACATACCACACTTATGATTAACTAGGTCTTGATGAGTTTTTATTTGTTCTACTTTCAGTTCATCATAAAGTTTTCTTAAGATTTCAAGTTCTTTAAAAACTTCACAAGTAGCAGAACATTTAGCAATTTGTACCTCAGGATTGGAGAGAGCCATTAAAGCCATTTCATTTGAGGATGAGTCTTCTTCACCCATAAAACTCCAATCAAAACCCAACCCATCAATAGCTACCAATACCATCTCATCAACAAACACAAACACTATCTGCAACATCCCCATCATTATCACATCATAACTCACCACCACAATCTCCTCCACAACAAAGTGTAGATGCTCAGACTATCAGGGAATTAAAGGAGCAAGTGCAGCACTTACAAACTTCTCTTGAAAGTCAAAACAAACATTTTACAGAGATCAACACCAAGTTAGTTAAGAGGGTTGAGAAATTAGAGTTGAAGGTGAAATTGTTGAAGGGTAAAGGAACATCTCAGTTGGTTGTTTCTAGTTCCTCAAGTTCAGATGCAGAGGGTTTGGGTCTCTCTTCCAAAAAGGGGAGGATGGGTAGTTCTAAAAATGAAGAAGAGATTCAATTTCAGTTTCATGAAAGAACTCCAGTGTTTGATGAAGAGCCTGCTATTCAAGAAACAGAGCCTGCTACTCAAGTAAAAGAGCCTGTTAGCTTGAAAGATACTACTGAAAAAGAATCTGCTGAAGCAAAGCAAGTTGCTGCTGAAGCAGAGCAAGAGCCTGCTGGGATTCAGAGGCTATTAGCTAGAATTTAAAAGGTTCTGATCAAGTGTCTTACAAAAGAAAAAGGGGATCACAGCCTCAGGGGAGGTTTATTGTCTCTGATGAACAATCTGATGCTCCAAGTCCAGTATCATCACCAAAAGACAAGGGCAAGAAAATTGTAGTTGAAGATGAACCAAAGCCTAAAAAGATGAAGCAGAAAGAGCAAGCACAATTGATTGTAGATGAAAAATTATCCAAACAGCTTCATGAAGAAGAAGTTAGGAGGGCTGAAGAAGAATCAAGAATGTTGCAAGAAAAGTTTGATGCTCAGCTGCAATACATCATTTCCATTGATCCAATTGTAAGAGGTGAAGCTTACACTCTGGTGTGTGATGAGTCTCTCAGCTCAGATGAAATGACAATCAAGCTCAATGATTTCATCACCAAGAAATACAATCAAGAGGCATTGGATGATGTCTATCAGCAAATCCAGAAGAATCAGAAGAAAGGATTCAAAATGCCACATTCTGAAGCAAATCAGAAGAAATTCTTCATGATATATCTGAAAAGAGAAGTGAACATGAAGGATCATCAACTCAAAGCTAAATCTTTTGATGAATTGAAGCTTCTATACTTAGAGGCTTACAGAAGAAACAAAACCAGTTTTGTCATGGATACACAAGAAAGACCTTCCAAAGGAAGAAAAGATGATCAGAAGGAACAAGCAAAGAAAGCAGAATTGCCTTCTGTTCAGACAAGAGAAATGGTTGTCCATGTTCCACAAATTATTTTTGCTGAACCTTTACATGCAAGGCATCCAGTCATAGATTGGGAAATCTACAATGATAAGTTTGGCAAAGCATGGAAGATAACAAGAGTTGGAAACAAGGTTGAGATTTTCAAGAACTTTGAAAATCTTCTCAGAGCATGTAACAGAATGGATTTAGATGAATTATGGGTATTAGCTCAAGAGAAGCTGAAAACCAAGTATAAGCCAGATGCAAAGGAGCAAGAGCTATGGGTTGAGTTCAGCAGACTATATGATCCAAATCCTTCTGATACTCATTGGAAATTTCCTTACTATGATTTATCTGTTACATGGGAATACTTTAGCATGAGTCATGTTCATCATCTGTCCACTCAAAGTGGAATAGAGCTCTTTATGCTAGGTGAGAAGGAGTATCCTTTAAGCTATGAAGTATTATCAGTTTTAATCTCCAATAAGCTTTTATGTGAAGAAGAAACTGATGCAGTCAAAAGATTGAAGGAGAGCATATTTGATCAGTATGAAAGCCTAAGGAGAAAAAGGTAAGGTTTTTGGAAGAGTTCCCTCAAATCCTCAAGGTATGAATTTTATTCACAAAGAAACTTGGTTATTTTATATGGGAATAACAAGTTTAGGGGAGGATTGTTGGGAATAAAATGCACAAAGTAAAGAGTCTGCCAGAAGAGCCTGCTAGTGATAGTTAAGCCTGCCTCTTCAGTTTTGCTGATGTTGAAGATATACTAACAATACATTCTGGGTAAGAAGGTACTGCTAGTTAAAGAAGGTCCTGCCAGTTTTCACGACAAGTTGCTATATTTTAATTAGAGATATTTACTTGTATTATTAGTCTTTGTACAAAGTTATACGTTAAGTAGAAGTAGTACAGAAGTCTCAGTAGATATAATGGAGTGTTTTACCTTGAAAGGTGTAATATTAGGATAAGATAAACCTCTAGTATATTATATTAAGCAACTTGACCACTTGTAATAAGGGCTCCTTATACTATAAAAGGAACCCTTAAGACACCTTCTTAGACAGAACTTGCATATCTTTTCATACAACTTTCCCAGCTCTCACACTCATCTTTCCCATGCATAACTTCCACATTTAAATCCTTTCACATATCAAAGATTCAAGGTTACACTAGTAATCCTGGTGATAGTTTAGATCACCCGTATTATTTCATCAATAATATTGAATCATTTTGTGTTATTCATGTTGTGTTCATTCTCATTTACTTATTCACCACCTTTGTTCCTTTAGTGTGTTTTAGTAAATTCCGCGTGCTAACTCACATTCATTCATAAATATCCTAAACACATTACTGAGATTAACATCCCAAGTGTTTGCACAAATATATATCTATATACAGAATCCTTCCACATTATCGTTTTCGAAAAACATAAACTTTCCCACCGATGAAGCTATTTTTTTGAATGCATTTGACCCCCATGCACATAATGGTAATCCCGATATTTCTACCCACACCATTCTCTCATCGACATAAAAATTCTTAGAAACCGGTTTGATAGTTGTGAAGAACGACTTCAAGTTAATGTTACTTTTAAAAGCATTGCAAGACTTAATAGACGGGAAGTGTAGCCATAGCCACAATCCACCAATATGATGAATCTTAACCCTATCAAATCCTTCTTCACTTAAAATACGGTAAATACTACTCATTGTTTCAACATCTTTTACCTTCACCAAAGCTACCTCCATTGAGTTAGTGACCTGAACCAATTCATCATCAGTTAGTGTGATAGGTTTGCTAGCCATATCTTTTCCTCCTTTGAGCCTACTCCCCCATTTCCATGAAGACACGATGCATAAGATCGCTTGTTTTCAGAAGAGACTCCTTCCACCCTTTCGGATTTATTAGCAGGTATGTGACTAGTTACTTTTCCCATTCCTTCCATGTTTTTTGCTTCTGACTTTTCATGTCTTTGAAAACGAGCGACCGATGCAAACATATGGAAGCTCCCGATCCAAATGTTTGCTAGTGTTTTTGCAAACTCTTCCTCATTCTTGATGCCAGTGAATCGAACAAAACCGAACCTCTTTCCGGCTTTTGATCTTTTGTTGGCGATGAAAGCATCCACAATACGTCCATATTTTTCACATATCTGCCACAACTTCTTAGCATCAATGTATTCAGGGAAATTCGTTACGAAGAAGGAGGTTGCAATTCTCTCCACGTCTTTTTGATACGGATTCTGAATCGGATGTAGAGTATTCTGTTTGTTGTTTCTAAATTTCCAATGCCATCCATTGGAATCTCTGACTGTAAATGTATTCCCGCCCATTAGATGTGCAGAAAATTAATTGGGAAAAATAAGGGTTTAATTAAATAAAATGATTGGAAAAGGAATGATGTTATTTGAAAAATTGAATTAGGGGAAGTGATGGATTGGTGATTTTGGATGAGGGTTGTGAAGGAATTGAAATTTAGTGGATTGGAAGTGGTTTAATTTTGATCATGGTGTTCGTTTGTGAACAGTTCGCCAAGAGTTCCCCAGCGTAGTGTGTTTTTTTTTATGAAAAGATGTACCCAACCAAAAGTACAAAACAAATACTAAGGGTGCGTTTAGTTGAAGAAAAACACCCTAGTTTTCAAAAAAATGTTTTATGAAAAACAAAGAAAACAGTGATCACGTTTAAATTAGTGTTTTCTAATAAAATTCTTTACAAAACACAAAATTCCTATTTATAGCTTTGATACACAAAACTACAAAACACTTTTTTTTTTCACCTATTTTTCTTTAAAATAACCCCCAATCCGTTTTCGTATGTTTTTTGTTTTGTTTTTTTTTTTTTTTTTTAATTTTTTTTTATTTTTTATTTTTCGTTTTTTGTGTTTTCGGCCGATTTTTTATGATATTTTTTACGTTTTTGTCCGTTTACGATTTCGTCAGATTTTTTACGTTTACGTCAGATTTTTTACGTTTCCGTCTGATTTTTTACGTTTTCCTCCGTTTTTTACGCTTTCGTCAGATTTTTTACTTTTTCGTACGGTTTTTTACGTTTCGTCCGATTTTTTACATTTTTTTAGATTTTTTACGTTTTTGTCCGGTTTTTTACGTTTTCGTCTGTTTTTTTACGTTTTCGTCCTTTTTTTCTACCTTTTCGTCAGTTTCTTTACGTTTTCGTCTGTTTTTTTACGTTTTCGTCAGATTTTCGTCCGTTTTTACGTTTTCATCAGATTTTTTACGTTTTCGTCAGATTTTTTACGTTTACGTTCGTTTTTTACATTTTCGTCAGATCTTTTACGTTTTTGTCCATTTTCTTACGTTTTCGTCCATTTTTTTACGTTTTCGTCAAATTTTTTACGTTTGTTTTCGTTTGATTTTTTATGTTTTCGTCAGTTTTTTTTACGTTGTCGTCTGATTTTTTATGTTTTTGTCGGATTTTTTACGTTTTCGTATATTTTTTACGTTTTCGTCCGTTTTTTCGTTTTAGTCTAATTTTTACGTTTCTCCGATTTTTACGTTTTTGTCTGTTTTTTTTTACTTTTTTGTCAGATTTTTTACGTTTTCGTCTGTTCTTTTACGTTTTCATCCGATTTTTTTTTACGTTTTCGTTTGTTTTTTACATTTTCGCATGATTTTTTACGTTTTTGTCTGTTTTTTTACGTTTCATCTGATTCTTTTACGTTTTTGTCCGTTTCCTTACGTTGTCGTCCATTATCCTCTATTTTTTACATTTTCGTAGGGGTTTTTTTTACATTTTCGTCCGTTTTCTTACGTTTTCGCTCATTTTATTATGCTTTCTTACGTTTTCGTCCTTTCTTTTATGTTTTTTACTTTTTCATCCATTTTTTACGTTTACTTACGTTTATTTACATTTTCGACTTTTTTTTACGTTTTCGTTAGATAAAACCTAGAAAAACATAAATAAAAGATGAAAACGTAAAAATCAGACGAAAACGTAAAAAATCGGAAGAAAACGTTATTTGATGTTATATATTACTTTCTTAACTCTTTATTTTCTTGTATTATATTGTTTTAGTTATTTTATAATTTAGTTAGTTAGTTTATAATATTTGTTTTTGTGTTTTGAAGATGTTTTATAATATTACTAAGGTGAATAATAAATTGAGATATAATACAGCAACACTTATACATGTTTTCTAGTTTTGCAAAATGAAAAACACAAACACATGTTTCTCAAATTAAACGCGTTTTTTAAAATTTCTATTTTTTTTTTTGGAAATCAAACTCGCTCCCTTTTCCAAAAAAACAAAAAATAAGAAATGAAAGAAAAAATTTTCTAATCGAACGCCATGTAATACTCTCGTGGTCTTTTTGTTTGGACAATACCAAAAAAAAAAAAAAAAAAAAAAAAAAAAAAAAAAAAAAAAGTTTTAAGAACAAAAAGCAACCTGAATAGCTGTACACAAGTTTTAATAAACAAAAACCAAACACTATCCCAAGCTCTTTCACTCCTCTCGTACATTTACAAAACCCTAACCTTATATATTTTGTGAAACACAAAATTTATTATAATCAATCAGCCTCATTTTATCATAATCAACTGTTTAATACTAACGGTATATATCCAATCATCTACAGATTTCATTTGTTTATGTCTTAAAATTTTATTCATACATTTTTTAACCTGAATTTCAGTTTATAGATATTAACTAGGTTATATACATGTTGTCTGATCCTTTTTTTTTGTTGTTTATTTATTTTATTATTATTTTATTTTTTAATTTTTTGATAGATTTTATCATGTTTTTAAAGTTGCATGAAAAGGTAATAATTTGATGAAGATTTTGATCAAATTTATTTATAATCTTTTAAAGGTTAAATATGATGGTAAATGAACAATTTTAGTTTTATCTCTAACTTATCTGCTTATTGATAACACAAGCCAAAAATATAAGTACATAAGCAGAAAAGTTAAAAGAAGTAATCCCATATGCCCCCCTTAGTGGTTTTATTGCACATAACTTATAAAACGAAGAAATGTGATATGTTAAACACCTAATTTCCGGCATTAGAAAATTGTTAAGGGATGGAACCAATGTGGATGTTTTCTAATGGGAAAACCGTCAAATACTGTTAAATTTTGTTTGGGTTTATATATAGCATTATGAATTAATCCTATATTCCTAGTTTAGTCTTGGCGTATTAAACTTCATCATAACTGTTTTTGGTTCTGTTCATTGGCACATGTATGTCGTATAGTTAAACTAAATGCTTGTTAGCTAAATGAATTCTTAGCTATATATTATTGATTAAATTTAATCAAGAATTTGGAGTCTTAAAAGACCTTATTAGCTACTATATCAGATATATGACATTCCAGGATGTGAATACGCGGATCATGTTTCTTGTTTGTTTGGACTTTTTTTTCTTTCTATGCCTAATCTGTAGCTAGCTAGTTACAGGTTTTATTTTTAAAGATTTTTCTGCTTAGCACTCTAAAAAGTATTACTCGAGTTTGACGCTATAAGTATATATATTGAAAATGAAAATAATGTATAATGCGTTGAAATGATGAATTGGTATAGTAACTTATCATAATGTATACATGGCTAGATTTCTGTGATCTTAAGCAACTATAAAATGCAATTAAGTTGAACACTTTTGTTTTTGGCATCTTTGATTAATATGCCAATTTGTCCTAGTAGAAATGCTTTCCCTTTAACTAATGTATAACGTACATATTATTTCGTGTTTCAACAGGTATGGATCATGGGGATACTATTTGTTGTTCAAGTATGGTGTTCTATACAGTATAGAGATTCACAGAATTATGCAATTTCTTGAACCACATACTTAGGTTGCCTTGCGTGTTAAAATGATACAATCTAAAGTAATGGATCCAGGCTCTGAACGTAGCCAAACTAATATTATGCACATTCCCGATGAGCATTTATATTTGATTTTTAAAAATTTAGAAACAAATTTTGATAAACAATCTTTTGGTCAAACTTGTCACCGTTTTCTGGATATTGAAAATTCAAGTCGTAAATGCTTGGAACTTGGATGCCTACCCGTGTCGCATCGCCGCCCAGATAGTTGCAAGCATCTTACTTCCTCTATGCTTGATAGATTACTTAATCGATTTAGGCAATTAGAATTGTTGTGCTTGAGCAAATGCATAAAAGTTTCCGATTCTGGTCTAACTAAACTGCAAATTTATGGCTCTAAATTGCATACTCTATATCTCGATGAGTGTAACAGCATCAGTCACATAGGATTTTCGCATGTTGCCTCTGGTTGTCCCTCTTTAGCAGTTGTCAGTCTATCTCAATGTTATCTTGGTGATAACGAATTGGAAATCTTAACAAAATCTTGTAAGTCCTTAAAAGAAGTGAATCTTTCTTTTTGCCCTAATATAACTGACATTGGAATTTTGTCTCTCAACCAAAATTGTCGTCAACTTCGAGCACTCAAAATATCATGGTGCGAACAAATTTCTGGTGTAAACTTTCAAGGGTGTTCTCCAACCTTGGCTTGTTTAGAAGCCGACGATTGTGCAATTCAATCGAAGGGTTTTACTGGAATTTTAAGTGGAGCTGGTCTAGAGTATTTAAGTCTTGCTTGTCCTCGAGAGGCCATTGAAGGATTAGCAGCAATCGGTTTAGGCTTTGCTAGAAATCTTAAAATCCTTAACTTTTGGAAGTGCGGCTTTGTTACAAATGACGTTGTTATAAGTATCTCAAAAGGGTGTCCAATGCTGCAAGAGTGGAACTTATCAGAATGTGTAAAAATTAGTTTTTCTGGTTGGCATTCGATTGGATCAGAGTGTCACAATTTAGAGCGACTTCATGCGTTTCGTTGTCCGGAGCTTTGCGATAGTTTACTACTTTGTTTGGGAAATGGCTGCAAACTCCTATCAGTGCTATACGTGAGTAGTTATTACTCGTCTGTCACTTCTTCTGGGCTTCAGTATTTCAAGACCATAAGAGAGGATGTGGAAATCATAGCGGCAGGAAGAAAGCAGGTTATTACTCCTGTTTGGGCCTTTACAACATGATATGAAGAGCAACGAAAGCCCAAAAGATATGAAGAACTGTTGGTATGTTCAAGTTATTTTCAAAACTCAAAAAATACTGTTATGACTTTAATAAGATGTATGGTGAACTCATGATTTGGGATTTAGCTGTCTGGTGAATTGTGTTTTACATTATCATAGAAAATTTGATGAATTGAAAAAGATTCCTAAAGTTTAGGCTTGAGATGTTTGATTGTTGGTGGCGTATGTATGTGTTTGGTTTCGAAAACAAATGATAGACCTATGGTTTCCGTTTATTTGCTCTTACACCATGTTTCTGAGTTTTGAGAGAAAAGAGTATATTCACATGTGCATATTGATGTGTGTGTGCAAGTGTGCATGCGTGCGCGCATGCGATAAGACTTAATAACTTGAACATGCAAACACAGATCCTACCCACAATCTTTCTCTCCTTTACATTGCCAACTAAGACTGATTACCCACCACCGCCACCTCTATAATTGCACTTTGTAAGAGATCTTAATTAGCAATTGTATTTATATTCTTTTGAATGCAATATAATATGTTAATTTTGGCTGACTGCATACATATCGATATGATATATCTACCTTAGGTATTTAGGCGTATTGGGCAGTATTAGGAAAGGAGAAGACGAGGATGATTTGTTTTATGATATGCTATATGCATTGTGATTCTAAAGAAATAATTTATAATTGTCATCTGCACTCCTGGCATACATATACGTTTACAATTGGTAGTGGTGTAAGTAAATAGTTTTGTTCTGGTTAAGAATTATGTATGGTTGGTCCTTAGAGCTAGTCGTTTGTGGTGAAGAAAGGAAAAAACTATCGATAGTCGATAGTAATACTAATGATTGAGGCAACAACTATTGAGATTGTTTTGTCCCTCCTTCCATGATGTTTGATTTTGTCCATTAAGTTAAGACACTTTTTTTTTTTTTTCCTTTGTAAAACTAGACCGGGTTCACAACCACCCCTACCCACTCCAACCTACCAATATGACCAAGCTCTTCATGATTCTGGTTACTCAGTCAATCAATCGGTTGAACTAACTTGGTTGACTGGGTTGCTATATGATTTCTACTTTTTCACACTACTCACACATTTACCTTATAACTGTGCCGTTTTGTTGCAGGCTGGGTGGAAACAACCCTGAATACCTGATCCTGCACTACTTGGGCGAGTGTTTGAACCACATAATATATAGCTTTATACACACCCATTTTTCTATCATAACCAACCATGCCTGGTCAATTCTGAAACAAACACAAATTTGATTCTCAAAATCTTCCTTTTTTCCTTCCTGTCATTCTCAAACTTGACAGTTAAGTGTTAACCCTTGTTTCAGCCTAAATGAACCAAGTCTAGACAGTCTTGACTGACCCGACCCATTTGGTCGTTTCTGTTATAGAGTGTAAAACTGTGTTTATAAGTACAATAGAGATTTATCATCCAAACTAACCGAACCAAACAGTAAACACCCTTAATACTACAGTAGAAAGGGGAAGACTTAAAACTCGTATCATTTTCCCTTCATTGTTACGACATAAACAATCTTTGCGAGAGGATTATTTTTGTTTGTAATATTCCTTAGAGTTTGTAATTTATAGTCGCATATCATTTTCTTTATAGAATTATCTTCGTTCAGCATTCAAACCCCACTGATTTGTAGAATTATCTTCGTTCAGCATTCAAAACTCGTATCATTTTCCCTTCATTGTTACGACATAAACAATCTTTGCGAGAGGATTATTTTTGTTTGTAATATTCCTTAGAGTTTGTAATTTATAGTCGCATATCATTTTCTTTATAGAATTATCTTCGTTCAGCATTCAAACCCCACTGATTTACTTGATTAACTGTCCAAAGGTTTAACTGTGTACTGAACACAAATTACCATTAGTACTCTATATATTAATCATTTATATGTTGTTTGTTCCATGGTGCCATTATTTATAACTATAAATTATTGCTCTTTAGTTATTATTTTCCGATCTTTAACCATAGACCATAGTTCGGCACTGGCACATGCATCTGCCAAGAAGTACTGTGAAATTTAATTCACAGGTAATAACATCCATCACATGAAAATCTAACATCTAGTGTCTTGCATTTTGTATCTGCATGTTTTTTACTCCGTATGTGTTAACTAGTAAATTTACATTCAGTGCATGAATGTTGCAATGATTTTTTCTTGTACCAGTGTGCATATAATGCTTGATCAGGGTCGAAAATTTGATAAGTATACGTGTTACACTGTTACTCAAGAAATATTACTAATTGACATAACAAACAATATACTATCTTTTATAGTCGAAACAAATCAAGGGGCAACCAAAATGTTTTTACTTGATAAAAATACATGTTTTTCTAGCACTTTGTGTGGATAATACTCAAAACTAAAAGGTCTAAAATTCCTTATTATTTGATTAGTTTATGGGCTTATGTGCTTATGGCTATTTTGATAATTAAATCCAAAAGTCGTTGATGAATGACGTAAATTTAAATCCATACCATGGCATAAAGGCACGAACCATGCAACTTCAATGAAAAAGGTATAACTTGTACATTTCTTAAGGAAAAAGATATAAGCTAGCATTCAAATCCATACTATAAAGGCACACCAGACTAATTATGCACCCAAATTATCAAGTAGTAGTTTTGTTTTATTAGTTTGTGTGTTGTACCAAACTACTATACCAGTTTACTAATTTGAGGTGTTTTGTTTTACTCGTTTCAATGATTTAATTAAGTGGTTGTTAATTTTAATTTAATACTCCCATGTCTAAGCTAACTTTGATAACTTGAAATCAAATTAATCGATTGGAGTGTTTTGGGCTAAAATGGTTTTTGGTCTTTATTAGTAATAATTTTTTTATGAAAGACAAATTTGTTAATTTACTTTAGCTCGCTTATCTTTACACAAACAGGTAAAAGGATAAGGGTTTGTTTGTTTAAGCTTATATGTGGCTTATAAGCTTATTTTGTTTCGTCTTTATATTTCATAAGCCCAAAATTTTCAACTTATCTTGAGACTTGTAGGCTTATATAAGTTTATTATGATATGATAAAATTATATAAGCTCTTAAATCTCAAAATAAGCCTATACATGACTGGTGAAATGATAATTATTGACAATAATTCTCAAAATGTGGTTTTAGTTTGCGTTGTGCCACCTCGCCCCTCTAGGTTTAGTGAGTTTTTTCTTCCCCTTAAACCATACAAAATCAAACTGAAAAAGTTCACTTTATCTCTACGACAATGTATCTTTTTTCTTAAAACTTGAAACAATATGAATATTGGAACTTTAATTAATGTAGTTTACTTAAATTACCTCTAAATAGTAAATACCACTTAAACTTGACAACTTAAATTATGTTTTTTTATGATTAATTCTAAACTTGACAACTTAAATTATGTCTTTTCATAATCAATTATAAACTTGATAACTTTTCAAAAAACATAAATTATATTAATTTGAAAAAAACACACGCTTTGCATCAAAGTTCAAACAGGTAAAATTTATGAAGTTAAGCTAATTGGAACAACTTGTTGAAATTGTCCAAGTTGTATATATAATGCATAGAACCTTCTAAAGTCACGAACATTGTTAGGTTGATATTATGTTTCTTCGCATTTAGTTAATATTAGAAATCACTCGAGTTTACTGTGTGTTATCTAAGGTCAAGTTAGGTTGGTATTATATTTCTTCGCTTTTTTTTATTTATTTTTTATTTTTTATTTTTGAGCAAACGCATTTAGTTATCTAAGGTCAAGTTTTTTGAGTTTATTATTCCTGTTTAGTTTATTTTCAATTTCAGTTTTTAACCAACTTTCCAAATCCACATTTCATTAGATGAAAATCTGCAAAACATATATGTTACCCTTTTGAAGGTAAAAAAATGATCGATACATTATTCTAGTCGGATAACAAAAATTTATCTTTTAACCATAACACTAGTCGTCAGCAAAACTCACTCATAAATACTCTTTTCGTTTTAAAATTATAGTCCATATTTTTTTTTGTGATGTCTTAAAATAGTTGTCTATTTTATTTTTTAAGTAATAAAAGAATAATTTAATGGGAGAATATTCTATTAGTTTGAGTAGTTGAAAATTATAATCGCCTCATTTTTATTATACTGTGTGATTTTTGTCTTATGATAATAACTTTTGAAAAATGATTGAGAGACCTAGCCTAAATTTAAGTCTAAAATATATGTCATGATCTTGATGGTTTGTGAAAAAGTAGGTCTTTTAGCTACAATAATTTTAGGCACAAATTTAGTCCTCCCAATCATAGCTTATAATTTTGATTTGGAAAGTGTTGGGGACCTAAATGTATGACTAATTTTATGCCTAAAGTGATGTTGAAATGTTTTATTGGTTTGTGAAGTAGGTCCATCTACTGTCACTAATAAAGTGATGGCACATAAGATTAGACATGTATTTAGATACATGAGTTAGGTATGCCAATGATATCAGGCGAATCGGGATAGGAGTGGGGTTATCCCCTAAGGAGAGGCTCGCGGTTGGTATATATGCCCGAAGATGCGACACTAACTCGAGCTAAAAACTAACAACTAACATCTAACAACTAACCCGCCGTTCAAAAAAATCAATAATTTTTTCATTTTTTGATTTTGAGATGGAAGGAGTAGTAAATACTAGGGGGTAACATTTTGTAACACATAAAACTAGAGGGCTCATTCAAGTATTTGATACAAGTACACATCCCGCCTGATACAAAAAAACCACCCAATCCCCAATATTCCCATTTACATTCATTCATTCATTCGCCATCATTTTACGTAAACCCGAATCTTTTTATTGACTTTCATTCCAAAATTAGGGTTTCTTCATCTCTTCATGAACCCACAATCTTAATCTGCCACAATGACGAGTATCCACACAACGATCATGATGATGATTGTGCTGTTTTGTGGAAGGATATCAGTATCTTCGAGATCTGATAAGGAAACCAGGGAGAGATTTTACGGAAGCTTGGTGAATTCGTCTGCGCCGGACTCCGGTGACGCGAGTATCGCCAAAATGTTTGATCGTGTCTTGGAGAAGGAGTTTTCCGACAATGAATCATCTGATGATGGTATTTTTTTTTCTTCACTTTTGTTGATTGAATGCATCAGTAGTTTGTTGATCTGTTTACGATTTGTGTAGTAGATTAGTTAGGTGCTAGATGTTGAGGTGGAATTGTGTTAGTTTTGGTGATTCAAGTTATGTTAAGTCGACACAATGAATATTACTTTTTCATGATGAGTTTAATTACCGTAGAACTTGCTTTCTTTCCGTCCCCACTTAGACTAAGAGTGTGTTTGTTTCATTAAGATGTTTTAGGTCTGAATCTGGCTACCACATCTTACCGGCAAGAGGTGGCTAGAAAGTATATATATCTGAATGAAATAATGTTGTTTGTTTTTGTATAATTGTCCGAATGATTTTAAGTGCTCGTATCTGCAATTTATTTAAGTAACTTATGTAAATATGAAACAAGATTTTTTAATCATAAATATAACATAGTTAATAAACCATTATATTAACCCGAGACTACAATCTCTTATTGAGTAAGAGTCAGTAAGACAAGTCCCCCACCTCTTACTAAGTAAGATGTTATATGTCTAACTAGGTCCGACTCAAAAGAAAAAAACAAACAAGTAAAACGTCTGCCCACCTCTTACTGGTAAGAGTAAGAGGGCTAGCAACACTTTTTTTCTAAAAACAAACACACCCTAAGTTATAATACATATTAGTGTGTCATTCCCAGTCCTTTGGAGTTTGGTGATTCCTGATATTTTGGAAGTTATAATACATATACAATGATGAAATTAAGTCTTAAGTGTACTTTGAAAGAAAAAGAGCAATTTGTTTTAAACAGATTACAGTGAATACAGACCCCTTTTTCCCGATTGGATATTAGTTCAGATTGTTAGGTGGAAATCATTTAATTACACAGCCTTGTTTTCTTGCTAATATTGAAAGTGTAGGGAAAGAAATATGAAGAGTTTGTCAAATTGGACTTTACAAGTGAAAGTCAACTTTGTATATAAGCATGTTAAATTTAATGAAATTGATGGTTCTCAGGGCTATGATGGGGTGTATTATCCATTGAATCACTCTTTTTACGTGGACTTTACTATGGTATTTGTAATGTTGTGGCACATCCATTATGGAACTTGAACATGGCTTTGAAACATGTTATACATCTTACTTTTACATTTATAGAAGGGGGGGGGGGGGGGGGGGGGGCAAACAAACATGGATTACGGAATGAGAATATTTATACCGGCTGTGGTACTAGTGCCTCAATGTTTCTTGCATTTCATGTTTGCCTGATCATATATATGACCTCCCTCATATCCTATTGTATTTTCCTGTGGTGCGTTGAATGTGTAATTACCTCGTAACTTGACAACTCACAACTGGTCCTTGAAAATTATATTTGTACAGTTATGGATTAACATGTGCAGTTAGCTGGTATAAGTGAGAATTTACCATAAGCATCACCTTGATATTATGTTTACACTGAATAGCTGAGAAGATGGTAAAATGCAACTGATGCGTATAATACGGACACTGAACTACTTTGTCTGTCGTGAAATTATTATTTGGCACTTATTTGGAATCTGTGACATGATTGTATAATACAAACACTGAACTACTTTGTCCCCCATGAAATACTGAAATAGCTATTTGGAATCTGTGACATAATCTGATGGTATATAGAATTTGGCTTCTACATAATCCCTTAGTAACTTAATAGGTTGACACATCTTCAGCCCCATACTTTATTTCAGCTCAATTGTTTAGTTGGTATCTCACACCAGTTACCGTTTCATATAATGTTAGGTTCCAATCGAAGCAGTTTCAATAACAGCGTGGCTGATCAAGAAGTAAGTTATTTTCTGTAAGAAGTTTTGAAAATTGTAGTCAATAGTCAATACCATGCCTCGGCTATTTCAGTAACATTATGACATTCTTCAAATGACTTTTTGCAGGCTGTACTGGAGACTGTTGCTAAAATTACGCATGACAAGACTAACAAAAATGACACTCAAGAGGCAAGGTGAGTATCTTAACATGCTTATTGTGTATATAAATGTGATACCTAACTGAACTATAGCCATTTGTTTAATAGTTAGTGCAGTGGAATATCTCTCCTTTTCACTTCCTATATGCCACTATGATGTCATGTCTCATTTTGCTATAATGATTCCTATAGCACTAAATGCCTGCTCTAATGCCACTAATTTGTTTATAACGTTTTTTCTATTGACAGTGAAGATGAGGGCACACAAACGCTGATAGACAAACAGGTGAACAGATTACAGGACATGATATCAATATAATGTGTTAGGCTTCAGTTTTTACCTTGTGGCACCTCCCCTGATATGCGTTTGCCTGATTGCAGGACAATGTGTTTGTAATATCAAATAAAAAATCAAAATTTCCAATACTTCAAGTTGATGTAAGGTCAGATCTTTTATATGTTTCAGATACTTATTTTGAATGAACGATTAATCAATTAGAGTTCATGGCATATGTCGATGAAAAGCTGGCAGTCCTAACTCCTAAGTTTTTTTAATTGATATTGTTCCTATAGTAACTGTGGTTTTATGCGCTTTATGTCCATAGGCTCATTTCAGATTTGGTGGTCACCATTGTTTCTGCTGCTATTGGTGGAATTATCTGTTCCTGCCTGGGACAACCGGTGTGTATATCTGAGTTCTTTCATTGACCATCTACCTATGAGTGGGTTGATTCAGGTCTAACGGGTTAAATGGATTAAACAAGAATGGTTGGTGGGTTGTTGGTCTCCTAAAATGTATTTTCAATGCTATTAGACAAAAGTATTACAGGTCAATTTAACCGGTCAACCCGTAAAAAGTGACCAGTGCTGATCGTTTGCTCAACCCAACCCACCCGACCTGCCCATTTTCCATCTTTAACTTTAACTTTTTTTAGCTATAAGCTGAATTACCTTGTTTCATGGTGGCTTTGGTAGGTTATCGTCGGCTATATTCTTGCGGGTTCTCTGGTTGGACCTGGTGGCTTACAATTTGTAAGTGAGATGGTACAGGTGGAGACATTTGCTCAGTTCGGTGTGGTTTTTCTTTTATTTGCTTTAGGACTCGAGTTTTCTATGCCAAAGGTTAATCTCCTGCTGTCTATATGCTTCTTAATCTAAACTTAATGCTAGTGTTTTTGTTTATAATACTCTCATTTTTTGTTTTTAATGCAGCTAAAAGCTGTGGGTCCTGTAGCTATTATTGGAGGTTTACTTCAAATACTTATTCTTATGTTTTTGTGTGGAACATTAGCCATGGTACTTTAAGCCACATATTTATGCACATATATAGGTTCACAGTTCACATATAGTTTGTATTGAATTAATGGGCAATTGGCACAGTTTTTTGGAGCGGATATTTCTGAAGGTATTTTTGTTGGTTGCTTCTTGTCAATGTCATCAACAGCAGTGGTTTGTTCCCTGATCTTTTATTTTTCAATTATTTTCTGTCTTTTTGGTACAAACTAAGAATGTTTTCATTGATTTTCCTCTATTTAGGTTGTGAAATTTTTGGTTGAGAAAAATAGCAATAATGCTGTTCATGGTCAAGTCACTATTGGGACTCTCATTTTTCAGGTAATTAGTAGCCCTACTATTTTTTATGTGAGTAGCAAAATGAGTGGATTGGGTAATGGGTCATTTATATGTATGGATCAAAACGGCTCTGGCTGAGCCACCTAAAAATGTTTTGATGAATTTAATAAATAGTTAGTGTGTTAAATCTTATTACAATAATTATATGATTTAAATAACAATGTTATTTATTGTAAAAAAAAAAAAAAAAAATGGTTTAGGAAGTTGTGTGCCTTAAATATACAGTTTGGGTAATTTTTAACCTGCTCAAATTGTGATACCCGTTTTCTTGTAAGCTATATTTTTAATTTACCCATTTAGTCTTGTGATCCATGTTCTATTTATCATTTTGTTGCTTGGTATTGTTCAGGATTGTGCCGTTGGGATACTTTTTGCATTGCTGCCAGTTCTGGGTGGCACCAGTGGGGTTTTACAGGGAATGGTCTCAATGGGAAGAGTGTAAGTCTTTCACTTAGACCATTTTGGTATCTTTTTATTATTATCAATGTGCATGCAGTAACAACCATTTCACTATCTACATTGAGATGTCTATTGGGATTGATTCTCGACCCAATTTAGGCTTTTATGCTATTCTTTTGAAGGAATAAAATTTCATAAGAAAAGGTAATTTAAGGTGGCCCAAAGTGTATATAACTATATATAGCAATTAAAGGTCAAATTAAAGGTGGCCCAAAGTCTTATTTTTCTTATGTGTTTTAAGTTTTATATCTAACGTGTCAAACAGGTTAGATCAAAAGTTGTTTGGTAAGGAAACTGTGTTAGGGATAATAAACTAAAATTTTAAATTACAAATGGGTTCAAAATGTACTTTTATGTTATTTATAAAAAAGACAATACTATTCGACAAAAAGTGTTTCCGGCAAATCAACATGTAACAAAAATACTTGTTTTGATCTGTTACCCATCCCGGACAACAACCTATCATGGGATAACAACCCTTTGCCATCTTTACTAAGACTAATTTAAAACTGGAATGGTAAATGTTAGTATGTTTTGTTTTGTGTGCTTTTTTTTTCGTCTCTAAAGGGAATGATCATTGTATAACTTAAAATTTCTTCTGTTCACTTCAGGCTGCTGACTTTGTCAACATATCTTTTTGGTGCATCACTTTTGACGTGGTCATTTGTGCCCCGATTTCTCAAGCTGATGGTGAAACTATCATCTCAAGTGAGTTATGCCAATGTCACATCATTAATCTCTTCATGTTGTCCCACTAGTACTTAGTAGGAGCCAGTTGTCTGTGTGTAATAGCACAAGTCATTATCGCTTTTTTGCTCATACTGATAAAAAATATTTGGTGCAAAAAGTATATCCAATGGGGAGAAAATTAATCCCCTTCTGGCCACGGAGGTTCACCTGCGCCGACTCCGGGCTATCCAAAAAGGGTAGTCGCCGTGGGATTAGTCGGATCGCAATGTCGAGTCGGAAACCCATGTTTACCAAAAAAAAAAAAAAAAAAAAAAAAAAAAATTGTGGAATGGAATTTACTTTCATGCTACCCAAAACTTCATTATAATATAACTTGCATTTTGATTACATGTTTTTGCACATTTTTTACCATGTTGACCCAACTTGGAAATATAGTTTATCAATATGTAGTTTAATATTCAAACCAGCACACAACTTGCTTCTGATGTTTTATTCTAATTTACTAAACTTTGTTCATTCTTGTGCTTCAGACGAATGAACTATACCAGCTTGCTGCTGTGGCTTTTTGCTTATTATCTGCTTGGGTAAGTTAAACAATCTCCTTACACAAATTAAATATTATTTTGATTTAGATCATTTCAATAAGACTCTGATCAATCTATTTAGACGCATTTGTGGGAATTTCTTGAGAATATACATACCAATGCCGTGAGGGGCATGCATTTTAAATCGTTAAAACCCTTTAATTAGATTACCTTCCCCAAACCGTGTTCTTGCATAGTTTGTTCAATGTTTTAACTATTTTGCTTCTCACCATGGTTTTCTTATATTATACTGCAACCTTCAGTGCAGCGATAAATTGGGGCTAAGTCTTGAACTGGGTTCTTTTGTTGCTGGTGTTATGATCTCTACAACAGATTTTGCACAACATACTTTAGACCAGGTAATTTTGTATGCAATCTTTGATGGAACTTTTTGGAAGAGGAATAATGGGCTGGTTGTATAATGTTTTTTATATGGGGTCGGGATGGGCTTACCTGAAACCCTTTTGTCCTAGATTATTTACTTTTCCTTTTTATCTCTTTGGCCTGTGAGAGCAAAAGAAATAATCTTAACTTTCGTATTTGCAAGCTATTAATATAATTTCAGGACCTGTTTTCCTTCAAACTATGAAGTTCCATAATTTTGTTGTATGGAGACATAGGAAAAACTTAATGATTCGTAATCCTTGTACTTTTGTAGGTGGAGCCTATTCGCAACTTATTTGCAGCTCTTTTTCTTTCTAGCATCGGAATGCTTATACATGTAAAGTTCTTGTGGAGTCATGTGGATATATTACTAGCATCTGTTATTTTGGTTATAGTCGTTAAGACTACAGTTGCTGCGCTAATTACAAAGGCCTTCGGATATGGGCTGAAGACATCTTTCCTTGTAAGTTACACCACTGGATCTTAATGAGTTTGATTGAATTAAAAATTCTATTCTTCAAAATATTCTTTCATATTTTCTGCAGGTGGGAATTATGCTTGCTCAAATTGGGGAGTTTGCTTTTGTTCTTCTAAGTCGTGCTTCAAATCTTCATCTTGTTGAGGTACTCTTGCTCCTTACCTCATTTGAAAAACATTTTAATGACCATGCATAGTGAATTTTGAAGAACTTTGCTGTAACAGTAGTGCTTTGTTTCTGGTTTATATCCTAACATTTATATGGATTCGACAAATTCATATAAAAATTGGTTGATTTGGGGTTTTTTGTTTTTATCTTTAACGACTCATATGTGTTAAGTTGGTGGAGCTGGTCAAACGTACAAAACTCATGTGTATTTGAATGCATCAAACTGAATAAACCATTTTTTTTAGTTCAGATTATATTATTTAGGGAATATGCACTTGGTTTTTTCAATCTAAGCTACACATTCATTTTCCCAAAAATAAAAAAAGAATTGGTTTTTGTGAATCAGCTTGACTGTTCTGTTTGACCCACACTAACGAATTTGTTTTGACCCATTAACCAAAACTCCTGCAATTCCTGTTATTTTGGAGACTGATTGTACTTTAAAGTAATTTTGTGAGACCGAAACTAGTGAAAGCAGCATACATCTACTAGTTTCATCCGACTCCCGCTTTCTTTCCATCTCACGATAGAATCCCAGTTTTGACTTACTATTTGGATCAATCATGTTACTTAGAAATTGATGTGCATCACTAAATTGCTGAGAAAAATAGCTAATCATATTAAATGATGAAAGACATTACAAGTCTGATTTAAAGGTGAACAAACTTGGGGTGGTTTTGTTGTGACATTTCAACTTGTATTTTTTGGGTCAATGCTGTGTCTATATGTGCTAATCGATAAATGTCTTCTTCTAGGGAAAGATGTACCTCCTTCTTCTTGGAACTACTGCTTTCAGTCTGGTAAGCTTTCTATTTGTTTTCTTAGAGGTGGCAATTTAGATGTTTCGAGTTACATTTCATCTTTAATGAAATAATGGGTCAAACAGGTAAAATTAATGAAGTTAGCTAAATCTGAACAACTTTGTTGAAATTGTCCAAGTTGTATATATAATGCATAGAACCTTCTAAAGTCACAAACAGTGTTTCGGGTTAACGACCCATACAGATATTACCTGCTTTCACCCGTTATGAAAACCCAATCAAGCAGCTCATCTTGCCACGTTTACTATGTCCGCAAAAAAGGTGGAAATCTTTTCTCAGTGTCTAACATTGAAATATTGCAGGTGACAACTCCTGTACTTTTCAGATTGATGCCTGCTGTCATGCACTTGGGAGTTTTATTGCATTGGTTTCCTGCAGATACCGCCCCACAGCCTGAGGTCTTCCCTTCTCTCTGTGTCTCTCTCTGATATGTCTATTTATTTATATAAGTACATGGGAAATTTTACATGTACTGACACAGTATTTGGAATGTCACAGTTAACCTTAAGATCTATCGTAAATCAACAAATAACGATTTACTATTTTTTCTTATCATTAAAAATCAATGAATTGCAAGTGTCCCCTGTGCTTAGTAAAATTTGACAGTGGCCAATGGGCATACGTTAGCAAAACCTTTCTTGATGTTTACTGTTCATGTTTCTTGGCAGGAGAAATCTTCGGCGATTGAAGTACATAACAAAATGATTGAACAACGTGACAGAGTGTTATGACATTATACATGCCCATATGTTCCGATTTAATGTGACCGAGAGTTGCAGGCTACGATACAAGTAAACACTAGATGCCAATCATGATGCCTTTCGAGTTACTAGCTATACAGTATAGTATATGGCCGTTAACTTAGTTAGGATATTCATGTACAGATAGGAAGGAAGTTTCGTCTTTCTGTGGAATATCTGCACCATATCACAGAACTTCTAGGTAATGTGTGAAAATCGGAAGTAAAAGCCAATTTTGATCATGTCTTCTTGGTTTTATGTATTTTGAATGGTGTATATGTAGTGTGGAAATGATCGTCTTGGATGTTTGGGTAACCATTCTTTTCTATGAAACGGATGTAAGGAACCTTTATCATGCTAATATTGTTTTAGACAGGCTTCACTGCTGATCCTCCTAGTACACACTCAAACAAAATGGTTTTCTTTTGCGAAGGGAAAAAACCACAATATGTTAATGGACGAAGTTTAGGGATTGAGCTGAACTCGAAAATGTTAGGCTAAGTTCAATTTAGATTCCATAGTTCAATTTCTTTTTGGTGGCTTAAATAGATCAAACATGCCTGTCAAACTATGCTCAAAATGTAGATTGTAGAGGGCTGAAAGAATTTGCTTGAACAATGTTCAAATTACGACCCAAAACTATCGACAAATATATATATAGTATTTGATTTGAATAGCTTTATGAGGAGTTGAATAGGAGGGAGCTCTAAACCTTAACCCATCTCGTTATATGATTCTAGCTCTTATTTCTGAATGTGAACTTGATAAAGTTCAAATTAACCAGAGTTTGAACCAAAACTACTTATAACTTGTTACAAGTTTCAATTGTATTTTTGTGCTAAACCAGAAACTTTATATCATCCTACTCATGAAACTACCGATTATAAGATAACAGACCGTGTTATCTTATATATCATGTTGGAATCAAACTGATCATGTTAAGTACATAAAAATAGACCTTTACCCATTTAAACTGAAAAAATGGGTAATCTAATAACTAAGTAATTCACCAACATTCAGATATACTCTACTAGTTTTGAACTGTTGACTTGTCGCAGATTTTTTTTATTTTTATTTTTTAAAGCAAAAAAACTTTTAAATATACAAGAACAAAAAGAAAATACACAATACAAACAACCCACCAAACACCTCAAACCATAAAACTAAACTCAAACACCCCAAACCAGAAACTAAATCCAAACACCTCATATCAGAATTCAGAACTGACCCAAACAGCCACAACACAACCTCAATACTCAAAAGGACCCTACTGTTAACAAAATGACACAAGATCAGAATTCAAAAACATGAGATATGCATGAAGACCATACAAATATATACAGAATTTGAAGTATACAATGAGAACATATAATTACTGGAGAAACAGAAAAATGAGAACATATAACTATCCGAATTGAACATTCATTGCTATTTGAATCCAATGACTTTATTAGTTACAAATTTTTATACGTACATGCAGCTACTAAAAAATAGTAGCAAATAAAGACACACATTGAATATATACCATAGGTGGAAATTTCTACTCAGTTATATAGAAAAAGAATAATTCAGGCCTTAACATGATAACAAGTAAAACGGGTCAAAATGGATCAAAATAGTTTACAAACCCGAGATTCTGTCTTATTTATAAATAACGAGGTGCGCACCAACCCCGACTGGATACCATCTTAAAAGTTAGCCACTTCTACAGTAGACAACCCATTAAAACATTCAAGTGCCAAAGCACAACAAAGTTGGGGAGTTAATAATATAGCTATCTAATTCTTTATGTTTCCGAAAACAATAAAAACATCTTAATATTAGAGCGCGCATCAACATATTTAATGTAAAAATGAAACCAATTTTCGGATGTAAACACAAATATTACAAAGCAATGCATCATTACGTTATATGATCATAGGACATACATGTAATGGTATTACCAAACATTCCGAATAAATGGTTTGCATCAGCCCTGTTGAATTAGTAAGACCGCACTGATATCAGCATAAAGTTTTCATCTTTGCTGAATGCATGCAAATAGAATTTTTTTGTCTCAGTAAGTAATCAAACACATACATAAGAACCAACTGAAATTTCACTGAGCCATTAATCAATCATCGATAATGTATCCAAAAGGAAAATCATATAAAATTCAATTGTTCCGTTTCCTACTAGGAGGAGTTTGATAGTTTCTACTGATGACCCATGATGAAACAAGTATAACAAATAGCACAATCATTTACTCCTGTTGCTATAATGGTATTTCCCAATCAATGATGAAACAAGTTTTAACACGGTAATACAGTAAATTGACTCATTACTATCATAATAACTCACAAAGTCCTCTTTTTGATACGAAAATAGATCATGACGTTTCTTCCATTTGTGCACTAAAAATGGTAAAAAGGAACTTGAAAAGAATTCTGACATTATGGAGGCTATGATTTCACTCCGTAATAGTAATAATAAAACCGATCTCTTTGTGTTGACTACCTGGAAATGAAGAAACCTTTAGTTTATTTAGTGCGAATGTGTGATTGAGTAATAAGGAAAACGTCAAGCAAAATTTAAGCAACTTAACAGCGTACATTAGTAGATCGATGTTGAAGAGGTGTATCAGTTGTCGTAGGTGAAGATAAACTTCTGTCAATAGAAATTAAAATGTAAATGTTTAGATATCATGGTCATCATAAAAATAGGAAACTAACTATAAGAATGTAGGTATAACCTGAAGCTCGGGTAAATCTGTCACACTTTTCTTAGGCATGGACAATGAAGGAGAATCCAATATCTGCCAAAAGATGAATGTTACACATGATGTTATGGCTAACTTTGTCTTTAAATGAAAAGTACATTCAAGGTATATACTAGAGAGTAGAGATGGTAACTTCAACCCAATTTTATTAATGCTGTCAAATTTGGTGTTGTTTTATCTCCAAGTGTCAATGGGCAATTAAGATTAGTTTAAAAGGAACGGGTCATATATGACAAACAAGTTGAAAGTCTCCAAAATGTAGTTCTAAGGCATATAACACCGTGAACTCTTTTATTCAAACACATAGCTAATTATTGAAATAGCATTGACACTATATATTTATATAAACAGAAATCAAATAATTATAAATTGAACTGTTTTGAGTCAGGACAACCCAATGATCCATACCAAGTGACCACTCAACCCTCTCAATTTCCCACATATATATATATATATAGAATATGGTGATTTGTCAAGAGTACTCACTTTTCTGTTCAATGGTAGTGCTTTGAAGTTATGAGTATGCGATTCTGCTTTCTTCTGGGACATGAAACTTATAAATGGAAAATAAATGTAGAAAGAGATTAGCCACTGTTAGATATTTTGCAGGATGCATACAATAAAAGTATACAAATGTTGACGTAAATTTACCTACGCCTTTGAGCTCTCTCTTCTGTCATCAATCTAGGTTTTTGAGGGATGGTGGTTTTAGATCGTGAACTTGAGCTGCCTTCCGACTGTGCATCCTGAGAACACGAACAATACTCACATTTCAATCATGTTTTGTGTTCACTGATTAGTCTAACTTTTACAAGTTTTAAGGAATTTACCTTTGTGGTTGACTTGTGTGAAAATGATGTCCGGTGCTTCAAATGTGAAACCTATTTACAAGATAAATAGATGTTATTAGACCATTCTAAAATTTGACTTAATTACAGCTTTTGAGGTGGTATTTGCTTACTTTCTTATTTCTTTTTAATGTAATCTGTTTTGATAAGCAAGTACAACTATATAATAGAAATAAGAAACCCCAAATACCCTCAAATTCTATATATATATATTTATTGTATCAAAACGCATAATAACCAGATATTTACCTTGAATATTCAATTCTAAACACCCCAACCTGATAGATTCGAAAAATAAAGGGGCCATTCTTCATTTTCAATATCAGTTAATTAATAGGGTCATTATTCACGAAAAATATAGAGAAACAAAAATCAAGTAATAAATATTTATACAGTACGTTATAGGTGAAACTACACGTACCGTACGCAAGAAACCAATCTCCAGCTTCTGTCTTTTGGTCTCTTCAGGCGTCCTATGAATTTAAAAATTAGTAAATATGGATTACAAGATCAAAGTGAAACATTTAAGAGCAGCCATGAAAAAAAATCATTAGAACAAATCCAAACAGCTAATAAGAATATTAGAAGCAATAATCTATCTATTTAAATATTTAAATGTACACCAAAGACTATAATTGAGATAAAATACTCACCTTCCACAACTGCCGCCATGTATATCTAATGCGTTAACCTGTTTGGCCAAATGACTAGCAGTGGGTTTCATAAACGATTTACTTGGTCTAGATGACCTTATTGTGGATCTTGATTTAGCACTCACAGTCTGATCATCAGCGAAGAGATTATGATATTTCAGACCTGAACCACATGGATGTATGTAACAAATTATTAGGGGTACATAATAGAGAATTAAAAGTCGGCGCTGGGTTTAATGTAGTATACTATATAGATACTTGAATGCTTAGAACCGCACAGGTAATCTTATACCTTCGAATTTTTCTTCTGAAGAAGGCATGCCGCAATCTGGAGTAACAATGGAAGGACTCTCATGCTCAACAGCGTCGTCCAGTTTGGGCGAGCTAGTTGAATCAGCGTTTTTCAATATATTGGTCAAATCAATCTTCACCAAGTAAGCTGATCAATAGGAAAAAAAACACGATTCATGAGAAATACATGGGAATCAAAAGAAAATGTGCGAGTGTATCAGTTTCAATATTTATTTCGAAATTATAAATCTTTACAATTATCCGAAGCTTCCCTCAATTTACTTCCAACGGATATGAAGTATAAATAACTTATAAATTCAAGGATGCCTAAACGTTGAATACATAACTATACATGTATAAGTGAAGATTTTCATACAATATCCGGAGTAAACTAATTTGAGTATCCATAAAAAAACAGTGGAACACGGATAAATTTCAAACTTAATGCATTGAAAGTTTGATAACGTCACAATCTACAAACATATATAATTACACTCCCTCCTTTGGTAAAAATTGTCTAGTTCAATCCTATTCGAGAATCTAAAGAATTAACTAAACTACAAAATTACCTCATGGAAAGTACGTTAGCCGTACCCCTAAATGACCTAAGTGCTAATAGTTCTACTTAGCGCCACTACAAGAAAATAGATTCTCCTAACACTCTTTTTATTAAAAATGTACTAACTATGATTAATTACATTAGGTATGTGCAATAATAACATCTATCACTATCTTTTTTCTTTAGATATTTGGATCAGCATATAACCATGTCAGAACGTCAAACCTCAGATAAAAGAGTGGAAACTTTTATATCTATTTGAAGAGTGTCAGCATCTCTTTCAGAATTTATAAGATGCACTGTAATAGAATGGATCAGTAAAGTTTCAATTTGTAGCCCAAAACATTGCAATGTAAGAAACTAAGAAAGTTTAGTATAGGTGTATCTCCTGAACTATATATAAAAACCTAAAAGGGATATATAACAGAAACAAGTTCAACGATCTCACCCTTTCACGTGTTGATACATTTTGTACTGTGTAGTTATGCATCATGCACATCGATTTATTTTGAATTTAAACAATCAACTCATTAATCACAAGTACCATGTTGAACCGATGACAAGATCACAAAGAGATAGAAGTTAGCAAATTGACATATATAATTAACTCTAAAATGTAGTTCAATGTTAAATTACAGTTGTCCTAACGAATTGCAACAAAGTTTTGGCGCATATTTCAACAGGCTGCTTCTTTCAACAAATTAGTTTAGGCACATATTTCATGCGCTTCAAATGTGAAAGATTATAAACTCCCAGGATATGACCCAAGATAACTTGCTTGTAATTTCTTACATTTCGACTTTCATGTGTGTAGTCTAGTTAAAACTTCATATGCAAAAAAACATGAACCAGTTGAGTAAAACCTTATACTCAAGTATGGAAAAATTAAGACCATCTCGAAGTTTATACATTTCACGCAAACTCTTTTTCCAGTATCCATCAAATCTATTCATACGCATTTCTAAACCACAAATTTTTTCTAACCTCTACACATTATATATGTGAAGGTCTTTTTCTTAATGACGTATGAGATTTGCTAGACTAGTCACTAGTGTACACATACTTATGTTATTATTTTAGCATTTGCCCAAATCACATGAACAATTGGCATACTTGTTGCAATGTTGGCAATCCCAAACTTGAACACTCCACTTGTTATCAGATCTAAACATACAAACAAAATCAAAAGATAAACTCTTCTCACGAATCATGATCAACCATATATATAAACCAATTGCGACCATCATGAGACCTTAATTAACTTGAGACATATATGAACACATGCTTACATTTAAAAAAAAAAAAAAAAAAAAAAAAAAAAAAATGTAACTTAGCAAGTGAAGTTTAGATACTTACGAGCAGGAGGATATTGAGCAGCAAATAAAAACCATCTTTCAGCTCTTTGTACATCATCGTTCGTTTCATCTACAGTGAAATCAAAGAACCGACATGCATTAAACTCGTACTGATAATCAACATAATCATCATCATAATCATCAAAAGATGATTCATCTATAGCCAAACTTTCCATCATTTCCTCAACTTCATCCATTTTTCCTCTTGTATATGTTTAGCAACTACTTCACGATGCAAATGAAGCCGTCGGATAGACGGAAGATGTGTTTTGTAGATTTAAACAAAACCCTAATTCATTTTTGATTTGGTGAAGGGTGTGTTTTTTGTGTATGGAAAGAATTGAATGAATAATACAAGGTGGCATGTATGTGTTCTATATTTGGATAGTTATATATAGCGCCGAGAACACTCTTTGAAAACATGGGTCCACATGTTACCATTTGACCTTAACAAATATGCCAAATATTTATTACGGATAAAAAAAGAAATTAATTAAGCATTTACTATATAAAATCATTTTACTTTTGGAAACGTGTGATTCTATTTACAAATAGAAAAATGACATCTAACAACAAAAACTATATGTTAGAATCAAATTTTTAAATGTAATAAATACACTCCGATAAGAAGAAAAACTAAAATGAGAATAATAAGAACGATTTATAGCTGACATATTTTAAATAACAGAGAGAATTTTAAGAGGAGATGCATCCACTTTTGTAGATGTATTTAAAATGTGTGGTTGTGTTTTATTCTCGACCTTCTTATTTTAATTTTTCTTCTCATTTGATTATAACTCTAAATATACTATATATAATATATGTCTTTAGACATTTTGATGAATTAGATTTATGTGACATTATTTAACTAGAATATTGTAAATTTTGTTCAGAACATAATATGTGAAATTAAAAGCATAAATAATAAAGATTATCATTAATATATTTTTTTTAAAAAATGCTCACTTCTAATTTAAGACAATTTGAAAAGCCTATAAAAGCATAAATAATAAAGATTATCATTAATCACGTAGTGTAATGATTTTACTTATATTAATTTATATGTGTTTTCGTGTGAATGCAATACACCTAAATACATAGTATGTGAAATAAAGACAGCAAATAGCATAAAATATTGCATTAAATGAATCCAAATAATTAAAACATAACAATTTTTTCTTTACTTTCTATTGTTTAATGGGATTTTTACCCGCGCTTTTAGTGGCGGTGATTACCTTGTGCAAGTGGGGCAGCCGCATAAGGCTACCATTTTTCAAGGGCCTCTAATTTAGTAAATCTTCGTTAGTATTTATACATATCTAAGTATATTGCATTTTGAATTTTTACTGCCCTTTTTAAATATTGTCTAAACTTAATCCAATAAAAGCCCACACCATACATATTCAAAAGAGTGAAAGAATGTCGCATCTTCTTTTGTGAAATAAAGCTCCGTTTGTGCTTTAGTAACACTCTGAGTATAGTTTTTTTTTTTTTTTTTTTTTTTTTTTTTTTTTTTTTTTTTTTTTGTACCGTAGTATTTGACTTTTGTTAATGTAAGATACTTGAAACAATTTGCATAATATCAATGAACTTTTTATGTTCCATAACAATTAAGGGTTTCGTGATTTGCGGGGCCTCATTCGTAATTTCTCATCGGGCCACCAAAATCAATAGGATGCCCCTGTGCGCTTCGCGGTGAGTTACGAGGTTTTGCGTGAAAAGAGTTTAGGTTATCTTAAGATCTCATTTAAATTGATTTAAGAGTAAAATACATCATTCATTCTTAAGGTTGTATCACAATAACACGTTGATTCCTGTTTATTGAAATAAATACATCAATCCTCCCCAACGTCTCCATTTCTCGACTCCGAAAATCCTTTCCACAATAATACGTTAGTGAGGCGGGTTAACTGTTGTCTCGTACTACTCACGCAAGGGCATTTTAGTCATTTTATATAAAATAAATTACATCATTCATCCTTAAGGTTCTACCAAACAACACATTAAGTCCTTTTGTAAGATGATACAAAACATGGAATCCAAATTTTTTTATCCAAATCAATGTCCTCGACCCAAAATCTTCATCATCTTGAAATATAAAACTCAAGACCATTATATATCAATTTTCCAGATCTAATGCAAAAAGGTTATATTCATTTATATATTACAGCTAAACTAAACACTATATCTATTTATTTATCAACCTCAAATCCTAAAAAAAGAAATTATATGAATTTATATATCAAACTAAGATATGAAAGAAAACCAAAACTATATCAAACCCATTTATATATATATCAAAACCAAACTAAACACATTAATTATCTCCAAGCCACTTTGTTATATGTTAAAAAAAATATTTTCAATCAATTCATAGTTGTTAATATAGTATGATGGTGATGGTGATGGTGATGGTAGGTAGCTATCTAGAGATGCTGTTGCCGGAAGTACGCGGGAGTGGAAGAGAAAATACGGATACTTGGAATGGCTTATGAAATTATGACTTTATGAGTAACAGATTTCAATCTCATTTGTCAAATTGGTAAAATTTTAAGTAAATAGGGTGGAGGGCATATTGGTCAGTTCATATGAAATATTCGTGTACGAATAAATTTTCTCCGTGTACATATCTAGCAACCTTTTCTTTTATGGAAAAGTCTAAAAATACATAATCCGGTGGCTTTCATGTACTAAAATACATATTGTACTAATTTTATTACTGATATGCATAACCAACTTTAAAATTCGTCCCAATATCACTAATTTGTTGGCCTGTTACAATCTTAACCGATAAAAACTATTTTTATTTTATTTTATTATATTTATTTATTTTTTGTTGCTTATGTTGTATTTACTACATTTCCAGCGATAGTCATCTTCTCCGGCAAAGACCACCACCACAACTATACCACCACCCTCTAGCACTATACCACCACCATATGCCGCTGTCACCATAATCATCAGTTGCAATTCTTTTTACCACCATCATCATCAGAACTCAACAGAATATCAAAATTAATATCCTACATTAATCAAAATCCAAAAAATTACTTTATCCCTTTGTGTTCATCATACTCAATAGAAACAAAACCCTAAGCCTTGAACTTGGTCGTGAATACATCCACCAGGGACGGAGCCAAGGGGGTGCCCGCGGGTGCACGTGCACCCCATGGATTTTTTCGATATAGTGTTAATTTTTGAAAAACTTATCGATTTTTTCTAAATGTATCTTTAATGCATCCGGTGGCGGTGCATCAAAATGTGTCTCTAGCATTATTTAGTTGGTATACTTAGAAATAAAAAATAAACATAAAATTTTGTAAAATCCCCAATATCAAAAGCCCAAAGATGAACAAGTTTAATAAATTAAAACACAAAAGCCCAAGGATTAAATAGGTTTATTAGAAAGTAATATGTTCACTTATTTGTTGTTATAATTAAATCTTCATTTTATTCTATTTTTTTTACTCTATTATATTACGGTTCAAAAAAAATTGTGCACCCGATAATATTTGTTTCTGGCTCCGTCCCTGACATCCACATCGTAAATACATCACCGCCGTCACTGTGAACCCATCACAATCGGAACCCATCTTCGTTGTGAACCATCGGAGCCTATGAATATTAATAGTTGGTCGCTTTTAAAGTGTTGTTCTTGAACCGGGGATGGATGGTGTGCACCCCAAAATATCGCAGCGGAAGATAGTGTCACTGGGATATTACTTCATAGCTCACATTACAAGTTACAGAAAACGAATCTAAATAAGACGTTTTGAAATAAATTATTATTCGATTTATATAAAATATCAGAGTTAAAGAGGTCCCAACAAGTTTATAAAACTTAAAAGCATAACATAAACGTTTAAAAGCTTTATCGAATGATAATGATGCATTGTCTTCAAAACATATTTGTGCGCCTTCACATGCCAACTAATAGTGTTGGTCCCTTTTACTTGGTTAACAATAACTACAAAGCTAAAGTAATCAAGTTATATGACTTTAAACAAAGATGTATAAAATGATTAACAATAAAGTAACGTAGATATAAGAGACAATATTTTTCAACGTTTAATTCTTTATTAGAAGTTAATAAAAAATAATCGTACCCAAGTGTTTGTGGAATAACACTTGGGATTGAAAAACGACAAGTGTGGTATTGACTCCTCACTAAACTCAAACAATGTTGAGTGACAACTTTCAGGACCCACTGAGCTATCTCAGGGGTTATGTTGTTCTTTGGAGGAGTAAAAGTGGTTTGTGAATGCTTTGCATTAATTGCACAAACTTGTCAACTTTTACTCATCTCTTATGCTACCTATTTATACACAAATGTGAACAACCCTATTATACAATGGACCTAAGTGTTCCTCAATAAAATCTTGATAGATTTTATTCTCTGGCAAGGGAAACTTCTTTGGGTTAAGTCCAAAAGGCACTTTCTGATGACAGCCTGGTTTTAACCATTTGAGGAAAGTTTGACCTTAAAGTGATAAAGCACTTTAGTGGAACAGATCAAACTTTCCCGCCCAGTCCCGCCAAAACTTCAGTCTTCAGTACCATGAAGTTGTTGAGGAGTCTTGGGGTTCAGTGAGTTATTGTCATCCTCACTGAACCCATCACCTTCTTCTTGGCTTAGATCACACTTCACTGAGTTCCGCCTCACTGAATGGAGAACCTTTCTTCTTAGGCTCGGTCTAAGCATCCTGAAGATGACTCACTGAGTTACTGTTCACTCAGTGACTTGTTTACACTTAGGTTATTTTACGTTCAAATCCTTGTTAGAAGAAGATTGGGGAATTCAGTGACCTAACAATCTCCCCCTATTTGAACATACAAATAGCCTAAGTGTTTCTTGATTTAGTGTGAGTTGGCAAGGGTCTTCATCTCTTACTGAATGTTGTAATTTTAAGTAGGACACATAATTTAAACAAAACATCAAAGTTTATTCATAGTTATTACAAGTCCTACAAATTACAAAAAATAAAAAAGATAGTTGTTGCAGATCAAATGTTCAGGTGGTATCCAAGGTTTTCAAGCCTTGCTTTCTTTGATCTGAGTAGGTGTCTTTCAGGATGTTCGTTGATCATTGCTTCCAACTCCTGGCAGAATCTTTTGTTCTCATCACTCTTGATGGGGGACGCCAACATGAGGTACATGAGCATTGCTTTTATTCCTGCCTTATCCATATCAGACCACCTTTGGAAAGCCAGACTTCCATACTCATCAGTGAAGCATAAGCCTCTTTCAGGAGCTTCAAGGACCGCATTGTTCACGAACGTGATCCCTTCAGGAAGCGACCTGTCACACTCTAACCCTGGTACTTTGATCTCAGGCTCCATCTCAATTTGCTTCCTTTTCCTCTTGGAAGCCTTAGATGGAGCAGTCTCTTTTGCTGAGTCAGGAAAAAGTGAGGGAATGTTAAGAGCTTCAGGCATTGCTCTCAGTCTGTCGTACCTTTCCTTCAGTGATTCGAGAAGTTTAGGAACCACAACATTGTTCTTTTTGGCAATGATAGAACGAAGCTCATCAAGCTCAGTGATGCCAAAGTCAGCAAACTTGAAAGGCTTATGGACGTCAAGTATTCTTTTATCACGTCCCCTGAAGACGGTGACCATTGTAGGATCGGTGTTCCTGTGGATTTGAATGTCAGTGATGGTTTCAGGTCTTAACCTTTCTTTCATCACCCAAGTATACTTTTCGACCCTGTGTTTTCTGATTTAAGCGTCCTTCCTGAGCTTGTTTTCCCTTTCCCTTTTGAGAGCATTTAGCTCTTCTTCCTGAGCCTTTTTAAAGGCTGCACCAGCTTGCTCAGTTGCTAGTGCCTCAGTATTCAAACCAATCTTTTCAGCTTCCTCATGAACAGCCTGAATGAGAACAGGCTTGCTCATTCTCTCATCTTCAGCCACCTTTAGTAGTGTCTCAGTCCTTTCCATGTGAGCTTGAATTTCGTCATGAGTGAGATGATGTACTACTCCATTGATTTCAAACGGGACTCTGATAGGTGCATCAGGGTCAAATCTGACCAAGGTTGAGGCTGGCTTGAGCACAAATTCAGGACTAGAGGTGGTAGCAATACTTTTGCCTATGTCCTGTCCGAGAGTAGAGGAGACTGGTTCCTCCTGTGGGGGAACTTCAGTGATTGGTGTGGCTTCAGTGACATGCTCCTCCTCAGTGTGAGAGGGCTGTCCAGCTTCTTGTTCAACAGTATTAGGGGCTTCAGTAGCATTCTCCCCCTCAACATTTGCCTGAGTGTCAGTGATGGCAAGTGTTGGCTGTACTGAAGAAGAAGTAGATGATCCCTTGAAAGCTTGAAAAATTTCAGTCATCATAGACTTGATCTCCTGAGTATCCTGCTGAATGATGGACACCCTGGAGTCAAGTGTAGCCTGTGCTTGTTCAAGAGCTGTCATCCTGGCTCCCAAGGTCCATGCCAGAGAAGTAGACCTTTGGGACTGAGTTATCACTGATTCTTCCATTTTGATGAAGGAAGATTTGAGAGACTCCACAGTAGTGGTGAGACCCTGAAGATTAGAACCCTTTAGCAAGTCAAGTAACTCAGTGAGGGCTACTGAGTTTACCTGATACATCTCAGATGCCTGAAGTAGCTTCCTGGTGAGTTCAGGATCATCCTTGACTGATTCTTGAACCGACTGAACCCCTACATTCAGCTGGTTGAGGGTTATAAAAAACTGATTTAGGCGAGTGATCATCTGTGTCAGGGAGTGGTTAACTGAGGCATGTTGTTCCCTGACATCTTCATCGAAGTCTTCGACATCATCTTTGAGATTATGATAGTGAACCGCCTGTTCAGTGTGCATGTCAAAGACCTCATCAGTGATCCCCCTGTACAAAATGTTAGTAATCTTTTTGATGAATTTGGTGAAGGTTTTCACAGTGAGAGGAGCCTGATCATCTCCTGAGGACTCTGGCTCGGAATGTGTGTCAGCATCGTCATGGTTAGAAGATTGAGGAGACTGAGGAATTGGTTCAGGGACTATCTCCTCAAGCTCCATGTCATCTCCGGCCATAAAAACTTCCTCGTCACTGTTGAATTCATCATCATCAGAGTACAAAACTGCATGAGCTTCAGCTAGGGACTGAATCTGCAAAGTAAGGTTATCCGGCTCCTCTTCATAAGAAGACTTGCCTTCGTTTTGGCCAGGTCCTGACCCCTCAAATCCGGTAGATTGGGTTTTATCTACCTGGTCCTCAGGGTCAGTTCCCGAGTTATGCGCACCGTCGGGGGTGGTTGTGGGTTCCATATCAACGGGTGGCATTTGTCCCTCTGAATCTTTGTCCCCCATGACCCCTTCAGGCACTGATGGGTGTTTCTCAGTACCATCACGAGGAGCCGTGAATGTTGTGTCCCTATCAGCGGGTTGTATGTTTCCCTCTGAGTCTTTGGGATGAGTTTTTGTGCCCTCAGACAAAAGCTTTGATTTGCGAATGTCCTCATCAGGCACCTGAGTGGTTATGCCCCCTTTCCAACAGGCTTGTGCTGGCCTGTCGAAGATTTAGGGGCGAGAACTCCCTGTTGCTTGGGTTATGATTTACCCGAGCCTTTGGCAGGATGTAAATGTTTGTGGGTCTTCGTCTCAGTGGAGTAGTGCTGCCCTACCGAGGGTATAGGACCCCTTACTCCCTGATACTCTGGTTATGATTTTCCAGAGTCTTTAGCAGGATGTGAAGGTTTAGTTGGTTCCAACCCCACTGACTTGTTTATACCAGCAGGGCCTTTGGGAACGGGTTCACCCGAGGACACTGAGTGTGATGTCTCAGTGCCTTCCGTTGGCCTTTGTTTTGTGGCCAAAGATTGGCTAATGATCCTGATGGTGTCAGCAGTCAGGGTCTGTTGTTGTTGCCCCCTATTGTCAGGCTTAGGGGCAGAGGTCTCAGTGGAGAGTGGCTTGGGTTGAGCCACCTTCCTGGACCCCTGTCCCTTCTTCCTCTTCACCTTTTTGGTGGGAGAGGGAATTGGTGAAACGATGTTGTCACCTTGGATAGCAGTCAGCATATATGTGGTCAGGGCGACAGGTGTTACCTCATTAGGGTCATGTGAGTAATTTGCCTTATGTAAGACATCAGGTTCAAAGCCGACACTGTCAGGCTTGATATACTCAGACCCTAGTAGGTCATTCAGGGCACAGGAAATGAATCTAGGGTAAGACATGTGTTTTTGCCTAGACTTTCCACCCAATTTGCCTATGAGGTCCCTGAAGATAATTTCTCCAAGGTCAATCTTTTTACCCTCAATGAGACAGTACACTATCATTGATTGAGTAGTGTTTAGTTGCTCAGTTGAGGATTTATTCCCCCCAAGGACCTGAATTACAAATGTCATCAGGATCCTCCAAGGGGCAGGGAACCATGTTTTGATGATGGGGGCTTTGTTCAGTAGGGCCCCTGTAGTAACATCAGGATGATGTTTATCATAGGGCCCTAGTTCTAAGAGGAGTTGTTTAACTTCCTCTTCAGTAGGTGGGGCTACAAAAGTCTCAGTGTAGTCAAGGTCAGTGGCTTTGACAAAGGTTTTGTAGTCAAGAGTAAGGGACTTAGTCCCATTCTTCACTTAGAACTTGATTTTGGCCTCCTTTGGCGCATCAGGGTTTTCAACCACCGCTGTGTACCAAAATTCCCTCAAGTAGTCATGATAGATGACTGAGGGGGTCTTTGTGAATGTGGTGGTGAGAAAACAGTTTTGTAGGAACTTCACCACATCCCTGTATTCAGGGAACCCTTCAGGGTAGACAAAGTTCCCCACCACCATTGTTTTTGGTGAGGTCTACGCTTTCCATTTGGAATTCCACATTGGGTGCGTATTTTATGACCTTTGAAGATGCCATTTTAGTTTGATAAAAAAGGTCTGGTTTTGAATAAAGAAGAAGCACACACAAATTTTGGAAGCAAGAGTTCTTGAAATAATTTTGCAAGAGTTTTGTTAAGATTTTTAAAAGCGTGTGTGTGTTCTTCTTTGTGGGGGTATTTATAGGGTGGGAATTAGGGTAGTGATGTTGCGGATACCAAAGGTTTAAATTATTCAACCGAAACGGCATAATAATGTTTGTTTGATATCCGCATTAAATATCACGATTCCCATTACCCTATTTTCTCTCACATCATGGGTGAACAGTTGTGAGGCTCTGCAAATAATGCACTTTTGCAGAGAAAAAATCATCACAACTTTTGTGTGTGAGGGAGCATTTAATGCTCAGTGGTGTTTGGTGAGAGAGATGTGGGGGCCCAAGGAGTGGATGCCAGTTGTGTAAGTGACATATATTCCTATATTTAATAGGATTCAGTTACCTACCTGGGACATTAACTAACTAAGTACTTAGAGCATTTAGTTAGGGTATTCAATGCCATTTTTCATCCTGAGCCCCCCGAATGAATTTTCATTCGAAAAAAATGAATTTTCAGGAAGGGTGTGATCAGGGACCTAGAGAATTTACATCAGGTTGGAACACTTTTGATCAGTTTCCTGATTCTATGTCCAACATGCCCAATTCAACTTTCAATCTTGTGAAAGTGGGTTCATCCAAAACAACAGTCAGTGGGGATGAAATGTAGTTCAATTTCTCCATTAGTGATGTGGTCCCTGATGAAGTGGTATCTGATGTCAATGTGTTTGGTTCTTTGATGAAGTACTGGATTGTTTGAGATGGCTATGGCACTTGTATAATCACAAAAGATAGGTACCATCTTATACTGAATGCCATAGTCACTCAGTTGGCTCTTTATCCATAGTACATTTGCACAACATCCTGCAGCAGCCATATATTCAGCATGGCCACTGACTGTTGTTTCTTTGTACTCCAACACACAAGTTTACCACCAAGAAATTGGCAGGATCCTGAAGTACTTTTCCTATCCATATTACATCCTGCATAGTCAGAGTCAGTGTACCCTTTGAGATCAAATCCTGAACATTTTGGGTAATACAAACCAAGGTTTGGAGTACCCTTCAGGTACCTGATGATTCTCTTGACAGCAGTGAGATGTGATTCTTTAGGGTCAGCCTGGTATCTTGCACACAGGCAGACTGAGAATTGGATATCAGGCCTTGAGGCAAGTAAGTACATCAGGGAACCAATCATTCCTCTGTATTGGGTTTGATTCACTGATTTACCAGTGAGATCAGGGCCAAGGTTGTTTGGAGGAACCATAGGAGTTTTTACCGAGGATCAGTCAGTGAGCTCATGCTTCTTTAGTAGGTTCCTGAGGTATTTTTCTTGGCAAATGGATATTCCTTTTTCAGTTTGTTTAATTTGGAGTCCAAGAAAGTATGTGAGTTCACCCATCATGCTCATTTCAAACTTTGTGGTCATCAGTTTCTCAAACTGTTTGCAAAGTTTGTAACTTGTTGAGCCAAAGATGATGTCATCAACATATACTTGGACAAGAATGACATCATTCTTTGTTATGTAGACGAACAGTGTGTTGTCAATCTTTCCTCTGACAAACTTGTTTTGGATCAGGAAGGCTGAAAGAGTTTCATACCATGCCCTGGGTGCTTGTTTCAGTCCATAAAGGGCTTTGTTAAGCTTGTAGACATGGTTGGGGTATTCACTACTTTCGAAACCAGGAGGCTGTTGCACATAAACATCTTCTTTGATGTTACCATTCAGGAATGCACTTTTAACATCCATTTGGTAAACTTTAAAGTTCATGTAAGTTGCATAGGTGATTGAGGCAAAAGCAATCAACTAAAGTCAACCACGGATGTGGTCAATACAGTCAAACTCCCTAGGCTCAATGCTCCGTGGAAGTATAGGGTTTCCCCGGGTCGTTATGTCCCGACGAGGTGTGATGGTAATCAAAACGGGTTTGTGATCGGGTGAATTTAGACAGAAAAGTAAGGAATTTGGCTTGTGTGATTAAACTACGAGATTAGGAATGAAAATAACTTAGAAACACTATATTAACAAGTTCTGATGATCAGATAACCTAAAAACGTGAGCTAAGTCTTAAAACGCGTTCGTTTGATTTAATTCTACGTAGACGTACGAAATAAAACGCGAGTTTTATAGAAATAAAATACCTACGAACATGAAAATTACATATTTACAATCCTAATGATAAAAGAAAATTTCTAGAAAAAGAAAAATAATTTTTACACTATTTATATAATTATTATTAATTAATTACTATTTTCCTAATTACTTTTAATTATTTAAATTACACTAAATTATAACTAATTATGAAAATACACTAAAAATATGAAAATTAAATTTGGAAAAATCTAAAATATTATAAAACTAATTTTAAAATTAAAATTATAGTTTTCTAACTTTTTATCCAATTATTATTAATTAATTACTATTTATTAATTACTTAAAACTAAATTAAATTAAGAAAAATAGAAAATGAATAGTGAAAATTATGAAAAATTTCCTAAAATTATTTTGTGATATATAAAACCTAGGAAAAATATAAAAAAGTACTGTTGTTAAATAAAAATTGATAAACCAATATTACTTAATTATTATTAAACTAATATTAATTATAATAAATACTAAATGAAAAGATAAAAATCTGAAAAAATTCCTAAAAATACTTCAATACAAAAGAAATCTAAGAAAAATATGAAAATGTGAATTTGCTTAATAATAAGCTGAAAGAAAAATAAAAAAATAAATTCTATTAAATAGAAGCTATCACTAAAATTAAATTTGGTTTTTTCTTTGATTTTCTTTTATAAAACTGTTACACTACTGAATTTGATGAACTTTTGTAAAGGCACTTGCTGTAGAACTTAAAAATAAGCAGTGGGTGAGCTTATTTCATTAGCAGCTTGATGTTATAAGCTTATGATGAAGCACAAGCTGCTAAAAAGCTATACCATTGTCCTAAAACACAAATTAAGCTGAGCAAGGATGTTATGAACTGTGAACAAGCTAGAATAACTTGGGTATCCCATTGAATAAGACACACAGTCCAAATAAGTAACTCCAAAATACTGAAACTCAAGCAGTCCTAAGGGCTGGCTTGCAGGCTAAGAATAAGCTTATAAAATAAGCTCCCAAGCTTGAAATAATCCTAAAACCCACAAGCCTGCTCACTAAACTTCCCACAAATCATAAAATCTTAGGGACAGCTTAACAAATAAGCATAAAGTGAGCCTATGAAACAAGGTAACTGAACACTGAGTCAGTGTGTGTTTGACTCAGTGGGTACTTCTTTGAGGCAAGGATTAAGCCTTAGGATAATCAGCTGAGACACAATAAGCACTCTTACTTAAAGCTAGTACAACAAGCTTTTCTAAAATTCCAAATTCTTAGAATAAACTTAAGGCATGAACAAACTGGGGGCTTATAAAATTGGACAGATCAAACAGATGTGGTGGTGCAAGGGAGGTACTCCCCCTGCAGCCTACTTGCAACCCATCAAAGGGAGACTAAATAAAATTTAAAAATTATACTAAAATTATTTTTGGTTACACAAGCTGGTACACAAGGAAATCCTAGAAGCTTGAAAGCTAATATGCAAAACTGAGACTCAGAAAATTCACCACATTTTTGAGAAAATTGCCAAGCTATAAACTTTGACTTTTGAGATTAACTACCAAATTGACTTTTATAGATTTTGAATGTCCCAAGCTGACTCCACAGGGCATGTTATGATGAAAATAGACTGAATTATGATGTTATAACAGCTAATGCACCTATTTCTAAGATTATGACACCTAATAACTCTAACAGTGTATGTAATTTGAGATTTAACTGAGATTTTGACTATTTAACTAATGACCAATAGTTTTTGTTAATACAAATATCGCCTAAAAACGTTATTTATATTTTACGATCTTCGCTAAGTTTTGTTAACGACAAAACGTAAACTTTAGTTTTAAGCAAAACATATTCTTAGTTTTTAAGACTTGCATAAACAAGACTTTTGCTACATTTTACATTTCATAAAACATAACACAAGTTTATTTCTTAAATTAGAAATAGTCACATCACATTTATGGCAAGTTTTGTCATTATGTATTTATGGCAAGTTATGTGTTTGACTTGCTTTCATGTTGCTTGCAAGTATCATGTTTGACTTACTTTAAGTGATGTGACATTGTTTGGTTGATAGAAGTTATGTGACAAGACCTTGTTTGGTTTGAAGAGTAATTGCAAAAACCTACTGCAGACCCGGCGGTACCCTGGGGGTACACGGGCGGAACCCATTTGAGGGTTCCGCCTGATCCGCCGAGCACACAGTTTGTTGTGCTATAAATACCAAGCCATAACTTGATTTTTGGCCAACCTCTAGAGATCATTTTTACACACACACTCATCTTTCTTTCTAACATCTTAACATTGTAAATGTGAAGTTTCCTTTTGTAGCAAAGAAGCTCACAAGGTCGTCTAAAGTTACAAGTTTCCAACACAACGTTGCAAGACTTTGTAGCTTAGTATTGTGTAAACTCGTGTTGTTTACGCGTCATTTGTTTGTGTATATTCTGAAGTGAGTGGTTAGTATTTTAGTCCTCAAAATACAAAGAGTGTTGGGAGTTGTTGTACCCTAGTAAAAGAACTAAACGGGAGTGGTTGTGCCCTTGTAAAAGAACTCGACATTTAGCTTTGTGTCGGTAAAAGTATAAGCGACGTGTAAGGTTTTCTCCGCCGGTGAAAGGAGCTTGTTGACTAGTGAAAGAAACTCTCGAGTTGGATACTCGGGGCGTGGACGTAGGGCAAGGAAAAAGAGTCCTTGTAGCCGAACCACGATAAATACTCGTGTTGTGGTTTGATCGTTTCTTTCCTTTACTTGCATGTTATATATATTGTGTTTGTGCATATATCTTTGATCAAACGGAAAGTTTCAAAGCTAACTAAACAAGTTAAAAAGATTTTAAAACGCTAAAACTATTCAACCCCCCTTCTAGTTTTCCACAATTGGCATCAAGAGCTACGTTACTCAAGCTTTTAAAATATATTGTGTTTTAAAACTTGAAACGATCCATGGATTTTGAAAATTACAAAGAAGGGCAATCTATGCAAAGACCACCACTCTTTGAAGCAAATGGTTTTATATATTGGAAAAACCGTTTTGAAACATACGTGAAATCTAAAGATATAGATTTATGGTATATAATTGTTGATGGTGATAATATAGTTACTAACATTAAAGATGATGATCAAAAGAAATTGATAGGTAAAAATAATGAAGCTAAAATGATGCTTTACAACGCTTTGCCTAAGAAAGAATATGAAAGAGTCTTTTTGTGTAAAACCGCCAAAGATATTTGGCAATCTTTAATTGTCACTCATCAAGGAAACTCACAAGTTAAAGATAACAAAATTGATCTTCTTGTTCAACAATATGAACAATTTGTTATTTTCGAAGATGAGATTATTGATAATGCTTTTGCTAGGTTTAACACTATTATTACTTCACTTAAAGCACTTGATGAATCTTTTTGTAGTAAGAACTTTGTCAGGAAATTTCTTAGAGCACTCCATCCGAAGTGGAGAGCAAAAGTGACGGCAATTGAAGAATCCAAAGATCTTTCAAGCATGTCACTTGATGAGCTAATTGGAAACCTCAAAGTTCATGAAATGGTGATGGAAAAAGATTCGGAACTAGTTAGAGGCAAGAAAGAAAAAGTTAAGTCCATTGCCTTGAAAGCTAGAGTCCAATCAAGTGATGATGAAGAATCTACTTCGGATAGTGATGATGAGGAATATGCTATGGCCGTGAGAGACTTCAAGAAGTTCTTTCGTAGGCGAGGGAAGTTTGTAAGACAACCTAAAGATGACAAGAAAACCTTCCGGAAAGATCGTGATGATCGAAAAGGAAAAGTTGAACGAAAATGTTATAGGTGTGGAGACACAAGTCATCTTGTAGGAGAATGTCCAAAACCACCCAAGAGCAAGCCTCAACAAGCTTTTGTGGGTGGTGCTTGGAGTGACTATGAAGGAGATGATGATGAGCCAAAGAACGATGATATTGCTCTCATGGCTCACAACTCAAATGAGGTACTCTCCGACTCATCTTACTCCTCTATTGATGATGACACTTTACAAAATGAATATAACAAACTTTGTGAGCTAAGCTTAAAAATCATAAACAAAAATAAAATTTTGAAAACTAAAAAGGAGTTTTTAGAAAATGAAGTTTATGAGTTAAAAGAAAAAGCTAAGAGATTAGAAAGGAGTAAAGGTATTGACACCTCATGCAAATCATGTGAGGAACTTAAACTTGAAGTTGAGAAACTTAAAATAACTCAAAATGATCTAATCAAACAAACCACAAAGTTCAAAAAGTTCGATAAGAGCATTTCATGTGCGGATGAAATTATGAAACTCCAAAAGTCACCTTTTGATAAAACAGGTCTAGGTTTCAGGAAAGTAGAAATCATTAAAGGTCAAACGAAACAAGAAACGAACACACATGAAACAAACAAAACTGCTACAGCACCCCGCGGACCAGACGGAACCCAAAATAGGGTTCCGCCCGTTGGCCCCGAGGGTTCCGCCAGGTCTGCTGCAGCAGTAACTCCATCCACATCGGATCGTTCTAAATTTGTTAAAGTTACATATAAAAATGGAACCAAACCTGCCTTTAAAACTGGAGTAGGACTTAGTAAAAATGAATTTAGAGCTAAGACTACTCAACCAAGACCTAAGACTCCAATTCCCAAACGCCCCTTTCCAAAGAGCAACTTCAATGCTCGACCAAACTACCAACATGTTTGGAACCAAAACACTCCTGGACATTACCAAACCTCAAATTACATGCCATGGAACCCTTATGCTCTATTTTCATATTTGGGACAAATTAATGGTATGCTTAACCAAAATGGACCCATGAGAAATTGGGGACCAAATGTTTGAGTGTTTTTCATAAAATAAGTGTGCCTCAAAGTTTGTTTGGATCCGGATGAATGGATCAAGGATAGCGGTTGTTCAAGGCACATGACGGGTAATAAAAGCCTATTCTCAACATATCACAAATGTGATGGAGGTAATGTTACGTTTGGTAGTAATGCTAGGAGCAAAATCATCGGAAAAGGTACAATCTCTCATGACTCCCTTTCTATAGATGATGTTGCTCATGTTGATAACTTAGGATTTAATCTCCTTAGTATTAGTCAACTTTGTCGTAATAAGTATAATGTTCTTTTTAGTGAGGACGGTAGTAAAATACTTAAAGATGGTATAACCATAGCCAAAGGTGTCCTTAAGAACAACGTATACGTCATGAAGTTGGATTCTACATCTAGAGACAAACTTTGTCTTACCTCATTAGATGAATCTTCAACTTTATGGCATAGACGTTTAGGACATGCTAACATGAGACTTATCCAAAACCTCTCCTCCAAAGACTTAGTTCGAAACCTACCCAAGTTGAAATATGACCAACACTTTTGTGATGCTTGCAAAGTCGGTAAACAAGTCCATAGTAGCCATAAGGCTAAAAACTTGGTGTCTACGTCTAGATGTCTAGAACTTTTACATATGGACTTATTTGGTCCATCCGCTATACAAAGTTATGGAGGCAACTTCTATACTTTGGTCATAGTTGATGATTACTCACGTTATACTTGGACTAAGTTTTTGAAAAGTAAAAATGAAGCTTTTGATAAATTTAAGATTCTAAGTAAGAAAATTCAAAATCAAGTAGGATCTAATATTGTGTCTATTAGAACGGATCACGGTCGTGAATTTGATAATGAATTTCAATTTGGAAAATTTGGTGATAATAATGGAATTACTCATAACTTTTCGGCTCCACGTACTCCTCAATCTAATGGTGTAGTAGAACGTAAAAACCGGACATTACAAGAGATGAGTAGAACAATGCTTAATGAACAAACTATTCCACAAAAGTTTTGGTGTAATGCCGTTGACACATCAACGTACATTTTAAATCGAGTCCTAATTAGACGATTTTTGAATAAAACACCTTATGAACTTTATAGAGGTAAAAAGCCTACATTAGGATACTTTAGAGTGTTTGGGAGTAAATGCTTCATTCTTAACACCAAGGATTATCTCACCAAATTTGACCCAAAGTCTTATGAAGGTGTATTCCTTGGATATTCACAAAATAGTAAAGCTTACATTGTTTTAAACAAGGAAACCTTAAGAGTCGAGGAATCGTTGAACGTAACATTTGACGAAAGTCCACCTCCCTCTAAGACATCACCTTTGGTAGATGATGACTTAGTTGAAAGCCAAGCAATTGAAAGTCAAGAAATCTTAGATAATGACAAGGAAGATGATCTATTAAACAAAGAACTTGTTAATGTCAAAGAATCTAAAAGTCATCCATTAGATAGTGTCATAGGCAACATTAACGAAAGAACACTTAGATCAAAAGTCCAAAATGAAAGCAACTACTTTTGTTTCGTGTCAACCATTGAACCTAAAAACGTTAATGAAGCCATTAAAGATGAATCTTGGGTAATTGCAATGCAAGAAGAATTAAACCAATTTGTTAGGAATGATGTATGGACATTAGTTCCTCAACCAAAGAGTCAAACAATAATTGGAACGAAATAGGTCTTTCGTAATAAAATGGATGAAAATGGAATTGTGTCTAGAAACAAAGCTAGGCTAGTAGCACAAGGATATAATCAACAAGAAGGCATTGACTACGATGAAACTTTTGCTCCGGTAGCTAGGCTCGAGTCAATTAGGATATTACTTGCTTATGCGTGTGCACATAATTTTAAACTTTTTCAAATGGACGTCAAAAGTGCATTTCTAAATGGAGTCATTAATGAAGAAGTATATGTTGCTCAACCACCGGGCTTCATCGATTTTGAAAAACCTAATTATGTTTACAAACTTAAAAAGGCTCTTTACGGACTTAAGCAAGCACCAAAAGCATGGTATGATCGACTTAAAACCTTCTTAGTTGACCATAAGTACACCATGGGCTTAGTTGATAATACTCTCTTCACTAAGAAGAAAGATTCACATATTATCATAGTCCAAATCTATGTTGATGACATTATATTCGGATCAACTTGTCAAGAACTATGTGTGGATTTCTCAAAAATCATGCATGACGAGTTTGAAATGAGTATGATGGGAGAAGTCAACTTTTTCTTAGGACTCCAAATTAAACAACTTGAAGATGGTATCTTCTTTAACCAATCTAAATACATTAAGGACATGCTTAAGAAATTTGGATTAGAAGATTCGAAACCTATCAAAACTCCCATGTCCACGGAAACTAAACTCACCAAGGATGAGGAAAGTGAATCCGTATATAGCACTAAATATAGAGGTATGATTGGTAGTCTACTTTACCTTACGGCTAGTAGACCCGACATTATGTTTAGTGTTTGTCTATGTGCTCGTTTTCAAGAAGATCCTAAAACTACCCATCTTGAAGCCGTTAAAAGGATATTTAGGTATATTAAGGGCACTACACATTTAGGTTTATGGTATCCCAAAGGAACGGGAATAGACACCATAGTGTATGCCGACTCGGATCATGCCGGTGACTATGTCGATAGAAAAAGCACAAGTGGTATTTGTACTTTTGTTGGACATTGTCTCACCTCATGGTTCTCGAAGAAGCAAACGGCTCTTGCTATCTCAACAACGGAAGCCGAGTACGTTTCGGCCGGAAAGGCATGTCAACAAGCTCTTTGGATGAAGCAAGCTCTTGTCGACTACGGAATTCAACTCAACGACATCACAATTCTTTGTGACAACAAAGGTGCCATTGATCTCAGCAAAAACCCGGTTCAACATGCTCGTACCAAACATATTGAAATCCGTCATCATTTCCTTCGCGACAACGTTCAAAAAGGAAATATCTCAATTGAGAAAGTTTCTTCCGAAGACAACATAGCCGACATTCTCACCAAACCTCTTAAACGTGAACCTTTTAACCTTCTTAGGCTAGGCTTAGGACTCATGGAACCAACATTGTAGTTCTGGACATTAGACAAAAATCACAAAAATCAAAACAAATCCATAACAATTTTTTTCTCAGCAGGGTCGGCGGAACCCTGAACCATAACGGACGAAACCCAAATTTGGGATCCGCCATGTCCGTCGACCTGCAGAATCAATCCATTAGTTTATATTAAACCAAACACCCATTATTTCACACCACCACTTCCAAAACTGTTACTATTCACCATTCCTCTCAACCATACCCACGAAATTCTGGTATTCCATTCAATCACATTACTAATCCATCATCATTGTAAGTATTCTAACTTGATTACAATCCTGATCTGAGTCTAGGAATTCTATTTTTGCACAAAAACAAAAACTTGGGGTTATGCATTAAACTTGTAAAATTCATGCATAAAATTAGGTGTTTAACAAAACTAATCATGTTCCCCATAGTTAGGAATTGCATTCTTACTTAGTGTAAACATGTTTGCTAAACCACCCCATGTCAAATTCTTGCAAAAATTTCTCACAAGTAGGACAAATACTTTTTCGTCTCACATTGAGAATACAAAATCAAAACGTTATGTTCAAAACATCACTTGCATAATGTCTCTTGAATGCTAAAGGGAATACATAACCAATATGTATTTTCGGGTACATTCAAACGAAGCTACATTGACCTAGGAGTGTTTGGGTTATCTTTTGTTTTTATAACAAAACTTGCATTATAAAACACTTCTGATGCATCAAAATGAGTCAAGATAACCGCACCTCCACATTGTTTTCATATAGGCACACACTAGAACATCCACATTAAAATAGTAGTTTACTTAAACTAAAATGTGAAATTTTTGTTGTTTTAGGTATCATTATGCCTCCTCTAACCCATTACGACCATAAGGACACAACTAAGTACCTCCCAAAACACCACAAAACCAAAGGCCTTACCCGAAACCAAGTCAACATTTTCAAAGCCCTAGAAAAATGCTATGTCCATGAGGGTAGAACCATTGACCCGTCTTTCCTAGAAGGCACAAACCTTTATGCCGAATTTGCCACAATCAACTTTGAGTGTCTTTTGACTTTAGACGAGCCTATTTGTCCTAGATTCATTCTTGAGTTCTATGCATCCGTCACTCTATCCACGGGTGATTATGATTATTTATCCGTCAACTTTAGGGTTAGTGGCAATCTATACTCCTTCACTCTTGAGGAGTTTGCTCAAATCCTAGGAATTCCAAACCAAGGTACTTGTATCTACTCCGATTTGCACTCCCTCTCAACCCTTGACACCCTAGATGACCGTTTCCATCCTTATGATACCCCACTTGTGTCAAAAGATGTACTCCGTAACCACCTCTTTGTTAGGACAACCACTACTAGGAGAACCCGAACGGGTAATGAGGTTGATAAAGATCCATATGGAATGGAACTTAATGAACTCTTGCCCCAATTCAAGAAATGGGAGGAAGTCCTTAGAGCCAATGTTATAAGCACCATAGGAAACCGAGACCATATCAACCTTTGCCTATGCTACATGCTCTACTCTTTTTCCACTAGGCAACCGTTCAATCTTGCTTACTACATGGCCAAGAGAATGGCCGACATTCCCGTGCATGGCACAACCGCTATGCCATATGGAATGTTCTTGACCCGTCTCTTTAGGTTCATTGCACCCATTCCACCAACTCCTAACCGTCTTCAACTTGACTACTCTCTCATTCCACATACATTTGTCCCTCTAAGTGATAAGAGAATGTATAGAGCCCAAGGAAAACGTCCTCATCCTCCTACCTCATCATCTTCTTCCTCAATGAGTGAAGATGACAATTTGCCAAACTCTAGGCTCCCACCTCTAGAATACCTTTCACAACTTCCGGATATTCCAAATGAGTCGGAGGAGTTCAAGCAAACAAAAGGGATGTTCAAAAACATCGGGAGATTCCTCGGGAAGATGATGAAGAAGATGGACCGTCAATGAGTGCGGGTGTGTTAGGAGTGTTTGGCACAAGGTGCTATTGGAACAATTTCGTAGTTTAAACAATCTTTGTGATGTATTTGTGTGTTAGTACAATGTTTGATACACTATGGAACATGTTTTAACTAACAATGTTGCAGGAAGACAACTTTTGGCAAGTTGTCAAATTTTCATAATTATCAAATTTTCACTAAGTTTAGTGAATTTCGCTAGCCCCCGGTCAAAGTCTTATGATATGAGTCTCCACATGTCTAATTTTTGCATTTCCTAACCAGGTATGAATTATATTTTTAGTTCCAAGAGTTTTCGAAAATTTTGAAAATCGTTTCGCGGGTCAAAAACGCGGACTGTGAACTTTTTCAGTACTGGCGAATCAGGCGGATCCCAAAATTGGGTTCCGCCAGTGCAAAATCTGGGTAACCCAGGTTTGGCCCAACGGACCAGACGGAACCCTAATTTGGGTTCCGCCTGTGTATTTCCAGGGTGCCGCCAGTGAAATGCAGAATTTTTATTTTTCTTTTCAACATTTCAACATCCAAACACCAAAATCCAATCCTCTTAGCTAGAAATCCATTACTTGCAATGTGTTTAGCTTACTAAGGTACTTAGCATTCCTTAGAACTCACCCAAACCCATTTCCCGCCAAAATTCAAAAATAGCTATAACCACCTCAAGTCTCCTTCACCCATAAAGGAAGGATCCCTTTTAAAGGCTCCTTGAAATCCCTGAGATTTTTCCATCAAACAAATTCACCAAAACCACTAAGCATTTAGTGCAAAACTTGTCTTCTTACTTCACCATTTTCATTGGATTGACTTCCATGACTTGACAACCCACAATTAAGTTTTCCAAATCATTAGGAACCACCATTTTTGTATGGACTAACATCAAATCCAAACACTCCTTCCCACAAATCTTCATCACTATAAATTAAACCATCCTAAACACTCTCAAACCACACCTTCTTCATCACAAATTCTGAAACTTTAAACCATTTTAAACAATGACCAAGTCAACAAACACCTCTCAACCATCACGACCCATCCGTAGAACCGCCCGGATTAGTGTAAAACCACTATGGTCAAACCAATCCATCAACATTAGCTCCTCATCTTCGGATGAATTCACCTCACCCATAAAAAATGAACATTTTTTGAATCTTGCCTCTCCATCTCCATCACCCAAACAACCAAATGAGCACACTCCACCACCTACTAAATCACCTATTGACCCAACTCCACCAAGTGCTCCAACTCAACCATCAAAGACTCCATCACCATCAACATTACCAAAAATTGAACCTATGGAACTTTTTGGGTCTCCTCCAACATCACCACACCCATATGTCCAAGATTTAAATGATCTTCCACCAAGACATACCCAACCACCACCTTTTGCAAACCAATCACCAAGGTCAATTCTTGATCTTGATGATGATCTTGAACTTAACCAACCACCACAACAAGTGTACCAACCACCCAAACCGTTGTTGTTTCACCCTATTTACCGTGAAATCCATGGTCCTCTTTATGGAGAACCAACTTTTGAACACCATGATCACCCAACTCCACCACCTTCTCAACCCCAAACCTATGAGTCTTTCTTTCCTTCTTATGAGGAAATACAAAGCATGGTTGAAAACCAACTTCATCAAGCAATGGAATTTCAAACCACATTGCTTGAATCAATACCAAATCCATCCTCCACCCAAGAACCAAAACCAAACCAACCCCTAAACCAAGAAACCAAAACCAACCCATTTTCACCCAACCATCCCCATGTTTGCTCAAATTGTGAGCAAATGGGTGAAAGCATAAAAACCTTGCTTCACCAATTCCAAAATGAAACCCGGTTTACATTCCAACATGTCATTGAACGTTTGGATGCACTTTCCCACCCCAACAAATCCTAAACAACCCTTGGAGGCCGTTTGCCCCAACTTAGGAATGTAGGATTTTTTTTTATTTTATTTTCTTGGTTATTTTTTTTTAGTTTATGGTCACTAAGTAGAAGAATAGTTAACATTTCTTGTCTTTTGACTTTTATAAGTCAAAATTTTACTTGGAATGAAATTTCTTTCTACTTACTTTTGTGCATTGTTGGTTGATCAATGTTGTGTTGTCATTGTGGTTGCAATGTGTGTGGTAACTACAAGCTTGACTATATATCACCAACTAACCATTTTTTTTGTAGGGTCCAAAATCCATGTTTCCCATATTGGTACTCCATTTAGGGGGAGTATCGACCAAGGGGGAGCATGGAGATTATTCCGCTTCGCTAACTCTACTTTTTATTTCGACAAAAAGGGGGAGAAATATATTAAACCTTCAATACTTGATGTGCTTTTCATCTCTTAAGTAAAACAAGGTTAATATAATTTTTTTTAAGTCTTAAAAACCAAGATTTTGTGTGTTACTTAAAAACAAAGTTTATGTTTTATCATCAACAAAAAGGGGGAGATTGTTAATACAAATATCGCCTAAAAACGTTATTTATATTTTACGATCTTCGCTAAGTTTTGTTAACGACAAAACGTAAACTTTAGTTTTAAGCAAAACATATTCTTAGTTTTTAAGACTTGCATAAACAAGACTTTTGCTACATTTTACATTTCATAAAACATAACACAAGTTTATTTCTTAAATTAGAAATAGTCACATCACATTTATGGCAAGTTTTGTCATTATGTATTTATGGCAAGTTATGTGTTTGACTTGCTTTCATGTTGCTTGCAAGTATCATGTTTGACTTACTTTAAGTGATGTGACATTGTTTGGTTGATAGAAGTTATGTGACAAGACCTTGTTTGGTTTGAAGAGTAATTGCAAAAACCTACTGCAGACCCGGCGGTACCCTGGGGGTACACGGGCGGAACCCATTTGAGGGTTCCGCCTGATCCGCCGAGCACACAGTTTGTTGTGCTATAAATACCAAGCCATAACTTGATTTTTGGCCAACCTCTAGAGATCATTTTTACACACACACTCATCTTTCTTTCTAACATCTTAACATTGTAAATGTGAAGTTTCCTTTTGTAGCAAAGAAGCTCACAAGGTCGTCTAAAGTTACAAGTTTCCAACACAACGTTGCAAGACTTTGTAGCTTAGTATTGTGTAAACTCGTGTTGTTTACGCGTCATTTGTTTGTGTATATTCTGAAGTGAGTGGTTAGTATTTTAGTCCTCAAAATACAAAGAGTGTTGGGAGTTGTTGTACCCTAGTAAAAGAACTAAACGGGAGTGGTTGTGCCCTTGTAAAAGAACTCGACATTTAGCTTTGTGTCGGTAAAAGTATAAGCGACGTGTAAGGTTTTCTCCGCCGGTGAAAGGAGCTTGTTGACTAGTGAAAGAAACTCTCGAGTTGGATACTCGGGGCGTGGACGTAGGGCAAGGAAAAAGAGTCCTTGTAGCCGAACCACGATAAATACTCGTGTTGTGGTTTGATCGTTTCTTTCCTTTACTTGCATGTTATATATATTGTGTTTGTGCATATATCTTTGATCAAACGGAAAGTTTCAAAGCTAACTAAACAAGTTAAAAAGATTTTAAAACGCTAAAACTATTCAACCCCCCTTCTAGTTTTCCACAGTTTTCATGTTCTAACTAACCTACTTTGACTTATTTTAACATGTTAAAATTGCTTGCAGCCAATGAAACTCACTGGATTCAGTGAGGGTTCCTGAACCAAACACCCCTACTAATGAACTGATTTTAATATATAAGAGCAAAATATGAATTGGACATATGCTACTAATACAGATAGACTCTATAAGCTATATGTAACTACTTAAGCTAAACTTATGCAAAAAAAAAACAGATGAAAGGCTAGATTACACTACTGAAGCAATTTGACAGCTTCAACAAGAACTTAGCACAACTAAGAAATTCAATAAGCAAGCAACTATAACTAAGCAAAAATCAAACTCACTAACACCAAATAAGCACAGACCACTGAATAACAATGAAGATAAACAATTAATAGCTATGCTACAGTAGAAATAAAAAATTTGAGAGTTTGCTTACAAATGGGTTCTGTGAGCTCAAAACCAAGAACCAACTATCAAACCTTGTCCTATTGTCTCCCCTAAGACACTAAACCAGGTTCCAAAACATTCTTTCTTATTATTCCTTCTTCCCTTCTTTTCAGTTTTCACTACTTTTGAGTATTTTGAGACTTTCATCTACAATTTAGCTTAACTGATTTTTATGCTCACAGAAGTTTACAATTAGCTTTAAATGAACTTAACTCAACTTACTGAATCAGAAATCAACAACTTTGATAGCAACACAGTTAAAATGCAATTTCACTAAAATAACAAAGTTTGAATTTTAACAAAACACTGGGAAATTAATATTAAGAAACTTGAAAATACATTAGAAATGTCACATACAATTTAATTAAACTGGAGATTCTAACTAGAATTGAGCTTAAATTAACAACAACATTTTATTATATTAATTAAAAACTACCATTATCTACTAACTAGCTAACAACTGGTCTTCATGCTTCCTTTCTTCATTTATATCTTTGCAGGGGTCCCTTGACTCTTTCCCACTTCTTTTACTAGCCATTGGATTACCAAAGATTATTTTGGCCGTTTGATTGGTTTTGGCGGGATAAGTGGGGTATTTGCAATTTGTCAATTAGCTCTTGGAAGGGGGGAGTTTTGGACTGAGGTGGTGGAAAGTTAGTGTAGGTTGAGTGTTGGCAGAGGAGGGGGTGGTACTGATGATGGTGGTAGCAGAGTTGCAGGGCACGTGAAGGAGGGAAGTGGTATTTTGGAGGTGGGTTGACCTGTGGTTTGACTGGCATTTTAATAAACCAGGGTGTTGGGTGGGTTGAAGTTGGGCCAAGGGTTATAAGTTTGGGCTTGGGGTAAGGTGGTGTTTGTTGTAGGATTTGGTTTTGGATAATAACATTAGGTCCATTTGTAGTTTGTAGTTAACAAAATTACAAGGACCAATTCTGTAAATACTAAAAACTTAGGGACTGATCTTGTAAACTTCCTAAACATATTCCAAGGACCTATCTTGCCAACTTTGAAATTCCACAAGGGCTTATAATGTGTTTTCTCCAATTCGAACACCCGAGGACCAAAATTCCCAATTTGCAAAGTTAAAGGACCATTATTGTATTTTTCTGAAATTTGAAGGGTTAAACATGAAACTTTTCCAAAGATAACAAAAGGGTCTATTTTGCCATAAATGAATAGTAAAAGGGTATTATTTGTTAAATTCCATTTTTTAAATACCCAAGGACTAAAATTGCCATTTTCAAAACTTGAAGGACCTGTTTTGCCATTTGATAAAAGGTTTCATTCAAGGACTAATTTTTGAAAAGTTTGAATAGTACAGGGACCTTGAATGATAATTTTCCATATTTTAAATACCAGGGACTAGTTTTGTCAATTTATGAAACTTGAGGGACTGAAACTGCCAATTATGCAAAATTTGTTCGTTTTTCATTTGTTTTTAAACATTTTGCATCTAAAACATATAAAACACAATTCCTGGAATAATTTCTGTATTTTGATGCATTTCTGAGTGTTTTTGGATGTTTTGGCAGTTCAGATACAATAAAAATGATGAGTATTTACACACTCATCAATAGGCAAGGAAGATCCTGATGGCTTCCATTCTAGCAACAGGTGCAAAGGTTTCCTCATAGTCTATACCTTCCTGTTGATTATATCATTTGGCAACCAGTCTTGCTTTGTTTTTTATGACTGTGCCATTCTCATCGGTCTTGTTTTTAAAGACCCATTTCATACCAATGATTAAAACACCCTGGGGGCATTCAACAAAGGTCATGACATCATTTCTGTCAAATTGTTCCAATTCATCTCTCATGGTCTGAACCCAACTTTCATAAGTCAGGGCTTCTTTGACATTTTTAGGCTCAATCTCTGAGAGATAGTCAGCATAAAGACATATATTGGCAGTGGCGGCCTTGAGTTTAGCAGCCTTGCTTCTTGTGAGCATGCCTTCAGTGGGTTCACCAATGATGTTCACAAGCTCAATGATTTTGGATCTAGTCCAGCTATCCTGAGGTTTGGGATAAGAATTTGAGCTTGAAGGAGCCTGATTAGGTTCAGACTCAGGAACATGAGGTGACTCATCATTATGTGCTTCAGTGACTTCTGTAGGAACAATTTGCTCTGAGGGTTCCTGAACAATTTGTTCAGTGGTTTCAGTCTCATTTGAGACATGCTGAGTTTCAATGAACTCACTGATAGGTAGTTGGGGTAGGTTGTGAGGGATGATGTAATAGGAGACGTCAACATCAGCTTGGTATTGGGTTGAGGGATTGTTCTCAGGATGATACTCATCAGGAGGATACCTTGATGAGTCATCAATACCAATTTCTTCTACTGAGTAATTTCAGAACCTGATGGATTCAGTGCTCTCATCAACAGTAATGTGATAAGTTTCCTCAGTTTGCTGTCTCCTAGTGTTGAACACCCTGAAGGCTTTAGAAACCTGAGAATATCCCAGGAAGTATCCATCATCAGCCTTGGCATCAAATTTACCCAAATGATCCTTGTGATTATGAATAAACACAGGACACCCAAATACATGAAAGTAGCTGATGTCAGGGATTCTTCCTTTGAATATTTCATAAGGAGTCTTATTGTGCCTTTTCACAATGATTGACCTATTTTGAGTGTAGCAAGCTGTTTTAACTGCCTCAGTCCAAAAATGTTTTGAGAGGACTGAGCCATTTAACATTGTTCTTGCTGCCTCAATGAGTGTTCTATTTCTCCTTTCAGCTACTCCATTTTGTTCAGGAGTATAGGGAGAAGTGAAATTTTGAGAAATTCCTTTCTCATCACAGAAACACTCTAGGTCTTGGTTTTTGAACTCAATGCCATTGTTAGTCCTGATCTGTTTAACTTTGACATCATTTTGATTTTCAATGTTCCTGACAAATGACATGATGGTTTCAGCTGCCTGACTCTTTTTGGTCAGGAAGTAAACCCAAGTATATCTTGAGTATTCATCCACTATGACCAGAGTATACTTCTCATAGTGAATGGACATTGGACTGACATGTCCAAAAAAGGTCCATATGAAGAAGATGTAGGCAGCTTTTGATGGAAAAGGTTTGTTTGGTTTTGAATGATGCCCTGTGGTGTTTTCCTTTTTCACAAGCAGAACAAGGCTTGTCTTTGGTATACACCAGGGATGGTAGGCCCAGAACTTTGTTCTGTTTGGCCAGGTTGTTGATGTTCTTGAAGTTGAGATGAGAGAGTCTCCTATGCCATAGCCAGTTGATTGTTTCACTTGCCTTTGAGAATAGACAAGTCCCATTTTGAGTCAGCGATGACATGTCAAGGACATATACATCATCCCTCCTAGGGCCAATCAACACAACTTCCTTATTGGCATTAAAGATGGTCCTTCTCTTGTCATTAAACTGAACTATGTATTTGGCATCACATAGTTGGGAAACACTTATCAGGTTGTACTTGAGACCATTAACATAAGCTATTCTTGTAAAAACTATACCATTGCAGTTTACTGAACCATAACCTTCAGTGGGAGCTGATGAGTTATCACCAAATACTACTTTGGGTCCTGGTTCTTCCACATATTTGTGCAGAAAACTTTTCACACCAGTCATACTTCTGGAGCATCCACTGTCTAGATGCCAAGTAGGATCCTTGATGTGTTTCTGCACAAACAGTAAACTGGGTTAGTTTTTCTTGTTGACCCACTTTCTAGTGGGCTTAGTCCTCAGGGACTTTTTGAACTCAGTTAATGAATCATGGTCTGAAGTTGTGTGACCTGAGCTTCCACATGTTTTACATTTTGTGGAGGTTGATGCCTCAGGTGACTGAGAAGTGTTGGTCTGGTTTTTCCTTCTGGACTGAATAACTTTGTCATGTCCCCTGGTTTCATGGGAGGGATCTCCACAGATGTCACAGCAATTTTTCATCAAACAATCATCAGGAAGATGATCATTGAAACCACAGTGAGGACATGGCGAGAAAGGCTTAGCCTTCAGTCTTTGTTTGGAAGGAGTGGCATACTGATAGCCTTGGTTTTTGTATAGACCTCTTGCTTTTAAAGAAGCAGTGTGGGGGATGTGATCACAGGTTCTGTGGTCCTCTTGTTTGCATATCATGCAAAACAGGACTCTGTAGCATTTATCAGTGCTGTGATTTGGATAATTGCACAGTTCACATCTCCCAGAAGGTCTGGGTGTGGTTTTTGGTTTGGAAGAACTTGAGGATACTGAGGGCTTAGTAGATTTTGAGTCAGAGTTTTTCTCAGTAAACTCAATTTTCTCACTCAGCATCCTGACAAGTTCAGCAAGCTGATCAACCTTTGAATCAGTGCTTTCATGCTTCACTTCAGTGGGTACTGAAGGTTTTTGGTGTTCTGTGGGTGCAGTAGTAGGTCTTTTCAGTATAGTCTTTCCTAAACCTGATTTCTCTTTGGGAGAATGTGGTTGATAGACTAATGGTGCAAGGTCAGAATTGGGTTCAGCTCCCTGAAGTTGTTTCAGTGGAGGGAGTGGTGAATCAGACTTAGACTCAGTGATGGACTTAGTAGGACTAAGTTCATCAGTGACTCCTAGCAGCTCCTTGATAGCCTGACTTTCAGGCTCCAGGATTCTTGCAGTATTAAAATTTGGCATTTTACTATCAGGATTGTTTCTTTCAATCCAATCACTGGGTTTAGGAGCAAGTTCTTTGCTAGAGAGTATGTTAGTTGACAGAAAAGTTGTTGAATGACTACTCTCCCCAGAAACTTCAGTGAGTTGATCATCACCCAAACCAGCCGTTTTGGAGCTAGGTGTGAGACTCAGTGTTTCATAAAGTTTGGGGTTTTTCTGAGTCCATTTCCAAATAATTTCCTTTTCTCTCTTAAGTTCTTCCTGAAGAGCTTGATTTTGTTTTACTAGTTCAGAGTTTTGAATTTGAAGTGTAACACTTTCAAGCTTGGCTTGTTTTAAAGCAAGTAGTTCATCTCTACTATGATTTAATTCAAAACTTAGTTTGTTAAATTTTGAAAACAAATTAAGTCTTTGCTCTTCAACATACTTAAGATCAACATTAATATAATCTAAGTAAGATTTCCAATCATCATTATCATCCATAGAAAGTAAAAGATTTACCTTCCTCATATTGATGTTAACCCATTCACCATTTCTTGCATGACTCTTCCCCACAACAAGCTTGTTGTCATCTGATAGAGCCATCAGGGCACTGATGTGAACTTCATCATCATCAAAGGACACTTCAACCTCATCCTAGTCATATGTTTCAGCAACAAGCCCTTTGTTCTTGGCTTGAGAAGGCTTTGGAGCCTGAGGAGGCTGAGAGACTGTTGAGGATGATTCAAGAAGGGCAAGTTTAGCTTTTGCCTTTCTGTACTTGGCTTCAAAGTTAATTTGAGGAACTTTTTCAAATCTTTGACTAGACTGAAGCATTTTTGGTTGAAATTTGCTAGGGCCTGAAAAAGAGTTATTTCCTAAAAATTTGAAAGATGGTTCTGAGGTTGTTTTAGAAAAACAATCTTTAGCAAAATGGCCCAATTTGCCACATTTAAAACATTCAGTGTTTTCATTTGCTTTTGAAGGGAATTTGTTTTTCTTAAAAAACCTTTTTGAATTAGCAAGGAGTGCTCTTTCATGAAATTCAATTTGAATATCATTTAGGTACTCCTCACTGGTTCTTTGGTCAACCTCATCATCAGATCCATCCTGAAAATCCTGCACAACACCTTTTGATAGAAAACAGTTGATATGGGTGAAATTGTCAAGGCCTTTTTGGTCTCCTGAACTTTACCAGGGTATCTCCTGGTGATAAGATTGTCTTCATAGACAAACTTCCCATAGATGGCAGGGTGCTCAAGGTTCTGAATGTGGTTTGCATTTCTCAATCCCTGAGAGAAGTTTAACCACTTCTCAGGGAGACTGTTGACAAAACCAACATTGATCTCATGTTTTGACAGTATAACACCATCATTGGTCAGCTCATTCAGGAGGGTCTTATACCGACTATAAGTCTCAGAGAGACTTTCAGAATCCTTGGCCCTGAAGGTCTTGAATTCAAGCTTCAGGTCCATGATTCTATTCTCTTTGGTATCAGAAGGCCCTTCATAGCTATGAACCAGGTCAGTCCATGTCTGCTGGGCAGTGGGACAGTTGATCACTGATTCCATTATATCATCAGGAAGGCATGATATAATGATGCTTTTCAGGCGCTGGTCTTGATTGACCACCCTCCTTTCATCTGGGGTCCACTGAGCTTCAGGTTTAATTAAACCTTGGGCAGTTATTGGGACATATGGACCATTATTAATCAACTTAATGTAATATGGTTCCATCCCAGTTAAGTAGCAAAACATTCCTTTTTCCACTTATTAAATTTGCCAACTTCTAGTCGAGGGGCAGTTGCTGAATAACTTCCACCCTTTTTGTCGACAAGTTGGGAAACATCTATGTCAGTCATAGTGGGATCTTGATTTTAAAAAAAAACTTGAACACTCTTAAGTTTTGAAAACAGGTTTAAGTTTTACAAATCAGAGGCTCTGATACCACTTGTTGGTCCCTTTTACTTGGTTAACAATAACTACAAAGCTAAAGTAACCAAGTTATATAACTTTAAACAAAGATTTATAAAATGATTAACAATAAAGTAACGTAGATATAAGAGACAATATTTTTCAACGTTTAATTCTTTATTAGAAGTTAATAAAAAAGAATCGTACCCAAGTGTTTGCGGAATAACACTTGGGATTGAAAAACGACAAGTGTGGTATTGACTCCTCACTAAACTCAAACAATGTTGAGTGACAACTTTTAGGACCCACTGAGCTATCTCAGGGGTTATGTTGTTCTTTGGAGGAGTAAAAGTGGTTTGTGAATGCTTTGCATTAATTGCACAAACTTGTCAACTTTTACTCCTCTCTTATGCTACCTATTTATACACAAATGTGAACAACCCTATTATACAATGGACCTAAGTGTTCCTCAATAAAATCTTGATAGATTTTATTCTCTGGCAAGGGAAACTTCTTTGGGTTAAGTCCAAAAGGCACTTTCTGATGACAGCCTGGTTTTAACCATTTGAGGAAAGTTTGACCTTAAAGTGATAAAGCACTTTAGTGGAACAGATCAAACTTTCCCGCCCAGTCCCGCCAAAACTTCAGTCTTCTAGTCATCAGTCTTCAGTACCATGAAGTTGTTGAGGTGTCTTGGGGTTCAGTGAGTTATTGTCATCCTCACTGAACCCATCACCTTCTTCTTGGCTTAGATCACACTTCACTGAGTTCCGCCTCACTGAATGGAGAACCTTTCTTCTTAGGCTCGGTCTAAGCATCCTGAAGATGACTCACTGAGTTACTGTTCACTCAGTGACTTGTTTACACTTAGGTTATTTTACGTTCAAATCCTTGTTAGAAGAAGATTGGGGAATTCAGTGACCCAACAAATAGAGACCTGAGATCAAACATGCTAAAAAGTCAACACAAAGGTTGAGTGAATCCATAGTGTTTAATAAGCAAAATACGTGATCACAAGATAATTCAGTTAAAGATACGATGGGTTACGTTGTTATACACCCATAATTCAAAAGCAGTTATTATTTCCCTAGGCTTATGACACCGAACTATAACACATTTACGGATATTCTAAAAGAATATAAATATGCCCATATGCCCTTTCTCAATAGGTAATAGCCATGATGCGTGGAATTGAACCCTCGCAAAAGGTTTTACCTCTCAAGGGATCTTGAGAAGCTTGCAATCCCCACCAGGCAGTGTACCTGTTCGTTGTAGTATAGTATAGTGACAAGTACCGGGGGATTGATCGTTCAACTCAGGAATAGTGTTCGCTAGGATTAAAAAGTCTACTAAACTAAGTCTAAAGGTGAGGGATGATTCTTTTTGTATTTTTATATTTTTATAAAAGCAAAAAAAAAATCTCGGTTTTGAAGGAGTGGGCGGAATTAGTTGCTAGCCAACTAACCCAATTAACTAAAGATGCAATCAAAATAAAATAAAACTTAAACTAATTTGTGGTGTAAACAATAATAAGAGAAAATGTGTTTACTTAGATTTCATTACTCCCTAGATATCTTTTACCGGTTGATTAGTTTATTACAATTGCATGGATGACGGGTTATATTCCTTAATACTAGTCGTAGGGCTGTGTACGATCTTCCCTAACTCTATAGGCTTCTACTTCATTCTAGGTCGAGCCGACTACTAGCTCCTAACGTAGTATCACTAGCAGTTGCCGACGCATTAAATACAACCAATAAATCGTAGTACACCTCCGATCATGTTTCTTAAGACGTTCAAGCAAGTTACCAATTGGAAGTCTGCCAGTTTTCTTAAGCCTAACATCGAATACAATCATCCACAACAATTATAAATAAACCATCAACCAATAATCAACATCTAGGTTTCATTATATCTAAGCAAACATAAGAAAAACCTAGCCTAGCATGTTAAAAAAAACAAGCATAAGATAGAATCAAACAACACATAAACATATTGAATGATTATTGGAAAACTTATCTTCAATTGAACATGGATGGAACAAGGGTTGAAACCCTTGTTTTTACAGAAAATTCGTCTAGGGTTTGCACAAAGAAGTTCTCCAAAAGTTCCACCCTTTAATGAATGAAAATTAGAAAACTATATATAGATTTTACACCTTGATGGCGTCACGTTATAGCTTGTGACGCCGTCAAATCACCGCCAAGATAAAATTCGTATTGCCTAGATCCACTTCTGACGCCGTCATGTGTAATTTTACTCTGGGTCGTCACATGTATTCTGACCCTGACGGCCTTGCTTACGTCAGGCCAAATTGCCTTGAAATTGTTCTGAGCCGTCATGTGTATTTTTCATATCCACCTCTTTTGCCAAGCTTGACGCCGTCACTTGTGTAGCCTTGACGCCGTTAGGTACTGTTCCCAGCAAGGATTTTGAGACTTTGTCGTTTTCTTCACTAAATTGCTCCAAAAACGTCCAAAATGCTTCCTTTTCCAGATTTCTCCTCAAAAGTACCTAAAATGAGAAAAGGAATGATTTAGGGCAATAATTGATCAAATAATCATGAATCCGGGCTTAAATGACCCCCTAAAAGCGGTACACTTTTCACCTTATCAAGCCAATATACCTAGCATTTTACAAATACAATGCACATGGTAGCCGCAACTGGAAACCGATATAGGAGATGTCAGTCCCAAATAGATCTATTCACAGCATTCGCATTTACACGCATGTAATTAATGGTTCATGAGATTAAAGGGACTTTCAGGCTATATGGAAACACTTAGGAAATAATAATATCGGAAAGCATATAGTTTCAAAAGATTGTGATCGTAAGTAAATATAGCATGTATCTCCCCCACAGAGTTTGTAAAACAATTATAGTAAAATTGAGGCTATGAACTCACCGTAAGCCAAGTGAACAATCAAAGTGAAGGTAGTGATGAATAAACCGCAAGTGTCCTACTAGCAACCTAGACATATATGCGTGTCTCAGATTCTAAAATAATAAAGATAAGTATGTCTATATGCCTTATATATTATTATTTCAATTATGCTTGGTATATAATATATAAATAAGTGTCAAGATTTAGTCCATAAGGCAAAGACAAGTCATAAGGGTTCAATTTAAGTCCAAGGGTTCAAACTTAATCAAAGGATTCAAATTAAGTCAAAAGGGTTCAAATTAAGTCAAAGAGTTCAAAATATATTACATGATTCAAAATCAAACTTAAGGGTTCCAAATATGTGTCATGAGTTCAAATTAGTCGTTTTTAGTTTCTTTAGTCTATGAAAGGATTTACGGATCTATTTCCGATAGTGGGTCTTATCACTTCGGTTTTTATGTTAAAATGGTCAAGTAGTGTTATTTGACAAGTTTCTAATAGTCCAAAGGTCTATTTTTATAAGTTAATAACTTTTTACACATTTTAAGTACATAGATGTTAGAAATTTTATAAACATGTCTATCTTCAAAAATTCATTATTTACAAACCGTAAGTCAAAAAATTATGTTTTTTATATCTTCGAAAAGGTATTTGAGTGTACTAACTAGATTTGTAGTCCCGGAAAAGATGCGATATCTAATTATATCAACATCACAGCAGTCCCGGAAAAGATGCGATATCTAGAGTTCTACAAGCCCGTTTAACCCCATTTTTGCGGCTACGTTTAAGTTAAGATGTTATCTAAACTTTCATTCTTTAAGAAACAGTTGGTTATCCAAAATAAAATAACTTTTATAGGTTACAAATCCGTTACTTAGAATTTGACATGTTTCATGAAAACATTTTTATTTTAAACATCGTAATGAGTTATTCAATGAAATACCTGACAAAACAACCGTAAGACATTGATCTATAACCAAATATTTTTAGTTAAGGTCTAAAGTCCTCTGATATTTTTAAACAATCCCATAATTACGCCTGGTCGTAAAGTAGTTTTGCATGTTTAGTCCTTATTAGGTTTTCCAGTGATCTAGCATATGTACCAAGTATAACCAAGCATAATAAACTTATGAAACATTTAAAATACATAACTTAACATATAATATCAGTAGTAAAATAAAATACGTAACTTAACATATAAATCTAGGTTTAGTGTCCTTAGTTCTAAATCTTTCTTATTCATCATCGATTGTAAGGATACCAAACTTACACTTTTCATTTTACTACTGGGATTATATGTTAAGTTATGTATTTTATATATTTCGTAAGATTATTATGCTTGCTTATACTTGGTACATATGCTAGATCACTGGAAAACTTAATAAGGACTAGACATGGAAAACTACTTTATGACCAGGGGTAATTGCGAGATTGTTTAAAAATATCAGAGCACTTTAGACCTTAACTAAAAATATTTGGTTATAGATCAATGTCTTACGGTCGTTTTTCCAGGTATTTCATTGAATAACTCATTACGATGATTAAACTAAAAATGTTTTCGTGAAACATGTCAAATTCTGAGTAACGGATTTGTAACCTATAAAAGTCATTTTGATTGTATGAGTGAAAGTTAGGGTTAGAATAAATGTGTAGTTATTTAGCCAATGTAAGTATAAAATGTGTTATGTAGAGTTGATAATAGAAAAGTAGAATGTGAAGTAAGTTAAATGTAGATGTATAAATTTAGTTGATTTAGGATTATAGTAGTTTGGTCGTGTATAATTGTTGCAAGAGTTTGATCCCGGTAATTGAAAACGTGAGGTTTTTAAGATGCGAAATGTTGATATAAAAGTTGGGCGTACCTGGTTATGGGCTTATACTCTCGTACCAATGCAATCCTTAGCACTTGTTACCTGCGTACTAAGAAAATAAGACAACACCGTTAGGCTTATCGAGGGATTGTCTCCCCCGATTAGACTCCGGCGTGAGAGTAAGTAATCGTTTTAAGGTTCTCGTAAAGAGTTAGGGTTGTATATCGTACCTCGAATGAGAATCGTATGATTCTATATATAGGGGCTGAGAAACCGTGTTTCTTGCTCCTTACTCTTCGCACGCGTGGTGCTTATCCGAGGTAAGGATATCTATTCCTTGAATAGATAATCCTTATCGTGTACCCGGTGGGTTAGATTGGGCCTTTGGGCTTCATGAGCCCAAAGCGTTAACACTGCGGCCCATACCATTGTCATGGTAGCCCATTCGTGGTGGGCTTAGGTGTAAGTAATGTCTATCATTCGGGTTTGTGGCCCAGATATAGGCTATACGTCATCATGTCCCCCCAGTCTAGTGTGCGCGGCGCGTAGCCGTGGGTACTAGACTTAATACCATCAGCGGTAAGCGTGGCGGGAGATTGAACAAATATTACCGCCTTTTTGTAGGTGCAATGCACCTAATAATTTCAAAATGAATGCCTCGAAAGTCGGGGGTGGTGTCCACGTAGCCCTTGGAATTCGGGAAAAAGTGCATGTACCTGTTTAACTTCTAGCCATACATTTACTGTGAGTGGGTTCCACGTGGATAGAAATTAGGGTTTTTACCACCCTATATAAGAGTCACCGCCCCCCTTTTTTACAATCACACAGTAAAATACACACTTAACCACTATTCACCTTCTTCTTTGAGAGCGTTTTTTGCAAAGAAACCTTTTCACTTTCGTAGGTAATTTGTGTGCGTCCCACTTAGGTTGTAAATGAAAATGGTTGCACAATTGGAGGATTTTCGCTCCGCGATGTCCATTGAGGACGTTACGCAGTTTTCTTCCGACTATTTTGTGCCTTTGGATGTACGTCCAGAGGCTCCAGATGTCGACACGTGTATAGCTGACTTCCCCGAAGGGAAGATAGGGCTATACACGAAATTTTTTGAGTACGCGAATTACCGCGTACCCATATCTGTTTTTCTGAGCGATTTGCTCAATCACTATCGTCTTCACATCTCTCAGCTGCACTGTATAGGTGCGGCGAAGGTGTCGAATTTTGAAGTAAACTGCCGTTTACTTGCGATAGAACCAACTGTGGCCTTGTTCCGCTCCTTTTACCACACGACGTGGTCAAATGGTTGGGTTTCCTTTGCGAAGCGCCAGGGGGCGCTTCAGTGTTATACGGAAAAAGTTGACGCCCTCAAGAATTGGAAGGAGTACTTCTTTTGGGTGGATGACGTAGTCTTTCCTTCTCCCTTTGAGTTTTATACTCAGGAATCCTTACCAAGGGATGGGCACCCCACACCCGGTTCCTACAGTCTTGCTGACGCGCAAACTTTAGATGCCAATCGACTGGCCATTAACCCCTATCCGGAGGAGTTTTTGGTACATGTGGGGTTGAGTCGCGCTTATTTTGGCGCTGCAGATGAGGTTCCCACTTTCTTGAGTGAGGATGGCCGGGGTGGGTGTTCATTCCTTATACTTCCTTCTTTGTAAGTCCTTTATTCTTGTCTTCGCGCCTTTAATAACTAATCCCTTTTGTTTTTTCTTGCTTCATTTGATGTGCGCAGAGATGGATCTGTTCGCGGTGGTCAAGCTGGATAAGCCAAAGCAGGTGACCATAGGGGTGCGTCCTCTGAAGGAAGGAGAGCAGCCCTTGCTGGAGGCGACCGCGGGGCACTTGACCGTTCTGCCTGCGACGGTCCCCAAGGACACGCCACCACTCCTAGTGACGCCCGTTTAGAGTGTACCGCCCGACGCGGAGGTGGCGCCCACTGTGGAGGCGGTGCCAGATGTGGAAGTGGCGCATGAGGAAGCGCGATCAGGGTCGTCTGACAGCATCCAGATCCTGAAACCTGAGGAGGTGCTGAGGGAGGAGGTTGCGCAGAATTCAAAGTGCAAGGGAGAGGCTGGAGCCAGTGGCACCAGGAAGAGGCGTCGACACGTCATCAGAGACGCAGAGTCGAACGCGGAAGAAACCTCTACCTCCGGCGCACGGTTGAAGGTTGATGATGTTTCTCCATTTCTGTAAGTGTGCATTTCTCTCATCTTTTTTTTTATCATATTACTTGTTGTAATATTTGTTGACTGCTTCTGTTGCGTAGGGATGACGCCGCGAAGGATGATGGGGTCTTCATGGAGGAGGTTTCCTCTCCGCAGAATGAAAACAGGGAGGGGAAGACCAAGGTTGCTGATGGGGGTGAGGCGCAGCAGCTAATGGATGAGCTGGCTGCGACCACCACGCGCCAAGCTGAGCTTGTGGCTCAGCTGAAAGGGAGGTATGCTGGGGAGAGCCGTGCTCTTGCCCAAAAGGAGGAGGAGTTGGCGATCCTCCGTGCGCAGTTGGCTGATGCGCAAGTGGAGCGGGGGCCTCAAAGGCGTATACTAAAAAGATTGCTCAAGATAAGGTGAGCATGTTAGCTGACCTTAAGTACGCGAGGTCTAAGCTTGAGCAAATAAAGGCTAAGACTTCCTGGTCGGTGTCTTATCTTGAAGAGAAGAGGGCGGAGCATCATGCTAGCGTCCAGGAATTTCAAGGGCGCATCGAGAAGGCGGTTGCGATGCAAGAGGAAAAACTGCGCGCCCTCAGCATAGAGTATGACGAGGAGTTGTACCCCCATCTGATGTCCACTATAGCCGAGCGCAGGTATTTTCGTTTACTTTGTCATTATAATTATTTTACCACCATGTTGTTTACTTACACAAATTTGCTTTTGCAGATGGTTGATTAGCCATGGGCTGCGCCTGGCAGCCCTGAGCACACTAGAGTCCGCTGAGGTAGTGGAAGCTTTTGGAAAGGTTGTGCACTGCGCAATTGCGCGTGGTCGATCGCAGGCCATGGAGGACCTTCATGAGGCCAAGCTGCTGGCGAAGGACTTGGCGGAAGTCCCTGGTTACAACCCTACGGCTTATGATGAGCTGCTGCAGGCAATGGCGGGGCTGAAGGTTCTTGAGTTGCCGCACATAGGGAAGTTGGAGCACGATCAAGATGACCCCATAGCTGTGCTGATGGCGGGTCTGACTTTGCAGCGCCATCTTGTGGAGAACGCGGAAGAGGAATTAGATTACTATCTAAAACCTGATGTCTCGCAGCTTCAAGTCCCTGTGTTCGCGCAGCCTCGCGATATCCTTAAGCCTTTTGCTCTTGAAAAGGAAATTCCTTTGAAAGAGGTGCTAGAGAGACATGAGCAGAGGGTTGCTGTGAAGAAGGGTATCAAGGGCAAGGCCGTGATGTGTGGCATTGGCGCTGCACACCTTCCTAGATCAGATGGCGTGGCTGTAAGCGTTCCGACCGTATCTATGCAGGATGCCATAACCTTGAGTAAGCTTAAGGAAGCGGGGAGTTCCGCCGCTCCAGAGGAGAATCCTGAGCATCGCCATAGTATATAGGCTTTTTGTATATTTATGTATCTTTCCTTGTAATTTATTAATAAATGTGGAATAAGATACATTTTTGTTTTTAGTTCGTGACTTTGAGTATACTTGCATTGTTTGCTAAGTTTGCTTTTTTAACTAAGTCTTTTAAGTGTGTGACTTTGAAGAATTATACTTGCATTGTTTGCGAAGTTTTATTATTTGACCAAGTGTCTTGGCTCGTTATATTGCTAAGCTCGTACGGTGTACTTGGTATATGCGCATCCGTCGTGGGGTGCGCATGTGAAACTTACCTCGACGTCTCAAGAGTAAGGCGCTTAGCAAGGATACATGATCCAATGTTGATGGGTTTGCAACCCTCTTATTCAACGAGTAAATTAGTAGGTTAACTCATCCTTTATGCCTTCGTGGGTCTTTAAGTGGTGCATGCACGTCATGTAGGCAGAAAAATAAGATAAACAATATTGACATATATGCAATAAAGTAAAATGCGCTATGGAGTTAGCTAGAAACCATAACATTTTATTAATACTTGCAAGTTATTAGAAAAAATAGAAAATACAATTCCTAGAAAAGAAAAAGAAAGACAAACACTTATTGGGCACCTCGTAGGATGCAAGTGTGTTTGTGTAAGGGCCGTAGCCTAAAAGTAACATTTTTTGAGATTGCAGATGTTCCAACTGCGCGCCAGGTCGTGACCTTCCATATCGCGCAGCCTGTATGCGCCGTGGCCGAGCGCGTCTGTGACCTCGTAAGGTCCTTCTCATTTGGGTCTGAGCTTGCCCGTGTCTTCTGCGTGGCTCGCGTCGTTGGCACGGTAAACAAAGTCTCCTGGTCTGAATGAAGTGTGTTTGACTTTTGCATCATAATACTTTTTCATTTTTGCCTTAGCCTTTGCTTCGCGTATAGCTGCGCGTTCGCGTCTTTCTTCCAGTATGTCTAAGTCTATGCGCCGTTCCTCGTCATTTGTCGTGACGTTGACCTCTGCTGTGCGTATAGTTGGCATTCCTATCTCAACTGGTATGACGGCTTCTGTTCCATAGACTAGGGAAAATGGCGTGTCGCCAGTACTGGTTTTGATTGTCGTGCGATGCGCCCACAAGACGTGCGAGAGCTCATCTACCCACTTTCCTTTGTGTCTGTCAAGGCGCGCTTTTATTCCTTCGCCTAGACTGCGATTTGCGCGCTCAACTAGGCCATTGGTTTGTGGGTGTTTGACTGAAGCAAAGTATTGTATGATGTTCAATTGTGCGCACCAATCTTTGAATGGGTTATCACAGAATTGTTTTCCGTTGTCTGATATGATCTCGCCTGGTAGGCCGAAGCGACAGACAATGTTGTCCCAAACAAAGCGCTTGACTTGGTTTCCCGTGATGTTCACCACCGCTTTTGCTTCGATCCACTTTGTGAAGTAGTCTATGGCTACGATGAGGAATTTTACTCCTCTAGCTGCGACAGGGAAAGGTCCTGCGATGTCAATACCCCATTTGTAAAATGGCCATGGTGAGGTAATTGGTGTTAGCTCTTGTTGTGGTCGGCGCGGAATTGGTCTATGTACTTGGCAATTGCTGCATTTTCTTATCAGATCGCGTGCATCACGATGCATTGTTGGCCAATAGTATCCTGACCTTAGAGCGCTTGCCACCACGGATCGTGGCCCTGAGTGCATACTACATGATCCAGCATGAATTTCGCGGAGTACGTAGTCTGCTTGAAGGGGTCCGACACATCTGAGCCATGGCTGTAAAAAAGACCGTCGATAGAGTACGTTGTCGCGTAATTCAAATCGTTGCGCTGTGCGCCGTATTCTGCGAGCGTCTTTTTGATCTTGGGGTAGGATTCCCTTGCTAATAAATTCGATGATAGGTGTCATCCATGTAGGGTCTTGTTCCTCTATCACCGTTGCTATTTCCCTATCCAAGATTGACTTGTTTTTTAGGGTTTCCACCAATACCTGTTTTGAGAGGTGTGCGAAGCTTGTGGATGCGATCTTGCTGAGTGCGTCCGCCTTCTTGTTATCTCATCTAGGCACCTATTTTATTGTGAACCTATCAAAGTTTTTGATCAAAGATTTTGTCTTTTCCAGGTATTGGGTCATGTGTTCATCCTTGGCCTCATATTCACCTAGCACGTGGTTTGCGACCAGTCGCGAATCTACGTTTGCTTCTAGGTTGCGAACACCCATTTGGATTGCAATACGTAATCCGGCTAGTAGGGCTTCGTATTCTGCCTCATTGTTTATGGCTGTGAATTCGAAGCGTAGCGCATAGGTGAATTCCATACCTTCTGGGTTTGTAAGAATAAGGCCTGCGCCCGATCCTTCTACACATGAAGATCCATCTGTGAACAGAATCCAGGGTTCCTGTAAATCTGTTTTAGCTGCAGATGTCGGGCTGTCGCTGTCTGGCTTCTCCACGATAAAATCAGCTAGGACTTGTCCTTTGATTGCAGTGCGCGGTCTGTATGAGATGTTATACTCACTTAACAGTACACTCCATTTTTGTAAGCGTCCTGATGCGTCAGGCTTAGAGATAACTTGTTTAATTGGCTGATCAGTGATTACAACTATTGGATGCGCCTGAAAGTATCTGCGCAACCTTTTGGCTGCGAACACTAGAGCCAAGACCAGCTTTTCCATAGCGCTGTAGTTAGTCTCTGTTTTCTTCAGGGCTTTGCTTACGAAATATATGGGTGTCTGGACGGAGTTTCTGTCTGTCAATAATACGGCGCTGACTGCTCCATGGGTTGCCGATAAGTACATGATTAGTTCTTCCCCTGGTCGTGGTGCGACAAGTTTGGGAAGAGATGCCAGATGGTTTTTAAGTTGTTGGAAAGCTTCCTCCGCTTCGATTGTCCAGCGAAAGTCTCCCTTTTTTGTACACTTCGTGAGTGTTTTAAAGAGGTGAAGAGATTTGTCCGCTGACTTAGATAAGAAACGGTTTAGTCCTGCTAACTTTCCATTCAATGATTGGACTTCTTTGAGTGTGCGCAGTGAGGGGAGATCAATAACAGCCTTTGTTTTTTCTGGGCAAGGCTTGATTCCATCGGGTTCTATCAAGTATCCAAGGAACATCCCTTCGGTCGCGCCAAAGGTGCACTTTTTTGGATTTAACTTCATGTTGATCCGCCCCAACGTTCGGAATGTTTCCTCGATGTCGCGCACCAACTCGTCCTCTGTATGGCTTTTGATGACAAGGTCGTCAACATAGACTTCCAAGTTGCGGCCTACTTGTTTTTCGAAGGCTGTGTCCACCAGTCGTTGGTATGTCGCGCCTGCGTTCTTCAGGCCAAAAGGCATTTTTGTGTAGCAGTATACTCCTTGACTGGTGTGGAAAGCTGTTTTTTCTTCATCTTCCACTGCCATCTGGATCTGATGATACCCTTTATATGCATCTAGGAAGCATTTGAAAGGGTATCCGCACAAGGACTCGACCTACCAGTCTATCTTTGGCAGTGGATAGCAGTCCTGCGGACATGCTTTGTTGAGGTCCGTGAAGTCCACGCACATCCTCCAACTACCATCGCTCTTCTTTACCATAACTGGGTTAGAAAGCCAGTCGTGATAGTATACTTCGCGCATGATGCCTGCGTCTACGAGCTTATGTACTTCTTCCAGAATAGCCTTTGCACGATCTGGGGCTTGGTCGCGCTTCTTTTGTCGTATTGGAGGGTATCCTTGTCGGATTTGTAGCTTATGCTCTGTGATAGTGCGCGGTACTCCCGTCATGTGCTTGGGTTCCCATGCAAAGATGTCTAGGTTCTTTTGCAAGAGTGCGCATACAGCTGCTTTACCTTTGTCAGATAAAGATCCTCCAATCGAAACTTGTTGCTCTGGATAATCTGGGTGGATAGCGACTTTTAAATTTGGCATTTTTTCCGTACACTGTTCTGGAATAGTTTCTGCTTCAGTTGTTACTGCGATGCATTCTCTTGGTGGTATTGTTGTGTTATAGAGAGTGACAACTCCTCCTTCCACTGGGAATTTAAGCATTCCGTGCGCTGTGGATGGTACCGCGCGCATGGATGATATTCCCGGTCTTCCAATGATACCATTGTATGGTGAAGGAGACTTTATTACCATGAAGTTTATCCATGTTGCGGTTGAGTGTTGTTCATCTCCTACGACCACCAACAAGCGTAACTGCCCCATAGGCCAAATCTTTTCTCCTGTGAATCCTGTTAATGACATTGTAGCTGGTATCAACTGACTTTGGATTTCTTGTCGCAGTCTTTTGAAACAGTGATCGTACAGGATGTCTGCGGATGCTCCTCCATCAATGTACATGCGGTGGATGTCATGTCCCCCTGTATGTATTTCAATGGTTAAGGGCTCCACGACTGCGTTGTCCGCAGCTATAGTAGGGAAGGATATTTCTTTTTCTGGAGAGAATTTTTGGCTGACTTTTTGCTTTATCCTGCGTTGCCATGATTGTATCATGTATATAGTATCAGCTTTTTCCTTTGGGGGTTCTTTCTTGCCCCCGTTTCTCTGTTTATCTTTTCCCTCCTTGATGTTTTTTACGAGGTGGTCCATCCTCCCCTCTCTAACTAGCTTTTCAATTAGCTGTTTTAGTTGGACGCACTCGTTAGTTGTATGGCCCTTTTGGCCGTGGTACTCGCAGTATCCACTACCTAGGCGCTTTTCTTCTGCAGTGCGCATTGGTGGTGGTTTTGGGAATTTCACACCTTCTGTTACAAATATTTCTCTCGGAGTCTTAGTGAGAGGAGTATATTTGTCGTTGTCTCTTCCACTGCGATAATTCCTGCTGCGGTTGTTATTCTGATCGTTGGATTGTCTCCGCGGCTGTTCTTGTTGCCTATAGTTTGAATAACCTTTTTTGCTATCCGCAGCAGCTGCTTCTCCTTGTATAAAGGATCTAGTGCGCTTTGTTAACTCGTCAAAGGTTTGTGGAACTTTGTCGTTCAGCTTGCGGATGAGTTCTGGGTTATTGATCCCATTCATGAACCCTGAAATTTTTAGGATTTCAGGACATGCTTTAACTTGTATACACTCATCTTTGAAACGTTCCATAAAAGCGCTGGTTGACTCCCCTTGACGCTGTTTCACTCTTGCTAGCTCCACAGGGTTTTTAGCGCACTTCTTTCGCTGGGTGAAGTTGAGGCGGAATGCTTTCCGTAGTTCCTCAAATCCACCAATGCTCCTACGTGGGAGTTTGCTAAACCATGTGCGCGCGTTTCCCACTAACGTGGAATTAAACATGTGGCACCACACAGGCTGTGGCCAATTTTCGATGGTTGCGGCTGATTCGAAAAATTTTAGGTGGTCGTCAGGATCACCTGTTCCATCGTATGTTTTCACATTAGTGGGCATGCGCCTGCGTTTGCGATCTGAGTAATCGCTAATGCGCCGTGTAAACGCATCAATTTTCTGGCGTCGCCATGGGAGGGACATATCTTCATTCTCTTCCTCGCGACGTCTTCCTCTTGACTTCCAGTGTCCTGTTTCTTTGTCCTCGTTGTCCGAGGAGTCGCTGGAAGAAGAGTAGTCTCTTTTTCGGCGTTTGCGCCGGCTTCTTTCAGAAGAAGAGCTTGAGGGATCTCTGCTTGGGGATCTTCTTCCCCCCAATCTGTCTTGAACCCTCCTACTCCCAGGTTTGGAAGATCCTTGGCTTGGCGAATGTTGAGGCCCTAGTCGATCTTGTATTCCCCGACTGCCAAGTCTGGAGTGGACATTGGTGCGCCTCTCGCTGTCTCCTGAGTATTGTGAATCAGATGTCGTACCCAACCTATCATGGATGGTGGTACGTTCTGCGCGTCTTCCTCGTGGGTAACGCGGTGGTGATGGTTCGCGTTCAGGACCAAAATTGAGTCGGGCTTGTAGACCCGCACTTGCTCTTCTTGTTGCTTCTTCTTGCATGAGGGCGGTTAGTGTTTCATAATTTTGGGATACAAAATTTCCCAAAGTTAGACCCGGTGCGTCCTCAGTTGTTGCAAGAATTTCTGCCTCAGTGTTAGGCGCCCTATTCCGTTCAGGCGCGCCTGGCGGCGCAGTGTTGTTCACTGCGGGTGTAGCCTGATGAGGAGTGGTGAAGAGGGTGCGTTGGAGTTCCTCAACGCTTGGGACCACTGGTGTGACTTGAGTAGTTCTTGTAGGTGGTTCTACTGCTAGACGAGGTGGGGTTGTTCCTGCAGGCGTGCTGGTTGTCCCAGCGACTTGTCTGGAGGTTGGATCTTGTTGATTCTTCCTCTGATGGTCACGTTTTTCTGACTGCGGAGTCCGCTGGCTGGAATTCTTATGTTTCGTCATTCTAGTTCGTAGTAGGGTCCCACGGATGGCGCCACTTGTTGATACAAAAGTTGGGCGTACCTGGTTATGGGCTTATACTCTCGTACCAATGCAATCCTTAGCACTTGTTACCTGCGTACTAAGAAAATAAGACAACACCGTTAGGCTTATCGAGGGATTGTCTCCCCCGATTAGACTCCGGCGTGAGAGTAAGTACTCGTTTTAAGGTTCTCGTAAAGAGTTAGGGTTGTATATCGTACCTTGAATGAGAATCGTATGATTCTATATATAGGGGCTGAGAAACCGTGTTTCTTGCTCCTTACTCTTCGCACGCGTGGTGCTTATCCGAGGTAAGGATATCTATTCCTTGAATAGATAATCCTTATCGTGTACCCGGTGGGTTAGATTGGGCCTTTGGGCTTCATGAGCCCAAAGCGTTAACACTGCGGCCCATACCATTGTCATGGTAGCCCATTCGTGGTGGGCTTAGGTGTAAGTAATGTCTATCATTTGGGTTTGTGGCCCAGATATAGGCTATACGTCATCACGAAATGTAAAACCGGATAACGTAAAAATACTAAACTTGTAAAAATGTTAAAACTTATTAATATAACTTATATTAATAGTTTAGATGAGTGGTGAGTTCATTGGAGGGTTTAAATGTTGTTAAAATCTAAAAACGTAGATTTAAATCGCGTAAAACGTAAAAGGTGCAAGGTTTACGTAAAATTGGAAAAAGTAAATTATGACTTTTAAAATAGGATTGTAAGGAACCAAAAATGTATATAATGTGTAGACTAAGCATAGTCTGGTGTCGGCTTGAATTAATTGTACGTGCTACGACGTACGCAGGTGACTTTCCCGGAAATGAAAGTAAATTTAGTTAAAATAGAATAATAAGTAAACAAAAATAGTAATTTAATGATCTGAAATTTTCACGGGTGTTATAGATGGTTTTCTTGTTGTCGACGTCAAAGGGTCACCAGTGTAGTCGATTGTAAAGGATGAAATTTTTGAAGGGACTCAATAAGGACAAGAGGATGAAACCTATGAAATAATTCAGGATATATATCTATCTATTAATTCTAGTAAAACACAGTTTGAGTTATCTTTTTGCAATTAATTCAGTACACGTGTCGTGGTGTGATTAAATCTTATTTTAGTAAATCAATTAATGTTACTATTTAACTCACTTAATACACTTTTCTTAGGAATCTTATGCTACACTACTATTATGCCTATAAAATCTTCACTATCCGGGTACCCGTATAACCAAATAACCCACAATAGCATACTATTGAAATATCGCAATCATCTTTATATATTATAGTAGTACATGCGCAATGCATCAAAATCAAAAAGGGAGAAAACAACAATAGTGGTGTTTTAGTACACGGTAATAGAGATGACACCGTAGTTGTTGATAATATAAAGACAAAAACAATGTTAATTATGAGGTCATCCACTACGATATACCTTTCAAAAGGTCTATAACTGTGTAATACCATTAATTTATAAACCTTTTGGTTTTCTAAACCTAATTCCACTATGTAAAAAACATCTTAAAGCTTTATAAACATCTTACATAACACAAGCATTAAATTATGAAAATGTTCAACATCTTAGACCTATTCATGCCACATAAGTTTAAAATGGATGCTCACTATGGTTTACAAGTTTTTAGACATCTTCATCTTTTTATAAACCTTTTGATAAACCACCATAATTGATGCCCTTAGTATTACAAAAACGTCGCGGTTGATTTCACCATCTCAATCCAACATCTCTTCTTTCACCATGTTAACAAATTGTACACAATCACTTTCTAAAATGAATCTATCATCTCTTCATAGTCCTTTTTTATACTAAAACAAATAACGTATAATTTAATGTGAATTTAAAATTGTGTAACTGGAAGTTAATAATGGTTATTTACTTAGTTGTATTTAAATGTTTTCAATTACAATCATTTATATTATTAATTACATAAATTAATTTCATTTTAAAGAACATGTCAGTTACTAATATTATTATTTGATCAAATTTTTTCATAATAGTCCATTTTTAAGTCTATCTATTTAAGAAATTACCTAAATACTTTATAGACTAGTATAGATATACACGTATGGCTTTCAAGACAAAAGCTACTCTCGGATCTCAAATTTATTGTCCACTATTGACTTTTTTAGTCTTTCTTCTTCAACTTTTACTTTAAATATTTTTGTGGGTGTTTATATAATATTTGATGTAAAATATATAAATGAATTAGGTTTTAAGTGTACTTGTCAATGGTATAATTTTTCATCAAGTATCATATAACAAAAATATATATTTATGGTCAAAGTTGAAATAGTTTGACTTTGAAAATTCAAACTGGATAATAAATTTGGGACGGAAGAAGTATCATACTTTCCTTTTAAAGATAAGTCATATTTCAAATCTTTTAAAATATGCATGTAAACGCTTTTCATAATCAATTTGTTACTTTCCTTATGAAGATAAGTCAACAATAAAAGACATTCAAATCTCTGCTGCTTATAATGCATATGTGTTTCTTAAACTTAAAATACTTATAATTACTATATATATAATGTATGGGCAAAAACGACGTGAGTGTTGTCGTTTTGATTCGCCTCTCTTTGGCCCAGCCCACTGCAGTTATCCAAGCCCAAGAGCTTAGCCCGTTTTTTGTAGGTAGATAAACACAGGGGCATTTCATCGTTGATGACATAAATATGGCGGTTGTCACTTCTTATGTAATCCTCTGGAATCCATGAAAACCGCCTCTCTCATTCTTATTGGAAACCGCCTCTAGAATCCACGAAAATATTTGTTCGATGCATTTTTCAGGTTGTGTGACAACAGGGGTATGGAGAAGAAGAGTAGCCTACCAAGGTTTGACCTTCAAATCGCCTATAAGATGTGCAATTAATTTTAGATTTTTAATGTTTACAATATTCAGTTGGGTTTATTTTTTATTTCATTTTTTTTTTGGGATTTTCTTATACTTAATTGGTTTGGGTTTGATTGTGTTTATTGTTGCGGGTTTTGAGAAACATTTGATTGATATACTATCAAACCCAAAAAAACCTATAATTGTTTTTTTAGTCTGTTTTGGTTCTTATGATCTGGGTTTAGTTTAATTGATTGACTGGTGTGTTTTTTATTTGTGGGTTTTCATTATAGGTTTGTCGAATTGACTGCAAAGTCTTTCTATGTGATATAACTGCAACCGGGGATAATGAACCTAAAGCTGGGAGGAGTGACAATCGTGGTGTTATTGTTGAAGCCCTTAAGAGGTTTTTTACATTTTCTTTCGTTGAACTTCTGTCAGACTGACGATAAATGCATGAATTAGGCTATTTACCGACAGTTTTTGTTTAATTGAGAGTATACGATAGTCGTGTATTTTGTAGCAGCTTAATGTTTACAAATGTTGGCGTCTAAATAAAAACGGCGGCTAATTTTGATATGGGTGTTTTAAACAGAACTTCCATGCTTATGAAGTAGTGGCGGGGGAAAATAGGTGAGTGTTACCTTATTATACGCTAACTGGTATATAATTGTCCATGTTCTCATTTACGAGAGGCTGTTATCTAATTGGTACCTAATTACCCATTATTGGGACCAAATACACATAATTAACGATTGAAACCATGTTTCCATCAGTTATTGGCTGAACACTCCATCTTAAGTTTCATATAAGCATCATCAAAAGATCAGCCTCTGATCTTACATTTCAACACCCATCTTTGTATTTGTTATGCTAATGTAGCAGAATCTGTTTAGTTACTTTAGGATGGTTTTGGATTATGCAAAATGTCGCAATGACGCCTGTTGGATGTTGGATTTGTCAGCCCGCTTCAACGTGGCGGACCATCGGATATGTTTTATATGTTGGAGACGCACGCGATGCTGGAAACGCAACTCAAAAAATGGTTGTTTGGAGGGATATCATGCTAAAAAACCTTGAGTAACCTTCGTTTATGTCATTTTGTCTTTGTCTCTTACAATATTCTGTTAATTCACAACTAACCAGGCTTTTTTTCTATATGCAGAGGAGATAGTGTGAGATTCACTCTTTGGAATGAAAAGGCTAGGGGCTTCTATGTTGATGAGTACGAAAGGGCGGCTAAGCCAACGGTCATGGCGGTCAGTTCCTGTTGTGTTAAAACATAAGGAGGTAAGACAAGTGTCATATACATTCGTTTAAAAAAGTAAAAGATAATTCTTCTTAATAAACGTGGCACCGATTGCAGGATTGCAGCGCTCGAGCACGCCAGCGACCTACCACTATCTAAACCCAGAAATCCCAGAAACGGATTTCATACTAAGCATGTAACTTCTGAATAACCCATAAAAATATAAAAGTCATAGATATAGAAACTGTAAATCTGACGGAAAAAAACTTTACAGGTATAACCAGCTGGTGGCACCACCGGTCATACAAAATGTGTGCACGTATAGGTACGGCAACATTGAGTAGGAAAAGCTGCGGAATAGAGTTACAGTTGACGAGCTGGTGCGAGAAAATCCGCAAAACCAAACGGTAGCTACTACTATCTCATCTAAAAATAGGTTACATAGGACGGTCACTAAACTGTTACTGTTTTTTTTTTGTCATAACGTTAGATTCACGGTCATCGCCACGATTTTAGAAATCATACCTACAAGAGCATGGTACTTTCGTCGTTGCCATGACTACAAGCACAAAATTTTTGACAATCGTCCGCACGCACACTGTGAACCACTTCATGCCGACGACCAAGGTGATTTAATGACAGTCACGAGATAAGAATCACCGATATTCTATTCAATTTGCGAAACATTAATTTGACACGTTGTCCTTCTTATACTATATGTTCCACCTATGCAGTTAATGTTTTAGAGCCACAATCTCCGACAACACAGGGGCATTGACATTAACATGTTTCAGCGACGAGGCACATTCGATGGTGATAGAATGCAATAAAGTCATGGTACAGTACGGTCACAAAGATCCGTACATACTCCCGCGCGCGCTTATTGCGTTGGATGGGCCAGCCACCTGTTTCAGTTGCATTTCGCGACAGAATCTACGATCGATAGCCCAGTATACATACTTGACACGGTTATGGAAAGCGGACCACATTTGCTAATAGCACCTCAACGGGATGCAGCATCCAATGTTGCGGATGCACAGACGAGCAACAAAGTTCTTCTTTTAACAGGTCCAGAAATGGATACACAGCACGGGACTCAGTCACTGGTATCGGCCGAAAAACCGCCGCCCACACCCCCCCCCCCCTCATGAAAATTTACAGGTGCAAACCCCACTTACTGTAGAACACTGCGACAACATACACAAAACCATGACAACAGTTGAAGAGACAGGAACTTCCGTTTGAAGGCAGTCACTAAAAAATGACATGGAAGAACAACGAACCACGGCTCCAAAAAAGTCAAAGCAAGGCGAATGAAAACACTACCGATGTGTCCTTAACACCTTATCAGTACATATAGCTATGTTCGAACAACATACTACTATGCACGAGTTAATGTAATATAATGTGTGTCTGAATAGTTAGCGTATATATAATGAAAATCCTGTGGTATTGGCATGCTGCCAAGTTTTGGTAATGCATTAGGATGAACGAAGTTGGTAATAGTTTATGTCGGTTACAGTTTTCTAGCTTATACCATTCTATCTTTTAGCGTATCATATACACAAACGACTGCAAGATCGCTGCCCCGCCGCAACACGGCGGCCCGCAGCCATCCTCGTTTGAGTAATGTTGATAAGGGCTAAGCATCGGTTTAAGACCGACCTGGCCCAAATAGACAAAATCGAAAACCAAAATTCATGAAAAACCTAAACCGAAACCGAACCGACGGGCTGTCGGGTCGGGTCGGTTTTGTGTCGAGCCGGTTTTGTGTCGGGCCGTCGGTTCAGTTCGATTTAGGTGTATTTAGGTATGTTTTTGTCGGTTTTGGGCCGAACCGAACCGACCTGAAACCGAAAACATGTAAAACATGAAACGAAAACCGAACCGAGAGGCTGTCGGGTCGGCTCGGTTTTTGTCGGTTCGGTTAGTTTTGTCGGTCCGGTTCGGTTTTGGTCCTTTGATGCTCAGCCCTAATGTTGATTGTTTATAATACTCCTTAAACTTAAATGGCTTAAATGACAAGTTTTACTATTTTACTTTCTGTTTCAAAACAAGTTTAAGTCACATGTTTACTCTACCAATATCAATTTCTACTACTTATAAAATATCAACTTTTTAAATGACAAGATTTTAGTATTGGTCAATCTTTACGTGTTTATCAAACGAAAAAAAAAAAAAAAAACGATTGCTTTATTTATATTACTATAAAAAGTAAATAATTTCCTAAAACTTTAAAAAACTTAAAATGAGCAATATGTTTATCTATATTACATATCTAAAATACTATTTTGATTGCTTTTTGCTTGTTGGTCCTTACTCTTTTGCTCTCCTTTCTTTGCTCTCTCACACGCACACTTGCACTTGCTGGAGGTCTCATTGAAAGCAGTCTCTCTAATCCCTGGTTTATCCTGGGGTAGGGGTAGGATCTGTCTACATTCTACCTTCCCCATACCCTGCCACGACGAGATTAGGTTTATTGTTGTTGTTGTTGTTGTTGTCGTCGTCGTCATAAGAAATAGTTTGACTTGTTTTTTAATAGTTGCTTTATAACTATTATTAAAAAGTTTATCAATCACATTTAATACATACTATATGTATTTATCATTTCAAGTATATATATAACACATCATTTGTAGAAAAGGCTAAAAAAATAATAAATAAATAAATAAAAATTAGATGACAATAAATATTTCAATTGTTTTCATATTTTATTTGTAGTTAAATTATCGTATTAAAAAAAAAAAAAAAAAAAAAAAAAAAAAAAAAAAAAAAAAAAATCAATTACCCTTTGATTATTTTACGTTGTATCCATAAACATTACCCGAAACATTTAACCAAAATACCTAACAATAATTATTTGCCGTTATAAAGTCTTGTAGCTATGCACGAGTAATCGTCTAGTCTTTCTTTTAAATATGTAAATGCTCGATCAACTACATTTTTCATATGAATGTAGCCATGACAACTTTCTTTTGTACAACTATTGGCACATTTTACAATGTAACGTTTTCTTAAACAATGAAAAACACACATGAAAAACATGAGAGTAGCAAAGTGGTACAATGCAAATTTTAGATAAGTTTTATCTGCAGTTGCCTTTTCAATTTTTGCAATTTTCCAGCATCAATGCTGCAGCATCCAAATCCATTCCTTACCATCAATTCCTGCCAGTTAAATACTTAAATTACAACCAACATAATATATATAAACTCTATATAAGGGATGGTAATAATAAACTAAGTTGCAGAAGTTAATGTTATATTAAATTGTAACAATCATACATCAAATTCTCATTTTAGTATTTATTTGTTTTGTTTTGTTTTTAAAGCCAGATTCTGATCACGTTAGAGTAATAAAAAATGAATTTCATGAAGAATAAAAAAAACAGCTTGAGATTTAAAACAAAATCTTTCAATCAGTTGGTACTTGGTTGTGACTTATACAAAAAGCAAAAACAAGTTATTATTAATTTTCGGATTATGCATGTCAATATGAAATATATAAATAAGTACCTTTTTATATAAAAAAGAAAAAAAACATTAAGCTATATATATACGACCACGATGCTCTTAATGTAACGTATTGGAATTTAGTAGAATGAGGGTAACTATATATACCGTCGAGTGATCGTAGTCGCGTGATTCAATAGCTCTCTTGAGATAGCTTCTTCTTCGGCTCATCATGATCATCTCACCAAGTGTTAATGGCTTTCTAATTTCACCACCATAGCTTACAATCTGAGTACATGAATTAGCTGGTGGAACTTGAATTCTTGATCTAGTACCAGCGGGTTCCAAGTAACTAGATTTCGGAGTTAAGAGCGGAAACATACATTCCAAGAACGACGATCCAGCTAAAGTGGTCGTAGTCACACCTGTGGCGTAACTGCTTGCAACACTGTCGGTTTCCCAAGCCACGCTCTCAGTTTCCCAAGCTGGTGATGAAGGAGCTTGAAGGTAGTCACTATCAAGTGGTTCTTCAAGCTCGTCATCAGAAGAATCACAAAATGGATTGTTTTTATTGTATTGGTGGATATGTGGGGGTGAAGAAGGATTGGTGATATCCGCAGGTTCCGTTGTCTGGTGGGAAAAAGGATCAGGAAGTGGCGTTCCTGGCTTTTCTTCCCACATAAACGGAACCGAGGCTATCAATTTGATAGGAAGTTGCATGACAGGACTAACACGTTTCCAATTGATTTTTGGTGTTCCTGGCTTTTCTTCCCAAAGAAACGGAACCGAAATGGCTTGTTTGATTTGTTTACCCGTAGGGTTTTCGTTGGGTTCTTGATCTACCATGGTGGGTGAAATAACTTAATAAGATCGATATTAATCGGTTGTAATGTTCTAGTTTAGGATTATGATTGAATAAGCATTTGCATGCTTTTATGCATGGAGTAACGGGAGTTGGTAATACAAGTGGTTTAGTCGCTATGGGTAGGTTGAACCGCAACATTTTCTATGTTTTTTCTTTAAAGATTTTTATTATTAGATTTAGGCACACGTACGTTACTTGACCTTTATTAAGGTTTAGGTGGACTATCACTACAACAATAGCTGCTTTTAGCGGGGACATTCCCTCGCTTTCAGCGGGGACTTCTCCCCGCCCAAACCTTTCGGCGGGGACATGTCCCCGCCGAAAGTGCCTCGTGCAAAGCCCCACGCTGTAAACTTTCGGCGGTGACGTTCCACTCTTTTGGCGGTGACACGTGGGACCCACGCTGCCAGCGTGGACAATATTGGTCAGGTCAAACTTGCCAGCGTGGCAAACCTTTTGGCAGGGACATGTCCCCGCTGAAAGTACTTTCCAAGTAAATGATGCAAACTTTTGGCGGGGACGCCTCCCCGCTGAAATTATTTTCCAAATTTATGATGCAATCTTTTGGCGGGGACTCTTCCCCGCTGAAAATATTTTCCAAGTAAATGGTGTGGGTTTTTTGCGGGGACATGTCCCCGCGAAAAGTGTCTGACCCATTTTGCAGCAATTGCTGCAAAATGGGTAATTTCCAGATTTTTTCCGGAATTTTTTCGGAAAAAATCTACATTATCACTACAAATCCAGAACCTGTATATAACCTAATTACGATACCACAAGATACTCAAATCACAAATTCGCCAACATAATATGATACATATCCAAATTTCTTAAAAATTAACATAATCATGTGTTTGTATCCAAATTCGCAAAATACGGTTCAAAAACCGTTATCACATGATCACTACAAAACTATCCGCTATACGCTACAAAACTATACGTGGGAACAATGTAGCGGGAATCCTAACACATAAACTACATAAACACATAATAATCCATGAAACTATCCACACATTTGTCCATAACCCAAAACAAAATATAAATCAACCCAAACAACCCATACGCTACTCCTGAGTCCCCCCACTAGCCCCACTCCCCTCCTCCGGGGTACCTGTAGACTCACCTGGTGATGGTGAAGCCTCCTGGGATCCCGATGTCGTCGCCTGAGTCGCTAGCTCAGCGGGGAAACCCGGCTGTGTCTTAGCCCACCCCACCAACATATCAATCAGTGTCCTTTGCTGGGACAAATCCTGGGTTTGCTTCTGGACTGTTTCGTGCAGGGAGGACGCGGAGGCTTGATCACGAGCTCGTGCGGCGCTGAGGGTCGTCTGACGACCACCGCCGGGTAAGACTGGACCTACGCCAGGAATATGACCTCGCTGCTTGCCACCGATCACGTGGCGCATAATATCGAGGTCAGACATGGTCGTCCCCCCGGAGGTGCTCTCCGTCCGCATCTGTATCATTTGGTTCTGTTTTCCAAAAAAATAAGCAAAGTAATATATAAGTCGTGATTTATTATATTTGCATTAATGTGGGTGAGTTTTATGGAAATAAATTATACTTATATATCTAGTCTCGGACAATGCAGACTCCCAAACGCCGTCTCTCGTATGGTTATGTCTGTACATCGCGATCAAGTCTCTACCATCCACAGCGTCTGTGGGTTCTCTCAGCTGTTTATAAATAAACTCAATAACGACTCACCAAACACTATATATATAAATGAAATGATTAAAAAGTGTCTTACGAAGTTATCGCGTATAACAGCTAATGAATGCGACCCATGAAGGCTGGCAGTCGGATTGGCGAGCCGGTTCTGCCTGTTGGTCTCCCCTCTCTTCAAATTATCCGAGTTCGACTAGTGCTTAACCTGAGTATTATAAATAATAAAAAATATTATATAAATGAATTATTATTATTATTATTATTATTATTATTATTATTATTGTTATTATTATTATTATTTCTATTATTATTATAATAATAATAATAATAATAATAATAATAATAATAATAATAATAATAATAATAATAATAATAATAATAATAATAATAAAGTGTGGATCCAGAAATTTACATATTGTTCCCAATCCGACTCTGACATGTTCTCCGGGCGTTTTGCCTTGATCTCCTCCAGCTTCTCCATCCCACCTTGCTCAGTATAATTTATCTTTTTGTGCCGCCACTTGTTGTCGTCGTATCGCTTTTGGAGATAATATTCGATACTGTCGACAATATCCTCTCCATCAGCACTGGCAAGGTGCTCGCCGAGATCAAAATAATGCTGCAATAAAATATAATTAAAATAAATATTCAAATTTAAATAAATAGCAAAGTTAAAATAAACAAACACAATAATTAAAAAAATAAAAAAAATTTACGTGAAGCTGGTCGTCGATGTGGGCCTTCGCGGTAGCAGGAACAGCCGACCAGGATTTGTAATGCATAGGAATTGATTGCCGCAACAATTCCCCGACCAAGTTGGAGAACCACTTCGCGTGCTCGCCCACTTGCTCCCACATCCCTTTGTCGTTCTTCCGGAATCTGATCGATACCGGACGACCAGTATCTTTCCTCTCATTGCGGAGCCGCGTGTTCTTTGTGGGACCACTGATGAGGCGAAAAATGATCCGTTTTTAGGGGGTCATTTAAGCCCGAATCCGAATTTATTTGATCAAATATTGCCCTAAATCGTTCCTTTTGTGATTTTAGGTACTTGGAGAGTGAATTCTGGAAAAGAAGCCATTTTGGACGTTTTTGGAGCATAAAAGTGAAGAAAACGGCAAAGTCTCAATTTTCCATGCTGAAAAACAATAGGTGACGGCGTCAAGAGTTATACCCTGACGGCGTCAAACATCAAGAATAAAATACCGTAGTTGATGACGGCGTCAAAAGTCATCCTGACGGCGTCAAAGTCCCAAGAATTAAATATCGTGGTTGATGACGGCGTCACATAGGCCGTCATAAGTAGATCAAGGCCGTCCGAGGAAGTATTTGGCGGCGAGATGATGGCGTCACACCCTTGCTCTTGACGCCGTCACCTCGATTTTCCTATATATAATTTTCTAGTTTTTTACTTTAAAAGAGAGAAGTTTTGGAGAAACCCTAAAGATGAATTTGGTGCAACTTTTGCAGGTTTTTCAAGGGTTCCAAACCCTTGATACCTTGCATTGTAATTGAGATAAGTGTTCTTCTAATTCAACATAATTCAACATAATTCAACATAATTGAGATAACTTTTGCTCTGATACCACTTGTTAGGTCACGATTTTAACAACATAATCACTAATAGATCTAGAGAGAGAAAGATAGTAGAGAGAGAGTGGAAGGAACTCTTAGAATGAGAATAAGAGAAAATGAAATAACAAGAGAACCAACCCCTCTCAAAGGAGAGGTTACATAGTATTTATAGGTGAGGACTAGGGCAACACTCCCTTCCTCCCTATCTTGAAAATGAAATGGGCTTAAGGCCCATGGGCTTGCTACATAAGCCTTAAGATTAAATAAACATACAAGCCTTAGCAACCTATTACAAGTAAATGACCGAGACTTGATAAGTAGTAAAACTACGTTCCCAACAAATATGTCTATGTGTTGGTTGTCTATATCTTGTTCTTGTCTTAATTCCATTATGCTAGGCTAGATCTCCTTTGTGTTTGCTTAGATCTAATGAAACCTAGATATTGATTATGTGTTGATTACTTGTTTATTCTTGTTCTTGGATGAATGATTTTATATGTTAGGCTTAAGAAAACTGGCAGATCTCCAAATGGTAACATGCTTGAACGTCTTAAGAAACATGAACCGAGGCGTACTAGGTCTTTATTGGTTGTATTTAATGCATGAGCCACTGTTTACAATCCCTATAGTTGTGCTGGGTCATGGTGTAGGAGGAGATAAGAGCTCATAGAATTGGGGAGTTATGTATGCCACCCCATGAATGGTATTAAGGAATACGATCCGTCATCCATGCAATTATAACAAGTAATTAACGTATAAAAGATATCTAGGGAGTAATAAAGTCTAAGTAAACACATTTTCTCCAATTACTGCTCACAACCTTAGTATAAATTAGTTTAATTTCATTTTTAGTATTTTATTTTGATTGCATTTTAGCTTTTGGGTTAGTTGAATAGCAACTAATTCCGCCCACTCTTTCAAAACCCGAGATTTTACTTGCTTTCTAAAAAAACATAAAAATACAAAAATAATCATCTCTCACCTTTAGAACTAGTAATTTAGGCATTCTAATCCTAGCGACACTATTCCTAAGCTGAACGATCAATCCCCCGGTACTTGTCACTATACTATACTACAACGATCAGGTACACTGCCTGGTGGGGGTTGTAAGCTTCTCGAGATCCCTCGAGAGGTAAAGCCTGTTGCGATTTCCACGCATCAACCACGCACCGACTTCCCGCCTTTCCCAATTTTGGCATTGGGCTTGGGAGGTCTGGGAGGTCTGGATTTAGATGCTACAAGTAACCAAATTCAAGTGATGATGATATAAAATAACAAGTTATCAATTTCAAATAATAATCAAGTTTAATTAAAATAATCTAGAAATTCTTACTCTGACAATCACTGCCTATCCTCGTCGGACCACGGGGTGGCTCATTGCCTCCATCGCCACCATGGCTCCTAGCAACAACATCTGCCATCTGTAAACGTTATAGAAAAATGTTATAAAACCTTTATAAGCTGAAAATACAAGCAGCCATGGTTTTCGGCTCATAAATTAAGGGGGTGTTTGTTTGAGCTTGTTTGTTTTCGGCTTATAAATCACAAGCTTCAATTTTCTGGCTTATTAGGAGACTTGTGGGCTTATATAAGTATATTATGATATAATAAACTTATATAAGCCCACAAGTCTCCATATAAGCTGGAAAATTGAAGCTTATGAAATATAAGCTGAAATCAAATGAGCAATCCCAAGCACACCCCTGTTTGGACAGCATAAACCAAACAGCCCTCATGGGCTGCTGTTACAAAAAAGTGAGCTCATGGGCTGCCCTCACGGCCCTCATGGGCTGCTGTTTGGACAGCATAAACCAAGCTCATAGGCTGCTATTTGGACAAGAAAGTGAGCTTATGAAACATAAGCCGAAAACCATATAAGCCATAAGCCCCGCTATATAAGCCAAAACAGCCCCGGTTTATGGCTTATATGGTTTTCGGCTTATGTTTCATTAGCTCACTTTTTTGTGGCTTTCATATAAGCAGAAAAAGTCACAAAAAAGTGAGCTTATGAAACATAAGCCGAAAACCATATAAGCCATAAGCCATAAGCCCCGCTATATAAGCCGAAACAGCCCCGGCTTATGGCTTATATGGTTTTCGGCTTATGTTTCATTAGCTCACTTTTTTGTGGCTTATAAGCTTATATAAGCAGAAAAAGTCACAAAAAAGTGAGCTTATGAAACATAAGCCGAAAACCATATAAGCCATAAGCCCCGCTATATAAGCCGAAACAGCCCCGGCTTATGGCTTATATGATTTTCGGCTTATGTTTCATTAGCTCACTTTTTTGTGGCTTATAAGCTTATGTTTCATAAGCTCACATTTTTTGTGGCTTATAAGCTTATGTTTCATAAACAAACACCCCTCCTGTTAATAAAATTAATTAAAAAAAATATATATACTGTAAGCACGTGGTCTCAGCTGGTCTCGGCTTGTGGTTGTGGTCTCGGCTTGGTCTCAACGTATTCTTGACAGCAACTATACCAAAAGAAAGTTAACAAAATCAAACGTTGACCTGTGTTGGGGCTGTTTTGCAGCCAACAAATGCACCCTAGTTGACCTGTGTTGGGGCTGTTTTGCAGCCAACAAACACCCCCTATTGGGGCTGGAAAATAAGCTGAATCAAACGCACCCTTGTGCAGAAAATAAGCAAGCAAAAACACGCCCTTTGAGGGCTGTGGTGCGGGTCAAACTACAAAACCAGGCGCACCCCTAGGTGGGGCTCTCAGTGGTGGGTCAAGACTAAAAACCATATAAGCCATAAGCCCCGCTATATAAGCCGAAACAGCTTATGGCTTATATGGTTTTCGGCTTATGTTTCATAAGCTCACAGTTTGTGGCTTATGTTTCATAAGCTCACAGTTTCGGGTCTGCTGTGAACAAACGCACCCTACGTGGGTTGTGAACAAACGCACCCTACGTGAACTGAAATTCCAGCGACAAAAACCCTTAGCAAACAGTTTGTGGCTTATGAAACATAGCCGAAACAAACACCCTTAGCAAGTCCCCACGACACTACTTGTGTCGTGGTACACATCACGAGCACACCCCATGGTGTGTCGTGTTCCAAACCATAAGCCCACTATATAAGCCTAAACAAACACCCCTGTATATAAGCCTAAACAAACACCCCGGCCTGTTGTGGACATCAGGACTAGAGGTATATATTGAACCATACTTTTATACATAATCATGCGTTACATATACTTATTATGTTAAGAAATCTGTTGTATTATAGTATGATATACTTATCATTATAAGCCTAAACAAACACCCAGACAGTAATAACATAAACACAAAAAAATGCACCCCTTAGTGTAAAAATGCAATTTCAAACTTTTGGCGGCGACATGTCCCCGGTAGAAACATAAACACAAAAAAAATTAAACATAACATAATATAAATAATAAACCTGTGGTCTCGGCTTCAGGACTTGGCTACGGGTCACGGCTACATGTCTCGGCCTCGGGTCTCAGCAGCAACTTTACCAAAAAAATTAACAAAAAAATTAAAATAATTAATGAAAAACATAAAATCAATAAAATTAACCAAAAAAAATCATAAAACTTAACAAAATCATAAAAATTAACTTAACAAAATTACTTGGGTTTGGGTTCGGTTCTCACCTGGGTTTTGTAAATAAGGGTATGAGGGTTTGTAAATGAGGGTTTGAGGGAAGAAATAGATGAGAAAAAGAAAAGAATTAAATGAGGTGAGGGTTTGAGGAAAGAATTATACGAGGAGAGGGTTTGAGGAATCGTGCACAGTGGTGCGAGTGTGGTGGTGTTGTGGTGGGGATGGTGGTTCTTGTGGTGGGGATGGTGGTGTAGTGGTAGGGATGGAGATGGTGTTAGTGGTGGTGAAGAAGGAGGCAGCAGCACAGTTGTGTGGTGTTTTTTATTTTATTTTTTTTTTTATTTTATTTTTTTTTTTACAAGTGTTGGCAACAGATCTGCTAATAATTCAGGTAATAGTGGCACACACTTTTCGCGGGGACAAGTCCCCGCTGAAAGGTGGTCTTGTCTTTTTGCGCACACTTTTAGCGGGGACATGTCCCCGCTAAAAGTTTTCGTAATTCGCCAAAACATTTGGCGGGATAAAGTAAATGCTTAGAGGGAAAAACGAAAATATTGGTAACATCTTTTAGCGGGGACATGTCCCCGCCGAAAGTGTGCACAATTTTTATTAACTTAAATCAATGTTAATTAAACCATTTAAATTTAATTATTTATAATTAATTTAAATCATTTATGATTTATTTAAATCATTTAAAATTATATATAAATCATTAATAATTAATTATTTTTATGAATCATTTATAATTATAATTAAATCATTTAAAATTGTTTTTAATTCATTTTTATTATGTTAAATCATTTATAATTAATTTAAATCATTTAAAATTATTTTTAAATCCTTTTTAATTAAGTTAAATCATTTATAATTATAATTAAATCATTTAAAATTGTTTTTAATTCATTTTTACACGAGATGTTAAACGAACGAGTCGAGATGATGTGGTATTACACGAGATGTTAAACGAACGAGTCGAGATGATGTGGTATTACACGAGATGTTTAACGAACGAGTCGAGATGCTGTGGTATTACACGAGATGTTAAACGAACGAGTCGAGATGATGTGGTATTACACGAGATGTTAAACGAACGAGTCAAGATGATGTGGTATTACACGAGATGTTAAACAAATGAGTCGAGATGCTGTGGTATTACAAGAGATGTTAAACGAACGAGTCGAGATGATGTGGTATTACACGAGATGTTAAACGAACGAGTCGAGATGCTGTGGTATTACACGAGATGTTAAACGAACGAGTCGAGATGCTGTGGTATTACATGAGATGTTAAACGAACGAGTCGAGATGATGTGGTATTACACGAGATGTTAAACGAACGAGTCGAGATGATGTGGTATTACACGAGATGTTAAATGAACGAGTCGAGATGTTGTGGTATTACACGAGATGTTAAACGAACGAGTTGAGATGATGTGGTATTACACGAGAACACGAGATGTTAAACGAACGAGTCGAGATGCTGTGGTATTACACGAGATGTTAAACGAATGAGTCGAGATGATGTGGTATTACACGAGATGTTAAACGAACGAGTCGAGATGATGTGGTATTACACGAGATGTTAAACGAACGAGTCGAGATGCTGTGGTATTACACGAGATATTTTCCCACCTAACAACTTTTATCAACTCACAATATAAACTCACACACACTCATCTAACCCGTATCATCTCACACACACACTCATCTCACTATATCTCTCTCTCTCTAGCAGTTTCCATTTTCCGGCGACACCAGCAGTTTCTCAACTCGTTCTATTATTTGTGCGTACAAATTTAAAATATAAAGGACATTCAATAACAACAACATTTTATTAAACAACAACAACAACATTTTATTAAACAACAACAACAACAGCAAACAACAGCAATAACAACGATAAAAGTACTACATATGAAATTTATCCATGTCACCTACAAGGTCACGGAGTATTGCATCCGACTGACATGCGTGGTCGTGGTTGGGATACGTTGCCATGTCAAGTTTTGCCTCCAGCACCCTTAATTTTGTTTCTAGCACCTGTTTTTGTGCCTCCAGCAAGTTTATTCTAAGATTTTTTTTTCATGACAGTTTGAGCACATTTTTGGAGCAGATCCAGAACCGCTTGATGTTGAAGCTCCCAGAGAACCGATCATCATTTTGGCGAGTCGTTCCTCCTTCCATAAAAAAAAAATTACATCCATGGTCATCTGTCCCAGGCTGTTAAAGAGTAAAAACTATTATTTTTAACAACTAACCAAATTATTTATATAATACATGAAAAAATATGTAATTGTTCACCTGCGAGAAAGGACACGCATAGTATAGTTTACCACGGGAGTAAGATTTACACGATTCTCGCAGAATCACGTCTCCTCGTTCACAAGGACAAGGAAAAGCTTCAAATTCTGCCATCTTCTTCACCATGATAACAGTGTATGTTTGTGGTTGTGAGGTTGAGTGGTTGAATCGTGACCGGGGTGGCCCGATCTACAAGTTGAGGTGATAAAAGGTGCTAGCCAGAAAAAGATTTCGGCGGCCGAAAAATGTTGGTGTCGCCAGAAAACAGAAACTGCTAGAGAGAGATAGAGAGAGAGAGATATTATGAGATGAGTATGTGTGTGTGTGTGTGTTTATATTGTGAGGATAAGGTGTTAAGTAGAAAAAAAGTTGTTAGGTAAAACCATTGCATATCGACTCGTTCGTTTAACATCTCATGTATAACCATTGCATATCGACTCGTTCGTTTTACATCTCATGTATAACCATAGCATCTCGACTCGTTCGTTTAACATCTCATGTATAACCATTGCATCTTGATTCGTTCGTTTTACATCTCATGTATAACCATTTCATATCGACTCGTTCGTTTAACATCTCATGTATAACCATTGCATCTCGACTTGTTTGTTGTTTCTTGTGTTATTCTTGTTGTTTGTTGTTTCTTGTGTTATTGTTGTTGTTTGTTGTTTGTTGTGTTATTGTTGTTGTTGTTTAATAAAATGTTGTTTGTTGTGTTGTGTTATTGGTGTTGTTGTTGCTTTACCACTAGAAATCGTAAAATTCTATCCAAACACTCAAGATTGTAATTATTAATCTAAAAAAACGTCCACAGTAAGAACCTAAGCAGTTTATAAAGGAATCCGAAACACCACACAAGAGTTGTAAATCGGATACATTTTCCTACAGACTCAAACTAAACAACTCGACAAGCAAACGAACCAGATCAAATGAAACAACTCAAACTAAACAACTCGACAACCAAACTAAACAACTCGACAACCAAATGAAACAACCCGTTTACTTTTTTTTTGTGGCTAACTCCCGCTTTGCTCGAACTCGCACCACCTCTTTCTTTCCTTGCTCTCATTTCCTTGAGATATGCAAACGTAGCTTCAAGACTTGTTATTCTATTTTCCAGATTATCAACAGCAGCAACTTCATCAAACGTGCTTTCAGCTTTATCCTCACCTCCAACAGTAGCAGCTTGAGCTTCAGCAGCATCTACCTCTTCCAAATACTCTCTATAGTATGACTTTTTCCTCAACCATACCAGAATCCGATCTCTTTGCCAAGGTGCACAGTTAAAATACGAACCATTTTCATCAAAAGTTTCCACGCCCCAATGATTTATAATTTCATTATACAGGAGCTCGTGTGATAAAGCCTTTGCCCACTCTTGTTCCAACGTTAAACCATCCATTGTTATGTGTGTTTTGTAATTTTTTCCGAATTTACGATAGTTAATATGTGTTATGTGTATGATATAATATATATTGCAGTTTGGGGGGGAATTTGGCGCCTAAACTTTTGGCGGGGACATGTCCCCGCCGAAAGATAGCATGTAACTTATGAAAACAACTTTTTAGCGGGAACATGTCCCCGCTAAAAGTGTGGCGGGAAAAATACGCGGGCACAAGTAAGGGTAACTATTTTGGTCAAAGCCACAAAATAATACAAATACTTTCGGCGGGGACATGTCCCCGCCGAAAAGTGAGCGTTGAAAATCTTTTGGCCGGTCAGCGAAGTTGTGTGCCAGCTCAGCGCCGTTTTTGTCGTTTAGTGACTTTCGGCGGGGACAAGGGCGTCGCCGCCGAAAGTCTCCTCGCCCGTCGTGTTGATTGTTGTAGTGTATATTCAAATAATTATGAAAGTATATAACTTCAGATATGATTGACTAAAGGTCTCTTGGTCCAACGGTATCTGAGTGGCCCATCAACCTACCTAGACATTTTGGGTTAAAGTCTCGTTAGAGACATATGAGATAGAATTTGTAAGATAGATAGTGTAGGTTGAAATTTGCAGTTCTAAAAAAATAAAATAAAATAAATAAATAAATAATAAAAACTTCATATATGATTGATTTTGATTTATATATAGATACCTAACTCATGTGTCTAATATTCATCATGTGACACATGAAATATGCATTTTCTCTCTCATAATTTTCGCTCTTAATTTTGCCACATGTTATGATTTTAAAGTTAAGCATGTATTTAAGTATAAATTTTAGTAATGCATATCATTTTCCTTATAAATAAAGAGTAGATTGATTTGTTGCCTTTCAAAATTAAAAGGGGTTCGGTCACACAGATTTTTGGAAGGTTTTGCTGCAAATACGAATTAGAAAAGAGAAAATGATATACATCCAATTTCCAAAACAAATTTCAAAAACAAAAACAAAATAAAAAATAATAATAAAAATAAAAATCAGATTTCGTCAAAATGCTTATTTTTAGTGCACACTATGCTAATTTTATAAAAGGGTTCATAAGAGCCATATATGAGGATGTGTGAGGTGTGCTATCACCTCAACTTTTTAAAAACCTAAAGATGTACATCTCGTTATATATTTGAATCCTCAAATTAACTTTCAACAAAAATTGTTAAAGTAATATAATTCTATGATGTAAATATTTTTTACATATGAAGTTAGATCCTCAAAATACTACTATGTTTTTTGTTTCAATGATTGTTATGGTATACTTTTAAATATCATATTTATTTATCATTTAAGTTTTTGCACAAGGCTTAGTTTAGCTAAGAACTGAGGTTAATAGTAAAATAAATAAATAAATAATAAAATGCTCTACTTTCTGTTTTTGTTTACTTGGGTCATTCTACTATTTTAGTGGTTTTTTAGCTCACTGTAATATGGAAAATATTCATTATCCTCATTGTACTATCATAATCGACAAATACTCGTATTTAAAGGTTAAAATTACAAGATGTAGTCAAAATATAAATTAAAATCAAAATCTTATTTTTCTTCTTGGAGGATAAAGAGATACTAGTATAACAAAGATTTAAAGAAGAAAAATTAATAAAAAGAAATATTTGTTAAAAATACTCCGTAACTTATAAAAGTGAGATAGAAGTATCGTGTTGGATGACATGACACGTGATATGGACACTTTAAAAGAGTAGCCAATTCATATTAGGTACCCAATTACCAAAATGATCTAAATGTTCTTTTATAAAACTATAGAAATAGTTATGGGACTTAAGTGAACAAAATGCAAAGTATGGTGACTTAATTAGCAAATTTTAATAGTACAATGACTTTATTAGCAAGTTTTGATAGTATAAGGATTCAAAAAAAATATAAAAATAATAGAGTGACACAATTGAACAAAAACACAAAATATAATAACTTTTATGTATATTAACTACTTTATAAAACTCACAAAAAATGCATAAAGCAGATGCAGTTTAAATAGTGGCCGAAATTCTCGCCGATATGAGTATTGGCAAAAAAAAAATCATCTTTTTTGAAATTTTTCTAGAGAATTGGATAAGTGTTATATATGATACTATAACGAATATTGTTGTGATTAACATATATAAACGTTTTCCGATTTGATTTGAAAGTACGTTGTATAGTGAAATGGTGTGGATGATAGAGTTAATATCAAATGAGAAGAATACTTAAATAAATAATAATACGAGAGAAGAATAATTAAAATGATAATACGAGAAATAACCATAACTACAAATTTATGATAGAGTAGACGGCTCAAACCCGGTTGCGGGCTTTGAGCTTTTTAGGGTTTATCATTATTTGTGGTCTATAAGTATTGCTTAATAATGAAAAGTTATCTACGGGGTCTGATCCTCAAACTTGTGGATAAATTGAGCCGCCTCCTCTATTTCATCCCGTCAAACTCTAGCCGTCACTATTTATCCCTTCTCCAGAAGAAGGGGAAAAAAAAAGCCTTTTGATGCTTGTTTATTTTTTACTTTTATTGTTGCTGCTGTTTGAAGATTGATTCCGCTTGCCTTCGGTTATTTTCATTAAAAAAAAAAAAAAAAAAAAAAAAAAAAAAAAAAAAAGGTTTAAGATTTCATTATTAAGCAATACTTATGAACTACATATAACGATAAACCCTAAAAAGCTCCATTATACACATCATTAATACGTATTTTTGAGATCTGATCTGTTCTTTAGAATCGTCTATTCATTGTGCACACAATGATTAGTTTTAATTTCATTGTTGATAAGATTTGGTAAAACCCCCAAATTCGTCATGGATTTGTATGTTTCATTCAATTAGGTTTCAATTTCCTGTATATAGTGTTAATTGTTCATAATGTCGATTAAACAAAGAAAAATGAAAAGAAAAATCAAAATTCCAAACAAATATGGTGATTCAATTAGTAATTTGGGGAAGAATAGAGATGTTGTTGATGATTGTACTGGGAGTGTGGATGAACAGGTGGGAAGTGATGATGTAAGCATAAGTAAGTGTGAGATAAGTGGAGAAGCTGAATGTAATAAGAGTTGTAAGGAGAAGGGGAATATGAGTAATGGTAGTTGCAGTGATGATGTAAGTAAAGGTAATTTGGAAGATGAATTGGAGAAAGCTAGGTTTGAGAATAGGAGGTCATTGGATGAAGAGTTTCCACTGCTGAACAACACTTTTGGTACCACTGTAAGTCCTTCTAGCGCTGCTAAGACTAGTACTGTACCTGATGTCTATGTTATCAATGAGTCCAATGGTAGTAAGAAAACTAAAGATATAAATTCAATGAATACTGAAAAGAATAGGACTTATGGTAAGGGTAGTAATGCTAAACAGGTGTTTGAGAAATCATTTGTTAATACAGTCAAAGAAAATGAAGAAGAAATTGATAACAAACTTAAACTGTCACACCCCCAAAATACCTGAATGGCAGCGGAATGGAATACCTGAGGGTGTAACGGATCATAGCACACAAGCAAGGAAATATTGAACGACCTAAAGTGTCGTTTATAAAATACATCGTTTGATTCATTCAAAATATCAAAGTTATAAAACATAGGTCCCAAAAGTTAGAAAAGGTTTAGAGAAACAAGTTTAGTACAATCAAACGATAGTTCAAAGTGCATGAAATCCAAAAGAGACGCGTCATCCTTGATACACAAAGTGACTCCATGCAATGCCATGAGAAATGCCTTAGATACCTGAGAAATACATTGCGAAAAACGGTCAACATAAAGTTGGTGAATAATCATAGGTTTATAAGTAAAATCAAGTGTACAAATGCCATAAGTAATGCCATGAATTAGGATGTCCGGAAAGTATATACATTGGCTCTTAAGCTCATGACCCCGAAGCTAGACGATACTTGGCCCCAATGAGTGTTTACCAGGCACTCTAATAATAAAGACATGAAATGCATTCGTTCCATTTGGAGCAACCCAAACACGAATGGAGGCGTCACCCTCGATAGATCTATCCACTCACTCTCGCTTAGTACTAGAAATTAACGGTCCATGATATAATAAGGGGACTTGTCAAGACGTGGTAATTAGGCAACTTAAGCAATGTATGAATTTTATACTTAGGCATGTACACGAAAATAAGTAATGCAATGTATTCTCCCCCGTGGGATTTGAAATCAAAATATAGAATTAAAACGGGGCTATGAGAACTCACCTCGAAGTAATGGTCCAAAGATGGTGCAATGAGGTGAAAGTAGTCGGGACAATGAGGCGCGAGTACTAGCCGCAACCTAAATGAATAACCATGATCTAACTTAGATCAAGCCGTAATGAAATGAATGCACATGCACATGATACTCATACCACTCGTAATTTGAAAATACTAGTTATCGTCGTAGAAAATAGATTCCATACTTAGGAAAATAAGTCCTTACATAGGAGTATATAACTTGTCGTACTATCTCGTTAAAAAGTGTTAGGGTTAAATTCCTTGTATTGAAAACCTTGAAATATGTCGTTAAGTCGTATAAGTATTCTCTCGGGTCATACGTATTCGTTTGATAAGAAGATAGTCCTTAGTAATATTTACTAGAAAATATACCGTTTAGCGCGTACGTTGTTATTTTTATTTGTGTCCATATATATATATATAGTTTGACGATGTTAGAATGGGTATAACTTTGTCGTTTCAAGCTCGTTTTCCTTGTTCTTTATGTCCACGGATTCGTCTTTGTGTATACTAGTATATTTTAGACAACTCGGCTCTTTTAAGTTACGTTTAATGCTTCAAAATACCCATCGTATTCTGCCCAACAGCAAGCAGTTTTCTGGAAAAGTAGTTTTCGTCGTTAAGTTTGCAAAAATCATAACTCCTTCGTTATAAACTCGTTTTAATCCGTTCTTTCGCCTAAAGTTTCGTTTTTGAATGTATTTTCTAAATCTTTGGTCAAAACTTAGTCATCATCCACTGATTTTCCCACGAAATTAAAATAAGGACAGTAGGTATTTCAAAAGTTTCAAAAATCATTTCCAAGTCTCTAAACTAGTTCCATCCTCCACCAATCCACTTTCAAACACCACAAGACTAATCTAATCCTACCATACACCTTCTTAGGGTGTCATGGGTCCTAAAATATCATCAAACCACTAGGTCTAACAAGAGTTTCATATGTTTCCATTTCTAGTGCTTCAAAGTTAAAATATACAAAAATGAAGTGGTACAAGATGATGCATGTATAAGATCTTGTAAGAAAATTATATGAACATAATAATAACTTGTAAAAATCATAAAAATGAGTTTGTATACTTACTTGGTGGTTTAGAGAGTTTAGATGATAAAAAGCTTACTAATCCTTGAGTTTTTATTTCAAAACTCTAACAAGGATGATTATACTAACTAGTTTATGATATGATCTTGTAAAATTTACCCTCCTTGCTCCTTGTTTATCCCAAATCGAACCAAACACCAAAGAAAATGAGAGAAAAACTTGCTAAGTGTAAGTAAAAAGTGATTTTAGTGATAACTAATGAGAAAAAGTTTAATATATACTAGAGACATAAGTTTGGTGGACAATTAATAAGGTTGGTGAGGTATTAAAGTTGGAAGACCTTTAGGGGGGGGGGGGGGGGGTTGGCCGGTTTTGGGGAGGGAAAAGGGGAAAAATGTTGGGTAGTTAGTTAGTAAAAATTAGTGTTAGTAGTTAAGTATAATTAGGTTAGGTTTAGGTTTAAGGTTTAATCGGGTACCGGGTTTGTTAAAAATAAGTTTTGTTGAAGTTATTTGGGACGTAATAAAGTTATAAAAGTTGTAAAAATAAGTCGGGTACAAGTACGGAGAGTTAGGGTGATTATCGTTCAATTTTGGTGAAAACCGGCGTTATTAAGTTAAACGTACGATACGTAATAGTTAAATTTCCAAAATACCGGGTAAATTAATATTATAGTTTTTATATTATAGAAATGAGTATAAAAATGTATTAGGATCATAGTCGGGAGTGTCGGACACGTTAGACACATTTATAGTTCGCGTATTAGCGTTTATTAAAATAAACGTACGTAGATCGTTAATCGTACCAAAAGTATTAATTTAGTTATCCTACGAGTGGAATAGTATGCACGTGCCCTAATGATGATATGCAGACTATTTCTAGTCCGTATGAAGTGTCCCTGACAATAATGCATGAATTCGCTCCTGAACCAATACGGTTACGCGAATTTGAACACTCGTAAACTAACTTTACGATGACATGAATAATGCACGTGAATAGTGGTTTTCTCTCGGAAATGAATAGTGTCAAGTGAATAGTAAAATTTCTGAATATGTCTCGGAATGTCAAATTGACCTCAAAAACGATGAATAGTAAAACGATGAATAGTGATCGATGAATAGTAATTTGTGAATAGTAGAATATCGAAGTTTGGAAAAATGACCTGAAATTGTGGGTTGTGACAGTCGCCCATCCAAAAAGGAATTCAGTCCCTGAATTCAGTCAGTGTTGGTCTCGGTACTAGGCTCGGTGAAAAGTTGTGGATACTTGCGTCGCATTTGGTCTTCCCGTTCCCAAGTAAACTCGGGTCCTCTTCGAGAATTCCAACGAACCTTCACGATCGGAATTCGACTTTGTTTCAACTGTTTGATCTCGCGATCCATTATTTCAACTGGTTCCTCCACAAAGTTAAGCTTGTCATCGAGTTGTATTTCTTCTAATGGTATAATGGCAGACTCGTCCGAAAGACATTTCTTGAGGTTCGAAACATGAAACGTGTTATGTACGTTGCTAAGTTCTGACGGAAGTTCAAGTTTGTAAGCAACCGGACCAATCCTTTCCAGGATCTTGAATGGTCCAATGTATCTCGGGTTCAATTTCCCGCGTTTTCCAAAACGTATCACGCCCTTCCAAGGCGAGACTTTCAACATAACTTTGTCTCCGATCTGGAATTCCAATGGTTTGCGTCGAACATCGGCGTAGCTTTTCTGTCGACTTCTAGCAGTTTCGAGTCTCTCTCGAATTTGAATGATCTTTTCTGTTGTTTCTTGTACCATCTCTGGGCCAGTACATTGTACTTCACCGACTTCGGCCCAACAAACTGGAGATCGACACTTACGACCATAAAGTGCCTCAAATGGTGCAGCCTTAATGCTAGAATGGTAACTGTTGTTGTAAGAAAACTCGATTAACGGCAAATGGTTAGCCCAACCATTTCCAAAGTCAATCACACATGCTCTAAGCATGTCCTCAAGTGTTTGTATAGTTCTCTCACTCTGACCATCGGTCTGAGGATGGTAAGCAGTGCTCATGTCTAATTTGGATCCAAAAGAATCTTGTAATGACCGCCAAAAGTTTGAAGTAAAACGACTATCTCTGTCGGAAATGATGGAAACTGGTGCACCGTGTCTTGAGACTATTTCCTTGACATAAAGTCTAGCAAGTTGTTCCATTGAATAAGTCTCTCTAATGGGTATGAAATGAGCTGATTTGGTAAGTCGATCAATGATTACCCAAATAGCATCGAAACCTCCTGACGTCTTTGGAAGTTTAGTGACAAAATCCATAGCAATACGTTCCCACTTCCATTGTGGAATCTCCGGTTGTTGAAGTAACCCTGACGGTTTCTGGTATTCGGCTTTCACTTTAGCACAAGTAAGACATTTGCTGACGTACATAGCTATTTCTGCCTTCATATTCGGCCACCAATAAAGCTTCTTGAGATCCTGATACATCTTATCAGAACCTGGGTGAATAGAGTACTTCGACTTGTGTGATTCATGCATAATCAATTCTCGCACTCCACCATAGAGTGGTATCCAACTTCGGTCCTTGAAGCATAACACTCCATCCGATCTCTTTACAAAGCCATTTTCGCTTTCTGGCATACCATAAAGTTTCTCACGCGGTCGGTTTTCTTCCTTGAGAGCCTCAATCTGAGCTTCTAAAATTTTCGATGGCAGTGGCGAAATGATAGTCATTCCTAATGACCTGACTCTCAAAGGTTTGAGTCGTTCTTTTCGGCTAAGTGCATCTGCTACAACATTCGCTTTCCCTGGGTGATATCGGATTTCACAATCGTAATCACTCAACAACTCTAGCCAACGACGTTGTCTCATATTAAGTTCCTTCTGATCGAGTATATGCTGTAAGCTCTTGTGGTCGGTAAAAATTACACACTTAGTACCATAAAGGTAGTGTCTCCAAATCTTGAGTGCAAAAACTACCGCACCCAATTCCAAGTCGTGAGTAGTGTAATTCTTCTCGTGTATCTTAAGCTGTCTAGATGCATAAGCTATCACCTTCTCGTTTTGCATTAGCACAGCTCCAAGTCCTTGATGCGAAGCATCGCAATATACCACAAAGTTCTCAATACCTTCAGGTAGTGACAAAATCGGTGCGCTACACAGCTTTTGTTTCAATAGTTGAAATGCGGACTCTTGTTTTTCTCCCCACTCGTACTTCTCATTCTTTTGTGTCAGTTTCGTCAATGGCTTTGCTATCTTAGAAAACCCTTCAATAAACCTTCTGTAATATCCGGCAAGTCCTAGGAATTGACGAATTTCCGTAGGAGACTTGGGCGTAGCCCAATCCTTAACTGCCTCAATCTTTGCCGGGTCGACTTGTAAACCTTGGCTATCAATGACGTGACCAAGAAATTGAACTCTACGTATCCAAAAGTCACACTTTGAAAATTTGGCATACAATTGCTCCTTCTTGAGTACTTCCAGGATTGTTCTGAGGTGTTCTTCGTGATCTTCCTTACTCTTGGAATAAATCAAGATATCGTCAATGAATACGATCACAAACTTATCAAGATACGGTTTGCACACCCTATTCATGAGATCCATAAATACCGCAGGTGCGTTAGTTAATCCAAAAGGCATCACTTGAAACTCATAATGACCATAGCGTGTTCTAAATGCCGTCTTCGGGATATCCTCTTCCCGAACTTTAAGTTGATGGTAACCGGATCTTAAATCAATCTTGGAATAAAAACTAGAACCTTGTAACTGGTCGAACAAGTCGTCAATTCTTGGGAGTGGATAACGGTTCTTAACCGTTAACTTGTTCAGCTCACGATAGTCGATGCACATTCTGAAAGTTTCGTCCTTCTTCTTCACAAACAAAACCGGTGCTCCCCAAGGCGAGGAACTCGGTCTAATGAATCCTTTGTCCAAAAGTTCTTGCAATTGATTCGACAATTCTTGCATTTCCGAAGGTGCAAGTCTATATGGTGCTCGTGCAATCGGTGCAGCTCCTGGCACTAATTCAATTTGAAACTCAACTTGTCGTGTAGGCGGAAGTCCTGGCAACTCTTCCGGAAAAACTTCTTGAAATTCCTTAACAATTGGCATATCTTCAAGTCGTTTCTCATCCGACCTCTTCTCCGTGATGTGAGCCAAGAATGCATAACAACCTTTCTTGATGTACTTCTCGGTTTTAATGCACGATATAATACTGAGTCTAGTTCCACTTCGCTCTCCGCGAACAACCAAAGTTTCACCGTTATAAGGAAGGTGAACAACTTTCTCATCACAAATAATTCTCGCTCGATGCCGAGATAACCAATCCATACCGATCACAACGTCGAAACTTCCAAGTTCTACGGGCATGAGGTCTATATTAAATGGATGGTTTAGGAAATTTATAGTGCAACCACGGATAATGGTGTTGGTGTTAACTAAAGATCCATCGGCTAATTCAACGATATAGGAAATGTCTAATGGGGTTGGTTCTATGTTAAGCAAAGGTGCAAATGCAATAGAAACAAAACTTCTATCCGCTCCTGAATCAAATAAAATGGATGCATAACGATTATTAACGAGGAACGTACCCGCAACAACATTCGGGTCTTCTTTGATATCGTCTCCTCCCATGACATAAGCTCTTCCTCGAGCCATTCCATTTTGGTTTCCTGTTCCTTGATTCTTCTTCTTCGGGCACTCATTCTTAAAGTGTCCAAGTTCTCCACAGCCAAAACACGTTACCGATGGTTTCTGATTGTCACCCACGATTGGAAGTCTACAATCTTTGATGTGGTGACCAAGCTTCTTGCAATTGCCACAAATATCTGGACAACGACCTGGGTTATGATGCTTCTGACACCTTTCGCACTTAGGTAGGTTACCAGTGTAACCTTTTCTGTCATTTGGTCCTGCAGCATAAACCTTTGCTACTTCCTGTCTCTTAGGTGGCGGCTGAACAGCATTTCCACCTTGGTTGTAATCAAACCTCCTCTTGTTGTTGTTATTGTTGTTTGGATTGTTGTTTCGGTTATTGGGATAGTTGCGGTTCTGATTGTTGTTATAGTTGTTGTTGTTCCGAGTGTTGGTGTAGTTGGTGTTGTTTGAACGGTTATTGTTGTTGACAGCAGCTTTCCCTTTGACCACTTGAACCATGAGTTTCTGAGTTATACGAATAGCCTCTTCCATTGATTGAGGATCAAAAGAAATCACATCTCCTCGAATACTTTCAGGCAATCCACCAACAAAGTTTTCCATCTTTTTCTCATCATCGGGAACCATATTTGGACACAGTACAGCCAACTCTTGAAACTTCCTGATGTAAGTCTCGATATCATCGCCTTTAGTCACCAGCTCATAAAATTCCGTTTCCATCTTTTGCACCTCAGTTCGAGGGCAAAACTTCTTTGTCATCAATTTCTTGAATTGATCCCAAGTGAGTTTGTGAGCATTTTCCATACCAATGGGCTGAGCATATGAATTCCACCAAGACATAGCTTCATCCAGAAGCATACCTGTAGCAAATTTTACCTTGCTAACATCCGGGCATTCACACATGAGAAATACATTCTCAGTCTTTTCAAACCAGCGGATTAAAGCAACCGCTCTTTCAGTGCCCTTAAATTTGACGGGATCACTAATCTTGAAATCTTTCCATGTACATCCACGCCTAGCAGTGGGTGGTTCAACGACCTCTGTATTTGAAGCAACCTCAGCAGCCCTTGCAGCAACCTCAGCTCTCTCAACCTCCAGAGCTTCTGCAATACTATCCCTGACCAACTTGCGGATAGCGGCTTGAGTCATAGCGGACGTTTCTGGTGCAGTCTTACTCTTCCTTGGTGCCATACTTCTGATAAATCACAATGGAAATAACCATGAGAAAAATCATAATAGAAATAGTCATCGTACCAAAGATATACACCCACAACACGTATATAAATATACAACCCCAACAATATAAATACAACCACGACACGTACGAGTACAACCACAATCTGTCTAGATATCACCACGACAAGTGTATATATACAACCACAGCAACCACGTCACGTATATATACATCCACAACCTGTGTCGATACAACCACAACATGTACGAATACAACCACGACATGTACAAATGCGATAATAATAAAGAGCAACCACGAAACATCATAAATATAATCACAACACATGAATATAATACATGAAAATTTCGGCCGACATGGACCGATATAATATATAGCACAACATTTCCACATAGTAGAGTCGCACTTGATAAGATTTGTTTGTACAACAATCAAAAGGATACAAGTTCTTGAACTATGTCCCACATCCCGGGACTAGGAAAATAATACAAGCTAATATAATACCAGTCTACGTCTAGGCTCCTCCCGGTGCTCTAGATGGTCCAGGCTCTCCCCTCAAGCGGCGAATCTCACGATCCATCGCCACCACAATCTCCTCAAGATGCTCAAGTCGTAACCGAGAAGAAGCATCCCTACGCTCCAAAACAACTACCCTCTCTCGAAGCAATGTCAACTGGTCTACCTGCTCCCACTGGGTCTCCTGTGTCGCCTGAGCTCTATCTCGAATCTCAGGTAACTCATCCCTAAGTAGCTCAATCTCCTCCTGATGCCTCAACTGTCGTGCCTCGAGTCCATGGTAAGACACATCAATACTAACCCTGCCCTGAACCAAGTCCTCAACCTGCTCCTCAACAGTCTCAAGTCTAGTGGTAATGATCTCATCAACTCTATACCCCAACCTATCTACTTGCTCCTGCTGAGCACCCATCTGATCCTCTAATGTGACGGCTGTAGGGCTCCTAGCCGCAGCAGCTCTAGAACTCTCACCTATGTGGTACTCTGGTGGTGGTGAAAAGTCATCAGTCTCAGTGGTAGGTGAATCTGGAGTGGTAAGCCTTGCACGCTTCCTGAGCGGCAAGAGTGAGGTAGGCATAGGAGTAGTAGTGGGTATGGCTGGTGGTGGTGGTGTAGGCACAGTAGGATTAGGAAGATTCCTAAAAGTACATGTAGCAATACGAACTCTCTTCCTAGGACCCTGAACAGTCTTCTCCCTAGGAAACATAAGTCTCGGCTCTGAATGGATAGTAGTAGTAGGGATGATGGTATGTCAGTAGGTATAGTAGGATGGACATGGGGAGTAGGAGCCGTCTCCTCCTCCTCGAAAGGTTCGGTATCATCATCTGACGCCAAAAGTGGCAACTCAGGTGTAGGAGAAACAAGTGGTGAAACAGCAGTGGAGGACACAGAGTCCTCATCATCAGAATCTGATATGGTGTAAAGTATGACAGTGTCGGGATACGAAGACATGTCTCTGTGATAATCAAGGTGAAATAAATAAATAACTCGTAATATGGCATCACCAAAAATAAGTAAATATGCACTTATGATGAAATGATGATATGCTATGATGGTGTGGTTATAGTCTAGGGTCAATGATGCAACCTAGTTCGCTATAACCTTAGCTCTGGTACCAATCTGTCACACCCCCAAAATACCTGAATGGCAGCGGAATGGAATACCTGAGGGTGTAACGGATCATAGCACACAAGCAAGGAAATATTGAACGACCTAAAGTGTCGTTTATAAAATACATCGTTTGATTCATTCAAAATATCAAAGTTATAAAACATAGGTCCCAAAAGTTAGAAAAGGTTTAGAGAAACAAGTTTAGTACAATCAAACGATAGTTCAAAGTGCATGAAATCCAAAAGAGACGCGTCATCCTTGATACACAAAGTGACTCCATGCAATGCCATGAGAAATGCCTTAGATACCTGAGAAATACATTGCGAAAAACGGTCAACATAAAGTTGGTGAATAATCATAGGTTTATAAGTAAAATCAAGTGTACAAATGCCATAAGTAATGCCATGAATTAGGATGTCCGGAAAGTATATACATTGGCTCTTAAGCTCATGACCCCGAAGCTAGACGATACTTAGCCCCAATGAGTGTTTACCAGGCACTCTAATAATAAAGACATGAAATGCATTCGTTCCATTTGGAGCAACCCAAACACGAATGGAGGCGTCACCCTCGATAGATCTATCCACTCACTCTCGCTTAGTACTAGAAATTAACGGTCCATGATATAATAAGGGGACTTGTCAAGACGTGGTAATTAGGCAACTTAAGCAATGTATGAATTTTATACTTAGGCATGTACACGAAAATAAGTAATGCAATGTATTCTCCCCCGTGGGATTTGAAATCAAAATATAGAATTAAAACGGGGCTATGAGAACTCACCTCGAAGTAATGGTACAAAGATGGTGCAATGAGGTGAAAGTAGTCGGGACAATGAGGCGCGAGTACTAGCCGCAACCTAAATGAATAACCATGATCTAACTTAGATCAAGCCGTAATGAAATGAATGCACATGCACATGATACTCATACCACTCGTAATTTGAAAATACTAGTTATCGTCGTAGAAAATAGATTCCATACTTAGGAAAATAAGTCCTTACATAGGAGTATATAACTTGTCGTACTATCTCGTTAAAAAGTGTTAGGGTTAAATTCCTTGTATTGAAAACCTTGAAATATGTCGTTAAGTCGTATAAGTATTCTCTCGGGTCATACGTATTCGTTTGATAAGAAGATAGTCCTTAGTAATATTTACTAGAAAATATACCGTTTAGCGCGTACGTTGTTATTTTTATTTGTGTCCATATATATATATATAGTTTGACGATGTTAGAATGGGTATAACTTTGTCGTTTCAAGCTCGTTTTCCTTGTTCTTTATGTCCACGGATTCGTCTTTGTGTATACTAGTATATTTTAGACAACTCGGCTCTTTTAAGTTACGTTTAATGCTTCAAAATACCCATCATATTCTGCCCAACAGCAAGCAGTTTTCTGGAAAAGTAGTTTTCGTCGTTAAGTTTGCAAAAATCATAACTCCTTCGTTATAAACTCGTTTTAATCCGTTCTTTCGCCTAAAGTTTCGTTTTTGAATGTATTTTCTAAATCTTTGGTCAAAACTTAGTCATCATCCACTGATTTTCCCACGAAATTAAAATAAGGACAGTAGGTATTTCAAAAGTTTCAAAAATCATTTCCAAGTCTCTAAACTAGTTCCATCCTCCACCAATCCACTTTCAAACACCACAAGACTAATCTAATCCTACCATACACCTTCTTAGGGTGTCATGGGTCCTAAAATATCATCAAACCACTAGGTCTAACAAGAGTTTCATATGTTTCCATTTCTAGTGCTTCAAAGTTAAAATATACAAAAATGAAGTGGTACAAGATGATGCATGTATAAAATCTTGTAAGAAAATTATATGAACATAATAATAACTTGTAAAAATCATAAAAATGAGTTTGTATACTTACTTGGTGGTTTAGAGAGTTTAGATGATAAAAAGCTTACTAATCCTTGAGTTTTTATTTCAAAACTCTAACAAGGATGATTATACTAACTAGTTTATGATATGATCTTGTAAAATTTACCCTCCTTGCTCCTTGTTTATCCCAAATCGAACCAAACACCAAAGAAAATGAGAGAAAAACTTGCTAAGTGTAAGTAAAAAGTGATTTTAGTGATAACTAATGAGAAAAAGTTTAATATATACTAGAGACATAAGTTTGGTGGACAATTAATAAGGTTGGTGAGGTATTAAAGTTGGAAGACCTTTAGGGGGGGGGGGGGGGGGGGTTGGCCGGTTTTGGGGAGGGAAAAGGGGAAAAATGTTGGGTAGTTAGTTAGTAAAAATTAGTGTTAGTAGTTAAGTATAATTAGGTTAGGTTTAGGTTTAAGGTTTAATCGGGTACCGGGTTTGTTAAAAATAAGTTTTGTTGAAGTTATTCGGGACGTAATAAAGTTATAAAAGTTGTAAAAATAAGTCGGGTACAAGTACGGAGAGTTAGGGTGATTATCGTTCAATTTTGGTGAAAACCGGCGTTATTAAGTTAAACGTACGATACGTAATAGTTAAATTTCCAAAATACCGGGTAAATTAATATTATAGTTTTTATATTATAGAAATGAGTATAAAAATGTATTAGGATCATAGTCGGGAGTGTCGGACACGTTAGACACATTTATAGTTCGCGTATTAGCGTTTATTAAAATAAACGTACGTAGATCGTTAATCGTACCAAAAGTATTAATTTAGTTATCCTACGAGTGGAATAGTATGCACGTGCCCTAATGATGATATGCAGACTATTTCTAGTCCGTATGAAGTGTCCCTGACAATAATGCATGAATTCGCTCCTGAACCAATACGGTTACGCGAATTTGAACACTCGTAAACTAACTTTACGATGACATGAATAATGCACGTGAATAGTGGTTTTCTCTCGGAAATGAATAGTGTCAAGTGAATAGTAAAATTTCTGAATATGTCTCGGAATGTCAAATTGACCTAAAAAACGATGAATAGTAAAACGATGAATAGTGATCGATGAATAGTAATTTGTGAATAGTAGAATATCGAAGTTTGGAAAAATGACCTGAAATTGTGGGTTGTGACATAAACTGATTCCCACTGAACTTGAGGAAGGTAGAGAGGTTGTTGTATTTGAAGAGGACATTGTTAGAGAAGGAAGTAAGAATTGGCTTTTGACTTTATGTGGGAGATTTGTAGGTTGTAATATGACCTTTGCTGATTTGAGGTATAATGTGGGTAGAATGTGGGGTAAGCATGGATTGAGGGATATAATAGTTCAAAATGGAATGTATTTCTTTAAATTTAGGAATGTTGAAGGCCTCAATTATGTGCTTGAAAATGGACCTTGGATGGTGAGTAATAGGCCACTGATTGTACAGAAATGGGATCCTAGTATAATCATAGATAGGACTGATCCAGTTAAACTACCAATATGAGTGAAACTTTATAACATGCCTATGGAAGCTTGGAGTATTAAGGGAGTCAGTGTTGTTGCTAGTAGTCTAGGGAGACCCATTATTATGGATAAAATCACTGCTAAGGTATGTCATGAGGGGAATGGAAGAGTGGGATTTGCTAGAGTTTTAGTTGAAATTGATGCCGAAAAGGAACTTAAAGATAAGATTGAGATATGCTATAAAAATGAGGATAAAATGACCATGTATACTAAGTTTGTGAGAGTAGAATACACATGGATACCACCTAAGTGTAATCATTGTAAAGTTTTTGGACACCTGGATTCTACATGTATTCACAGACCTAGAAGTGAAGGTGACGAGACAAGAAAAGAGAAGGATATTGTTAATGAGAATGTTAGAGTAGAAAATGGGGAAAAACATAGTACTGATATGATGAGAAAAGAAGTAAATGATAATAGGCATAGAGCAAATGTTCAGAATCAGGGGGCTGGTAGAACCACTCATGGGGTGTTTGGGAGAAATAAGTATAAGAACAAAAGTAAGGTTGAGTTTAGACCTAAGGAAAAACATAATGGAGTAACAAAAGTGAATAGAACAAACTTGAACAATGTGGAGACTGAAAATAATGATAAACAAAATAAGGATAAGATGGATAAACAGCTTGTTCAGGAGCAGAATATGGAGAGTAATAAAGAGATTAATAGTCCTAAAAAAACTTGGAATGTTTATAAAGAGACTATTGAGGAACTTAGAAGTAGTGCTAATAAGTATGTTGTGCTGAGTAAATATGATGATGAAGTACCACAGAACATATCTAAAAATGAGGATATTGTTAATAAGTACTTAAAATACAAAAGAAAGCCTTTAGATGATGAAATTAGTAAGTGGTCACAGGAAATGCTAAATGAATTTAATAACAAATGGGAGGAGTTGATGAATGGAACTGAAGATATTGCAGAGGAGGTATTAGATGATGAATCTGAACTTGCTAAGAGTATGGAAATGAATGAATTGGGACGTAAAGGGGGGGATATCCTGTATAAGGGGGATGGAACTTCATCTAGCTTTCAATGAATACATTAAATACAGATATGAGAATTGCATCATGGAATGTTAAGGGAATGTGTAATAAGGATACTCAAAAAGAAGTTAGGAAATTCATTGCTGAAGAGAGGCTTAGTGTTTGTGCTGTTTTAGAAACTCATATAAGCCTTAAGAGAGTGGACAAAATTTGTAGTTTTGTGTTTGGGAATTGGTCTTGGTATACTAATGTTAGAGAATGTAGAAAAGGGTGTAGAATTGTTATTGGGTGGGATAATAACATTGTTGATGTCATGATTCTGAATTCCTGTGATCAAAGTGTCCTATGTTTGGTTGAAGTGATTCAAACCAAGGTTAAGTTCTATTGTTCTTTTACCTATGCTGCCAATTCTGGGAAAGAAAGAAAACTTCTTTGGAGGAGATTGGTTGGGGACAAAAGATTTGTGGATTCAAAGCCATGGGTTCTTTTGGGTGATTGGAATGTGAGTTTGAGTACTAGTGATCATTCAGAAGGGGGGGTCTTGTAAAACCAGAGATATGCTTGATTTCCAATAATGCATTGATGAAATTGAAGTGGAGGATCTGAACAGTACTGGTACACATTTTACTTGGATACAAAGCAGACTTAATCCTAGCAATGGGATTTTGAAAAAGATTGATAGAATCATGGGGAATGCTAAATTCATTGAAGAGTTCAGCTGTTCTCATGCTGTGTTCCTGCCTCACCTCACATCTGACCATTGTCCTGCAGTGTTGGTTCTCCCAAAGTCTTTTAATAAGAAGAAGAGAGCCTTCAAATTTGCTAACTATATAACTGATAAACCAGAATTTTTGGAGATTGTGAAAAAGGAGTGGAAGGATAATAATCAAGGCTGTGAGATGTTTAAGCTTGTAAAGAAACTTAAAACTATGAAGTATCATATGAAGAGGCTTAATTGGAAACATGGTAATTTGTATGAAAGGGTCCAAATGTGGAGAGATAAATTGAAGGACATTCAAAGCAAGGTTGATAAGAATCCTCATGATGCAGAGTTGAAGACAATGGAAGCCAGTTTTCTTAAAGAATACAACATTGCAGTTCAAGATGAGGAGAAATTTCTGTATCAACAAGCAAAAATTAATTGGATCAGAGACGGGGATAAAAATAGTAAGTTTTTTCATGCTTTATTAAAAGATAGATGTCATAGAAGCAGAATTGCAAAGATTTGTAATGAACAGGGTGACAAATTTGAAGCTCAAGAGGTTCCTGAACAATTTGTTGAGCATTTTAAAACCTTTCTGCGCAAAGATGTTCCAGTGCAAGATACTAGTAATTATGCTGAATTGTTCTGCAACAAAGTGATTAATGAAGATGCTGAGTATATGATAAGACCTGTGAGTGACTTGGAGGTAAAGTTGGCAATGTTTGATATTGATGATAATAAAGCTCCGGGACCTGATGGGTATACTGCAAGTTTTTACAAGAAAGCATGGTTTGTGGTAGGGGTTGATGTATGTGATGAGTTCATAAAAACTCATCATTTCTGTTCCTTTTTAAATACGAAAATAGTTAAAAACACACAGAAATACCACAAAATACTATAAATATCTTTGAATTGTGTTTTTATACGTTTCAGGTGTAAAAGGACTGAAAACAAAGGAAAACGTGCAAAGTTTGCACACTTGGCAAAATCAGTCCCTGAACTTTCAAGAAATGTCAGAAATGGTCCCTGGGAAAATTATATTGAAGAAAAGTCAACAACAGTCCCCCAGGAATCATGAAATAACAAATTTTACCCTTGAAGTTCAAAATTGCACAAATGGCAAAACAGGTCCCCCAAGTTTCATAAATGACAGTTTTAGTCCCTAGAAGTTTATTTTGGAATGAAAAGTCAACTTTAGTCCTTGGGAAGTCAAAAAAATATTCATTATAAGTCCCTGGATAAAAGTTTACACAAAATGACAACTTTTACCCCTCAAGTTACCAAATTGGCAAACTTAGTCCCTTGGTGTTTTAAAATGGAATTTTATCAAATAACACCCTTGTACTATTCATAATTTACAATTTGGAACTTTTTGATAACTTTTGGGAAATTACAATTTCACCCCCTCAACTTTGGTGAAATTACACAAATGGTCCTTTAAGGTTTAAAATTTGAAAAATACAATTATGGTCCTTGTACTATTAACATGTGGCAGGTATAGTCCCTTGAATGAAGTTTGGAAGCTTGTCACATCAGGTCCCTCAAGATTCAGAATTTACAAGATTAGTCCTTGGGCTAAAATAAATTACAAAACAAACGAATCCATTTATTTACCCTAAATCCAAATCCTTAAATATCCAAAACCCTTTAAAATCCAAAAGCCCAAACACTTACCAGGCCCAACACTTACCAGTCCAACCATCCTTTTAAATAAAACTGGCATTGACCCTTTGACCCGTCCCCTACCTCACACCCCTGCAACCTGCTCTCCACCTCCACCTTCATCACCACTTGCCTTCACCCTCCACCTAGACACTCTCTATCAACTCAACAAACAAAACCCACCTCCTAGGTTTACCCTAGGAGGAGACACCTATCACACCTACAACCTGCCATCACCCATACCCTGTAAAACACCCTGCAACACTCCAATACCAGCTCCCCTGCCTACCATTCTCACCCAATTGTCCCTTCAACCTCTAAATCAACCAATTAAACACCCTCACAGCTCCCAATTGCTATAATTGAATTTGGCGCCAAATTCCATTTGAACAGGTGTTGAGCTATTGGACACGTATCAAGGATGATGACTAGTGGGATTTGATCCTGATGACTCAGAGATCACCATGGGTCTATAAAAGGCAGAGGAAGAACAATGAGCAGGGTACCATTAGTTTAGGCTTTGGTCACATAGTGTAGCTTTACTGCTTTCTTCAATTCATGTAATTTAAAATGTTGTATTTTACACTGACAATGTAAAATCAAAACATTATTTACAGTTTTAATTAGTTTAAATTTAAATTTCAAGTTTTTAATTTATTGTCTTTAATTTTCCAAGCAATTTAAATTATTGTTGATTCATGTTGTTTAGTGGACTCTATAAGCCCATGTAAGCTCCTGACACAAGCTTTAAAGCTTTTAGATACATTACATCAGTCATAGTCTTAAAAAAATAAAAAAATACCAAAAATAAACAAGAAAATCAAGAAAAATCAAAAATAAGTGAAGAGGAAGGAGGAGGCAGGGCAAGGGTATTGATTTGGTCTGAAATGGTTCCATTGGTGTAGTGACAAGCCATTGGATGTGATTTTGGTCCTTGGGTTCTTTGTTTCTCAGCCTGTCAATAATTGTAAGCAATTTCCAATTTTTGCATAGTTTAGTTATTATTGTTTTTGTAGTGTAATTCTAGTTTAAATAGCTTTAATTAAGTTAACTTAATCTGTTTTAATTTTAAAATCATAAGTTGTAGTTTTAAAATTAAAAGTTGTAGTGTAATTTAAGTTTTTAAGAGGTGTTTGGCTTAATCTGTTTCCATGTATTAAGATTAGTTATTGTTGTTTCTTGTGGTTGTTTTATGTTACTTAGGTAATTTTAGAGCCACACAAGTCATTAACCTTGCAATTTCAACACAGAAAGTCAACTTAGCTTTCAAATTTCCTTAACAGTTAACTGTTAAGGAATTTGGGTTTAATAATCATGTAATTTGTTGTATTAATAGTCCAAATAGCTTAATTAGGGTAGAATTTAGCTTAATGTTACATAAGTAGTCATCTAGGATTAGTTTAAATTCATTTTAGTCAACTTAGGTATAAAACTTAAAAAGTCAAAATTGCATGTTCTTATAGTTTTTCCAATCTTGTAAGAATTTTTGTGATTTTTGTATTTAGGTTTAGGCTTTGATTTTTTTATATGTTGTAGTATGCTAGCTGAACTTTAGGAATCAGTAGTTTATTTATTTTTTAGATTTTTATTCTAGCTTGTAGAATAGCTTAAATTAGCTTGCAGTCAATAGGATGTCCTGTGCACAGCTATGAGTCTCAATCTCATTAGCTTGCACAAGCTTTTGTAGTTAGTTTTAGTATGTGAATTTTACTTTTCTTAGAAGCCCTTATGGCCAGCTTGTTATGCATACTCTTATTTTTCTTTTTAATGCTTTCTTGGACTGCTGATCAAGCTTATTATCTTGTTTAAAATCACTCCCTACACTGAGCAATCAGTGTAGGTGAGCCATTTTTATAAGCTCATAAAAAGCTTACCTGTGGTCAAAAGCTTATGTAAATTAGTTTTTTAGGAAGCCTTTGTGTCCATCTTTAAGTTTCAAAGCTCAAATCTCAATCACTAGCTTGTTCATTAGGGCTGCTCATAGCTTCTACTTTGTCCCATATCACTGAGTAAGTCAGTGTTGACAAGCACACTTCATAAGCTTCCCATAAGCTTATTTGTGGGCCTCAGCCCATGAATCTTGGCTTTTTGGGTAGCCTCCCAGATAAGCTTGTGGGATCAAAAGCTCTTTTTGATCCCTGAGCTTATTTGTGGGTCCCACTAAGGGCTGCAAAGTCCTTCTTGTGGCCTGCAAAGGGTTGTTTGGATCTGTGTCACATGGAAAGTGCTTATTTGCTTGTTTCAAGCTTATTTGTCAATCCCATGGTGCCACTTTGTTTATATCTGTTCATAATACATGTGCATACATATTTTTACTCTTAATTTACACTGTAGAGCTTTTTCAAGCTTATTATGAGCCTATTACTTCACTGTGAGCCAAAAGCTCAACTGAATGAGTCATAAGCCCATAATCTGCTTATTTCTAAGTTTATAGTTTTCATACTTGTCCATAATACTTATTCATACATATGTTTATAATTGGTTTCATTTAAAGAGCTTATTCCAAGCTTATGGCAAGTTTAAATCTCATCTGTGAGCCAAAAAGCTTCACAGATTAAGCCATAAGCTTGGCAATTGCTTATTTCTAATGTTTGTAAAGTTTAATTTTTGTTAAATATGTTTAATATCTGTATATAATCAGTTTAATAAAAAGAAAAAGCCAAAAAGAAGCTTTTAAGGCTAAGTGATAGCTTCTATTTAGAAGTTATTGCTTATTTGCCTATTTTGTGAACTGAGGACAAAATAAGCTCACACAGAGCTTATTTGTAAATTATAATAAGTTTTCATTCATTAAACTTGCTTGTAATTAGTTAGTAAATAGATTTGTAAAGTAAAAAATAAAAAATAAAATAAAGTAAAAAATTTGGGTGTGTGTGGGAGTCGAACCTGAGACCTCTCGCTAGTAACATGTATAATAACACACACCCTTCCAATAGCTCTGGGGCAACAGTTCCGTTTACTCTTGCAACATTAATGTACTTAACATGGTTTGGGTGCATTTGGCTTATTTGGACTATGTAGCTTATTCCAGCTTATTGGAATAAGCTGGTGACCCCCTTTTATTTTTCCTACCCTCCACATCTATAAATATACTTTCTGTAATTTTTTCACATTTTTTACTGTTCATATAATATGTATAATAATTAAAACAGTTTAAATATCTTTTAGTGAATAATAAGTAATATATTTTTTAAACAACTTATTTATAATTTTTATAAACTTTTTATATTTTTTATGGATTCCTGAGATGGTTAAGTATGTTTATAAAAAGTTTTAAAATTTTATAAATCAGTTTAGTATGTATAATAATTAAATTAGTTTAATTAAGTAAATAATAGTTTTAAATTAAGTTTGCTTAATTCTGTGAATAACATATAGTTTTTATATTTTTCTTAGCTTCTTATAATTATTTTAGAATTATGTAAAAAGTTTCAGATTTTAGTTTTCTAATTTACTATTTATAGTAATTCAATAATAGTTTTTAGAATTTAATAATAGTAAACAATTAATAATAAATAGAATAATTGTATAATAAATATATTTTTAGTTTCAGAAATTATTTTATAGTATTTTAAACTTTTCTAAGTTTTAATTTTATTTTTCTAAGCATTTTTTTTAGATTTTTCTTATTTTTAGGTAATTATTAAATAGTAAATAATAGTTTTTATTTAATAGTAATTACATAAATACTTGTAAAAATTATTTTAATTCATAAATAATTTTCTTATATTATTAGGATCACAAAAATATAAATTTCACATTTATGGGATTTGTATTGATTAGTTTTCAGTTTTATTTTGGTACATAGACGTTTATTTAAACGTAAACGTACGCGTTTTAAGTTTTTAGGTTTTCTTAACTTTTAAAATACATTTGTAATTATAAAGTAAATATTTTAAGTTATTTAATTTTCATTTAAGCCCCTAAGGCATGCAAATACCTACTGTAGTTATATTTGTTGTTTTGTACGTTTACGTTTATTTGAACCTAAACGTACGTTTGTAAATCCTTTTACATTTCTAGGATTTTTGATTGCACGTTTTTACTGAAATAGCTGTGACAAGAGCTATTTACTATTCACATTCCTAGTGTTAGTCAGTCAGATTCCTGTTTCTATATTTAAATTCACCAGATCACAGATTCGTTATATTACAGATTTCACACCTCGTTGGGACATAACGACCTAGGAACATTCTATACTCCTCGTTCATAATTGTTTTTCCTCCCGGGCTGTTCAGGGCCTTTATTACGGTTGACCATTCACAAGTGGTTGGCTTGTGTGATAAAACCTGGTTGGTTTGGGAGGAATCAAAATTTGGCGCCGTTGCCGGGGAGGCTGTGCTGCGTATAACGAATTTATGTTTTATTGAAAATATCTATCATATGTATATAATATATATAAATATGAAAAACATATAAAATACAAAAACATTTTCCTTTTCATAGCATACAACTTGCCCAGTTTGATAGTCCCTCAGTTACAACATTTGGTTGTTGGCTGTTTAACCACAGTTGCTGAGCTCTGTTAAGCCCAGATTCCCTTTCGAGGGGCGGTTGTTAGGATTTTCCTTTTCTTTGTATATATATATATATATATATATATATATATATATATATATATATATATATATATATATATATATAAACTTAAAAATACAAAAACATTTTTCGTTTCTGTTTATATTATATCAAAAACCCAAAAAAATTCTCCTTACCTTACTATTCATAATTCTGTGAGTGGACCCCACTCCAATTTCTCATCCACTCTATTTCCCCAAGAACCAATTAATTCGGGGTCGAGTCAAGCTAGCGACTCGGTAATCAAAAATTAGTGTGGGGTAGAATAACCACATGTTGTATATATCGTGAAAATGAAATAAAAAATTGTAAATACAGAAAAATAAAATAATTGTTGTGTTACCCTACTTAGCTTTAAATATTATCTTTTTACGTTCAAGGATTAGGCATAATAGCCGGGATTTTGAATATTGAGGACAATATTCATTTCTAAGTGTGGGGGGGGGGGGGGGGGAATTCTGGCGAATTTGATCAAATTATGTACCCTTGTATGCCCTTTTTCCCCAAAATAGGCAAAATTTTAAATTTTTTCACTTAGTGGAAGTGCTTTGCACTAAACACAACAAATGGTAATCAATCCACCATGTCTAAACCACATAAGGATTGACTAATCCAGGAGAAAACGGCTCTTGGTAAAGATATCTCAAAACCGTTGATGGCTTGCAATTTGCCAAAAATTGTATGGTACCTCAACTCGCCATATCCCAAAAGCGAATGAGTTGGCTAGCCCGCAAGATTATGGCTTGTGGTAAAGGCAGTGAAAAACCATAATTGGTAATCAGCTCACCAAGATGTTGACTATTCCATCAAGAGTTGGCTAGTCCAGAAGCAAACGGCTTTTGGTAAAGACTAATCAAATCCGTTGACAGCTGGTGGTTTGCTCAAAATCACACGGTTATCAGGTGTACCACAGTTTTTACACCTGGCTACTCCAGAAGTAATGGCTTTTGGTAAAGAGATATCAAAATCCATTAAATTTTCAAAACGGGTTGTTATTAGATTATAGATTGCTAGGGACTAACAATGTTTTAGTGTGGGGTATTGATGAGTTCATAAAAACTCATCATTTCTGTTCCTTTTAAAATACGAAAAAAGTTAAAAACACACAGAAATACCACAAAATACTATAAATATCTTTGAATTGTGTTTTTATACGTTTCAGGTGCAAAAGGACTGAAAACAAAGGAAAACGTGCAAAGTTTACACACTTGGCAAAATCAGTCCCTGAACTTTCAAGAAATGTCAGAAATGGTCCCTGGGAAAATTATATTGAAGAAAAGTCAACAACAGTCCCCCAGGAATCATGAAATAACAAATTTTACCCTTGAAGTTCAAAATTGCACAAATGGCAAAACAGGTCCCCCAAGTTTCATAAATGACATTTTTAGTCCCTAGAAGTTTATTTTGGAATGAAAAGTCAACTTTAGTCCTTGGGAAGTCAAAAAAATATTCATTATAAGTCCCTGGATAAAAGTTTACACAAAATGACAACTTTTACCCCTCAAGTTACAAAATTGGCAAACTTAGTCCCTTGGTGTTTTAAAATGGAATTTTATCAAATAACACCCTTGTACTATTCATAATTTACAATTTGGAACTTTTTGATAACTTTTGGGAAATTACAATTTCACCCCCTCAACTTTGGTGAAATTACACAAATGGTCCTTTAAGGTTTAAAATTTGAAAAATACAATTATGGTCCTTGTACTATTAACATGTGGCAGGTATAGTCCCTTGAATGAAGTTTGGAAGCTTGTCACATCAGGTCCCTCAAGATTCAGAATTTACAAGATTAGTCCTTGGGCTAAAATAAATTACAAACCAAACGGATCCATTTATTTACCCTAAATCCAAATCCTTAAATATCCAAAACCCTTTAAAATCCAAAAGCCCAAACACTTACCAGGGCCAACACTTACCAGCCCAACCATCCTTTTAAATAAAACGGGCATTGACCCTTTGACCCGTCCCCTACCTCACACCCCTGCAACCTGCTCTCCACCTCCACCTTCATCACCACTTGCCTTCACCCTCCACCTAGGCACTCTCTGTCAACTCAACAAACAAAACCCACATCCTAGGTTTACCCTAGGAGGTGACACCTATCACACCTACAACCTGCCATCACCCCCTACCCTGTAAAACACCCTGCAACACTCCAATACCACCTCCCCTGCCTACCATTCTCACCCAATTGTCCCTTCAACCTCTAAATCAACCAATTAAACACCCTCACAGCTCCTAATTGCTATAATTGAATTTGGCGCCAAATTCCATTTGAACAGGTGTTGAGCTATTGGATACGTATCAAGGATGATGACTAGTGGGATTTGATCCTGATGACTCAGAGATCACCATGGGTCTATAAAAGGCAGAGGAAGAACAATGAGCAGGGTACCATTAGTTTAGGCTTTGGTCACATAGTGTAGCTTTACTGCTTTCTTCAATTCATGTAATTTAATGCTTTCAATGTTTATTTTACACTGACAATGTAAAATCAAAACATTATTTACAGTTTTAATTAGTTTAAATTTAAATTTCAAGTTTTTAATTTATTGTCTTTAATTTTCCAAGCAATTTAAATTATTGTTGATTCATGTTGTTTAGTGGACTCTATAAGCCCATGTAAGCTCCTGACACAAGCTTTAAAGCTTTTAGATACATTACATCAGTCATAGTCTTAAAAAAATAAAAAAATACCAAAAATAAACAAGAAAATCAAGAAAAATCAAAAATAAGTGAAGAGGAAGGAGGAGGCAGGGCAAGGGTATTGATTTGGTCTGAAATGGTTCCATTGGTGTAGTGACAAGCCATTGGATGTGATTTTGGTCCTTGGGTTCTTTGTTTCTCAGCCTGTCAATAATTGTAAGCAATTTCCAATTTTTGCATAGTTTAGTTATTATTGTTTTTGTAGTGTAATTCTAGTTTAAATAGCTTTAATTAAGTTAACTTAATCTGTTTTAATTTTAAAATCATAAGTTGTAGTTTTAAAATTAAAAGTTGTAGTGTAATTTAAGTTTTTAAGAGGTGTTTGGCTTAATCTGTTTCCATGTATTAAGATTAGTTATTGTTGTTTCTTGTGGTTGTTTTATGTTACTTAGGTAATTTTAGAGCCACACAAGTCATTAACCTTGCAATTTCAACACAGAAAGTCAACTTAGCTTTCAAATTTCCTTAACAGTTAACTGTTAAGGAATTTGGGTTTAATAATCATGTAATTTGTTGTATTAATAGTCCAAATAGCTTAATTAGGGTAGAATTTAGCTTAATGTTACATAAGTAGTCATCTAGGATTAGTTTAAATTCATTTTAGTCAACTTAGGTATAAAACTTAAAAAGTCAAAATTGCATGTTCTTATAGTTTTTCCAATCTTGTAAGAATTTTTGTGATTTTTGTATTTAGGTTTAGGCTTTGATTTTTTTATATGTTGTAGTATGCTAGCTGAACTTTAGGAATCAGTAGTTTATTTATTTTTTAGATTTTTATTCTAGCTTGTAGAATAGCTTAAATTAGCTTGCAGTCAATAGGATGTCCTGTGCACAGCTATGAGTCTCAATCTCATTAGCTTGCACAAGCTTTTGTAGTTAGTTTTAGTATGTGAATTTTACTTTTCTTAGAAGCCCTTATGGCCAGCTTGTTATGCATACTCTTATTTTTCTTTTTAATGCTTTCTTGGACTGCTGATCAAGCTTATTATCTTGTTTAAAATCACTCCCTACACTGAGCAATCAGTGTAGGTGAGCCATTTTTATAAGCTCATAAAAAGCTTACCTGTGGTCAAAAGCTTATGTAAATTAGTTTTTTAGGAAGCCTTTGTGTCCATCTTTAAGTTTCAAAGCTCAAATCTCAATCACTAGCTTGTTCATTAGGGTAGCTTCTACTTTGTCCCATATCACTGAGTAAGTCAGTGTTGACAAGCACACTTCATAAGCTTCCCATAAGCTTATTTGTGGGCCTCAACCCATGAATCTTGCCTTTTTGGGTAGCCTCCCAGATAAGCTTGTGGGATCAAAAGCTCTTTTTGATCCCTGAGCTTATTTGTGGGTCCCACTAAGGGCTGCAAAGTCCTTCTTGTGGCCTGCAAAGGGTTGCTTGGATCTGTGTCACATGGAAAGTGCTTATTTGCTTGTTTCAAGCTTATTTGTCAATCCCATGGTGCCACTTTGTTTATATCTGTTCATAATACATGTACATACATATTTTTACTCTTAATTTACACTGTAGAGCTTTTTCAAGCTTATTATGAGCCTATTACTTCACTGTGAGCCAAAAGCTCAACTGAATGAGTCATAAGCCCATAATCTGCTTATTTCTAAGTTTATAGTTTTCATACTTGTCCATAATACTTATTCATACATATGTTTATAATTGGTTTCATTTAAAGAGCTTATTCCAAGCTTATGGCAAGTTTAAATCTCATCTGTGAGCCAAAAAGCTTCACAGATTAAGCCATAAGCTTGGCAATTGCTTATTTCTAATGTTTGTAAAGTTTAATTTTTGTTAAATATGTTTAATATCTGTATATAAGCAGTTTAATAAAAAGAAAAAGCCAAAAAGAAGCTTTTAAGGCTAAGTGATAGCTTCTATTTAGAAGTTATTGCTTATTTGCCTATTTTGTGAACTGAGGACAAAATAAGCTCACACAGAGCTTATTTGTAAATTATAATAAGTTTTCATTCATTAAACTTGCTTGTAATTAGTTAGTAAATAGATTTGTAAAGTAAAAAATAAAAAATAAAATAAAGTAAAAAATTTGGGTGTGTGTGGGAGTCGAACCTGAGACCTCTCGCTAGTAACATGCATAATAACACACACCCTTCCAATAGCTCTGGGGCACCAGTTCCGTTTACTCTTGCAACATTAATGTACTTAACATGGTTTGGGTGCATTTGGCTTATTTGGACTGTGTAGCTTATTCCAGCTTATTGGAATAAGCTGGTGACCCCCTTTTATTTTTCCTACCCTCCTCATCTATAAATATACTTTCTATAATTTTTTCACATTTTTTACTGTTCATATGATATGTATAATAATTAAAACAGTTTAAATATCTTTTAGTGAATAATAAGTAATATATTTTTAAAATAGCTTATTTATTATTTTTATAAACTTTTTATATTTTTTATTGATTCCTGAGATGGTTAAGTAAGTTTATAAAAAGTTTTATAATTTTATAAATCAGTTTAGTATGTATAATAATTAAATTAGTTTAATTAGTTTAATTAAGTAAATAATAGTTTTAAATTAAGTTTGCTTAATTCTGTGAATAACATATAGTTTTTATATTTTTCTTAGCTTCTTATAATTATTTTAGAATTATGTAAAAAGTTTCAGATTTTAGTTTTCTAATTTACTATTTATAGTAATTCAATAATAGTTTTTAGAATTTAATAATAGTAAACAATTAATAATAAATAGAATAATTGTATAATAAATATATTTTTAGTTTCAGAAATTATTTTATAGTATTTTAAACTTTTCTAAGTTTTAATTTTATTTTTCTAAGCATTTTTTTAGATTTTTCTTATTTTTAGGTAATTATTAAATAGTAAATAATAGTTTTTATTTAATAGTAATTACATAAATACTTGTAAAAATTATTTTAATTCATAAATAATTTTCTTATATTATGAGGATCACAAAAATATAAATTTCACATTTGTGGGATTTGTATTGATCAGTTTTCAGTTTTATTTTGGTACATAGACGTTTATTTAAACGTAAACGTACGCGTTTTAGGTTTTTAGGTTTTCTTAACTTTTAAAATACATTTGTAATTATAAAGTAAATATTTTAAGTTATTTAATTTGTATTTAAGCCCCTAAGGCATGCAAATACCTACTGTAGTTATATTTGTTGTTTTGTACGTTTACGTTTATTTGAACCTAAACGTACGTTTGTAAATCCTTTTACATTTCTAGGATTTCTGATTGCACGTTTTTACTGAAATAGCTGTGACAAGAGCTATTTACTATTCACATTCCTAGTGTTAGTCAGTCAGATTCTTGTTTCTATATTTAAATTCACCAGATCACAGATTCGTTATATTACAGATTTCACACCTCGTTGGGACATAACGACCTAGGAACATTCTATACTCCTCGTTCATAATTGCTTTTCCTCCCGGGCTGTTCAGGGCCTTTATTACGGTTGACCATTCACAAGTGGTTGGCTTGTGTGATAAAACCTGGTTGGTTTGGGAGGAATCAGTATGCAAGGCAGTTAAAGAGTTCTTTGATTCTAGCAGAATGCTTGGTGAGGTTAATGCAACTTTAATAACACTTGTTCCTAAAACAAACACCCCTCAAAAAGTGTCTAACTTCAGACCTATAGCCTGTTGCAATGTGCTTTACAAGTGCATTAGCAAGATATTAACTAATAGAATCAAAACAGCCCTCTGCAAGTTAGTGAACCAAAACCAGAGTGCATTCATCCCTGGAAGACAGATCACTGATAACATTTTGATAACTCAAGAGCTTTTAAGAGGTTACAACTGGAAAAATGGCGTTAAAAGGATTGCTATGAAGATTGATATACAAAAAGCCTATGACACAGTAAACTGGAAGTTTCTTGAAAGTATTTTAGTCATGTTTGGATTCCCTAGAAAAATGGTGAAATGGATCATGGTTTGTGTTGGGACTGCTGCATTTTCTGTTTGTGTAAATGGAGATAGATATGGATACTTCAAAGGGGGAGAGGCTTAAGACAAGGGGATCCAATATCACCTTACATCTTTACCTTAGTAATGGAAGTGTTCAATTTGATTATGCAAAAGCAGATTGAAAGTGATAGTACTTTTAGGTATCATTGGGGCTGCAAGCAATTGAAATTATCCCATTTATGCTTTGCAGATGATCTTCTGGTTGTATGCCATGGTGACATCAATTCTGTTAAAGTGGTGAAAAGAGTGATTGATTTGTTTAGCAGCTTATCTGGTCTTAATCCAAATTTGGGAAAAAGCACAGTTTTTTTGGTAATATAAAGGATCATGTGAAGCAAGAAGTGCTAAGAATTTTACCATTTACGATTGGAAAACTTCCTGTGAAATATCTAGGTGTGCCTCTAATAACTAAACAGATCGGAATAAATGAATGCAAGGAGCTAATTGATAAAGTCAAATCTAAAGTCATGAGCTGGAAAAATAGAATGTTATCCTATGCTGGGAGATTGCAGCTTATTGCCTCTGTGTTGGGTTCAATGCAAGTTTATTGGGCTTCTGTTTTTCTCATTCCTAAAATGCTTCTCAAGGATATTGAAAAGCTTCTCAAAGGTTTTCTATGGTGTCAAGGAGAGTTGTCTAGAGGGAAAGCAAAAGTGGCCTGGAAGCAAGTTTGTAAGCCAAGAGATCAGGGGGGTTAATGAAGTGTTAATGGCTAAACATGTGTGGAATATTGCAAGCAATAAAGAATCTCTTTGGGTTAAGTGGATAAATATTTTCAGGTTAAAAGGGTGCAGTATATGGAATGTTCAATCAGATGTGAATGCTAGTGCAGGCTGGAAACAGATGCTGAGTTTAAGAGATCAATTAAGGGAACATGTATTCTATAAAATTGGAAATGGAGAGTAGTGTTTTTTCTGGTTTGATAAATGGTGCAGTCAAGGTCCCTTAAGCAATCATGTTCCTGAAGAGATTATTAAAGAGGCTGGTCTTAATTGTAATGATAAAGTTTGTGATATGGTGCAAGATGGTCAATGGAATATTCCTAATGAATTGCTTGAAAGTTATCCTATTCTGAAAGATATTCCTTTCCATGACATTGATCTTAATGTAAATGATGTTGCTATGTGGATAAGTAAAGAAGGAAGGTTAAGTAAGTTTACTGTTGGATATGCTTGGCATGATCTTAGACAAGAAGAGGAGAAAGTGAAGTGGAAAAATCTATTATGGTATTCACATTGCATACCCAAACACTCTTTCATCTTATGGCTCACTCTACAAGGTAGATTAACTACTCAAGATAGATTGGCTAAGTGGTATCCAGGTAGAGAAGATCTATGTGCTCTATGTAAAGAATGTTGTGATTCACATGGGCACCTCTTTTTTGAATGCAAGTACTCTATGGAAGTGTGGAACATTATGAAGAAACTAATGGAACAGTACAATATGAGTGATAAATGGAATGAAGTATTACAAAGAATATGCTGTCTACCAAACAATAGATCCATTATGAGTGTGATCAGAAGGCTAGTATTGGGTGCTAGTGTATACTTTATATGGCAGGAAAGAAATAAGAGATTGTTTGGGAATGAAATGAGAAGCTGGCAAGAACTTGTAAATGTGATCATCAACAATGTGAGAGTCAAACTTCTAAGTCTTAAAGTCAAAATGTCTCCCCAAGTGAAGAAAGTTATGGATAACTGGAAAGTAGATATGCAATGTGTCAATAAGGAGCAAGTTCTACTGAAGTGGGATGGCAGTGAGGTATGATATCTTTATTAATGGTGACTGAAGCTCTGATTTACACAGGAAAGATTTTGAATATGGAAGAGAATATACTGATAGAAAATTTGAATAGTGTACTGGTAATGGTTCTAGTATCTTTGTTACTACACTGCCTGTTAAAGGAGTGTTTGGGACAAGCCATGTCTCAGAACATATGCAGGCCACTACAATGGATCAATTCCTTGTAACTTGGAGTTTCTCTGATATGATTGTACCTTTCTAGTAGTTATATACTTCCTATTTGGCCTTGGGAGGAAATAGTGAGTATATGATGAAAGGAGGAGGTCTAAATGGGAGAAATGTACCATAAAGTAGGGTTGATCATTGTGAAGGGTAAGTGGCTTGGGTGGGTGATGTATGATGAGTGGAATAGAGAGGTGTGTAAGATGAACCTTCTTGGTCCACTCAATACATCACCATAGGAGGTAATGGTTGGTCATCATTGAGGGTGTGTGTTTCCATACAACTGAAGCCTTTCTTGAGAAGGAAATGTAGGTTGTTATGGAAGAGCCCCCCAATGGATGGGTTATGAGTACCTAGTGAAGCCACACACCTTATTTGTCTTAGCCATTGTGGGTGCTGGTTGAATGGTTTTGATGGATAGGTGATGTGGAAATGTAGCTAGATGGTAGGTGCTATGAAAGGTGAATCTTGAGTTTAAGCTGGCATGGTTCAAGATAAAAGTGCAGCTTGACTCTGTGATGTATAAGAGGTGGTTTTGAAGACTGGTTCTGTTATTGAAGAAGACTGTCTGCAATTGCTTATTGCAGTCTGTTTTTGGAAAGTATAGCTAGTATAGCTTGTTCTTAGTATGTCCATGAATGAGTATGTTCATTCCAAGTGTGAATAATTGAATGTGTAAACTGTTATTGATTGATATTAATATAATGATTCACCTTTTGCATAAAAAAAAAAAAAACCCTAAAAAGCTCAAAGCCCACAATCAGGCACGGACCATCTACTTTTTTCCTTTACAGTTAATTAAAAAGTATTAATTAATCCCTATTTTTTACCTTTACAAATAAGTTACTAAAATTTGTCACTCGGTGCGAAAAAAATATTTTCTACATAAAACTGATTGAAATAAAGGTTTAAATTATACAATGTTAATAACCATGTAGTTGTTCAAATGTTCTTTTACGATACGTGTACTAAAAATAGTGTAACATCTGGAACTCAATACACGTTTAATAATGAAACATTTGTTAAAGCACACATCTACAAACATCTAACAATATTAAACTAATACAAAAGAACAAGTTTAGGTACCAAACATATTGTCCGGTACACAAATCATAATAGTAGAACATACGAAAAATAACACATAACTTAAACCTTAAAATAAAAACAAGATGCAATAATTATGAAAAATTCACTAGATAAGACTTTTCTAATGTATATCGATTAAGGTACCATAGTAACTAATGTTAATCATCTTGAATACAATCATATATTAGCATTCCCAAAAGATTCAAAACATTAGCATTATTGGTTACAATTTATACTATTGCAACAACACACCAGAAAATAAAAAATTACTAAATAAAAACTACAAAAACTATTATAACTATGCAAATATGCAATATATCAAACTCTAGTTCCTAACTTATCGCTTTTGCAAATAGGGTTTAGTTTCATGAAATCTTCACTTGTTGCATTCTTGTAATCATATCTGCATTCATGCTCCTCCGGAAACCGGTGCAGCCAACAGAATTGTCCACCACATCGACACCTAAACTCCAACGACCCAATCTTTTTATCGCAGAAATACTGGCACGACTTGGTTCTGTGATCATTAGATGAGTCACTCACGAAAGACAAACGATCGAAAACACAACTAGGGTTTGACTTGTTTGATGTGTTCACCTTGATACTCAATGTACTTCTTTCGATAGTTAGATTAACATACTTGGAGAAACACTTGGAACATAGGTTATTGGTTGCTGGAGAACCAAAAAAACCGCAACCGTTTTGGCATGGCTTGCCACACGTGGTGGTTCGAGGATCCATATGATCTGCCGATGTCATAATATTTGGGCTCTTCGTTTGTTTCTTCATCTCTTTGTCTTGTTAAACCTATGTGAATTTGTGGGTTATGTGATTGAAAAAAAGGAAAGTAGGCGGTTTAATAATCTGTACATCCTCTAAATTTGATGCACGGTGGTGTTGATAGTTATTGTTATTAGACGAGTAAATAAATATTTATATAGTTAATCATAGTTTTTAAGATTGTTGCTATATTAAAAACTAAACGGTTTCTTAAATTAATTAAAGTATTCTACATTCCTAATTAATAGCTGTTTTCCTTTATTTTATGTGCTAAGATTTTATTACTACCAAATTATACGAAAAAGACTAATCAATTAAAGGGTAAACGTGAAAAAATAATGAATACTCGTAATAAATAAAAAATTAACTGTAACTATTATGGCTATGTTTTGCGCCGAGCTTTTTGGGCCGATTATCGGTAAAGAATGAGCTTTTTAATTTTTATTGATAGTTTGGCAAATGAGCGGTGAGATTTGTTATTCTTTAGGAATGCTCATTTTTTCAATGTTTTTTTAAAAAGATGTGACTCACCGCTCACAGCTCACTAACTAAACACACCCTATGTTCTTGCAAAACATTACATTAAAAAATATTTTATTAAAAATCGTTAATAAACGACGACTATTACATTTTAGATATTCTTTTGTTACAAGTAGTTTGCAACTTATCAATTGCAAACAACTCTTAATTGGTTTTTTTTAGTTTTGAGCATTCATTAAAAAAAAATAAAGTAACTCCCAATACGGTCTTCCACGGGTTATAAGTCCTGATACCGTCTTTCACGGTGTATGGGGGAGGTTGAGACGTAGACAATCATACCCCTACCTAAGGTATGCTTCCGGTTCTACCTAAAGTAGTGAGGATCGAACCCTTGAGCATTTGATTGATATGCCTAATTAATATGACTAAATGTATGCTTACTTCTGTGTGTTAAGATCATGTTTGTGATAGCAGAAGAAAACCAACTTTTTCACAAACCAATAAACAACTTTCACATCCATTTATGCATAAAATTAGTCACACATTCATGCCTCTCAATATATATTTTTTTTTAGCTTTTTTGATACATTGATTTTTGTACGATGTAGCCAAAGCTTAATGCGAACTACTCATGATGATAGATGATGACAAAAACGAACTAAACATGACATTTTTACGATCTTGCTTATGAAGAAAACTATAGTTGCGAGTACAAATCAAGTATTCTAACCAAATTAATTCAATAACATCTTTCAATTCTCAAGTGATAAACGACAAAGATTGACATCTGGCACTGTAAGTAACTAGCATAGAATCGGTCAAAAAAGAAAAATGGGTACAGAAACGTTCAGCTGATTACATAATAAATAGAAAAACCGAATCCAACTTCAGATCCCACGCTCCTATGTACATGTCTTCTCTACGTTAGTGCTCCAAAATAACACTTCTCAAATTATACAACTTAACTGACAAACAGTATGCTACATAAAATTCGCCTAACACAGCCTAACATGGTTAGATCGCACAACATGCAGACACTAAATCAGTTGCTCTTTTATCAAGACAATAGTATGATGATATACTTCACAAGAAGCTAGTACCAAGAGCAAGATCGTTCAAATTTGAAATGATCTGTGAACGTGTTGTCCCAATCTGGTTGGCTATTTCATGCTGATGTTCGAACGGAAGCATATCATAACTGCATAAACAAATGCAACTCCGTAAGATGCCGACCCACATTGTCCATAACTAATGAGAATTTTGTAAGTAATTAATGTATCACGAGTAAAGAAACAATATTGTTGAGCATTCAAATACACATCGTACAGATTGACCCGTTTAACCAATTCGATCCATTTACGTTTAGCTACTTTATACTTGTTTGGTTATCCAACGAATACAGCCCAAATTAACAATGATCAGCAAGCAAATAATCAGTTTTGACTTGACAGGTCATTTGCGCCCTGTTCTCGAGTTTTTGGGGAAGAAAAAAAAAAAAAAAAAGTAGAATGGGGAAAATAGGAAAAGAAATTTTGTAGAGATGGTATGTATCCTTCTGAAAAAAGAAACAAGAAAGATGCAAATGGAAGGCAAGGTCCCGATTTTAATATGTCCCCATTTTGTGGAAAAAGCAAACTATCGATAAAGGTTACATATTCGACCCATTTAGTAATAAATGGATCAATCTGGTTTAAAATAACTCAAATAGGTCACTGAAATTCAAGCTTAAACCCAGTTACTAGTCACCTGGCTGTGCACACCTTTGGACTTTGGTACTACAAATTTAGCTAAAATGGGAACAGGTCAAACTGTTTGAAAGCCGCCTAAAAGTAATATGACGAATACAACTACCTAAAATGTTATGTTGAAAGATCTATCTTTTATTGATATAATATCGCTTTTTCGACAGTAAATGGACACATCAATTAATTTGAAATCAAACAATGAGCAACAAGTGTTCACGGGCCAACCAAACCAAACCAACCCCAGCCCCTTTTGACCCATACCAAACAACTAGTGTTTTGACCTGTTAACTCGCTAATATTGCCACATCCAATAAATTTATCATATATGCAAAGGATTTGGAGCTTAAATAAACTTACTGGCACAACAGCTCACAGTCAACTATACTGTCAGGTCCAGGTCGATGAGCTTTTCCATTTGAGTGAAATTGGCGAAACGATTTGGGGTTCAGTCCCGCAACATGAGGAACAGCATCAATAAGTTTTTTCTGCAGTGACTGCAGTCTACGAAAAGTTAGCTCATCAAGAGGTGCAATACACCCAATGCTGCCATCCAATGTGCCTAACAGAAGGGCGAATCGGTTAGTCTTATCAGAGCCTGGTTGAGCACTGGTTCGATCAGACGTAGGAAGCATCTGTAACCGTAGAAACTTAGTCGCATGTGCCCCGACATGAAACTCGGCCCTTGAAAGAAGCTTTTGTCCTTTCCAACTTTCAGACGCTTTTGGTGCATAATAGAATATCTGAGTTTGATGCGGAAAAAAAAAGAGTAAATATAAGCATAGTTTTTAAAAACAGGATGAATTGCATATCTCCCCTACTTTCATGATTAATTTCATATATACCCGAAGTACACAAAATAAAGAGTTAAAATAAAAATCAACACGTGTCCAGTAACGTGTCAAAAACTATAATAGAATTAGCAGAAGCATATGCAATGGAATTGCACTATGGGCCACTTTCGAGTTTCGACCTGTTCCGCAAAATCTCAAAATTTACACATTTGATAGGTTTCCATTTAAACAAAATTCTAAGTAATCCGTTTGACCCATTACTGATAAAAACTTAAGCTATATCAACTAATCCGTAACAGGTCGAGATTGCCAACTCATATCTAAAGAAATAATCTTGAGGCAATTGAGACTGCATAACAAAGCATACAGATGGTAGCCCATATGAGAATTCCAAATATACAAATCCATATTTAGTTATTCGCAAACCTCTAAAAAATTATGATATTTTTCTGCTTTAGCATACACCAAGAATACCTATTGCAATGGATGTGGATTCAAACCATTGGGACATTGGGTAGACAATTAAAAGGAGCATACAAAAAGAAATGCTAACCTGTACATTCTTCTGGTCATCAGAGACCATGAGACTAAGAGTGCTTCCATCAATAAGAAACTCGGTAGAAAAACAATTCAGTGAGCCAAAATCTTTGGCCAACAAAGTCAGTTGAGATCCATTTTCTTTCCAGCTTAGAAAATATATGCTTTTGTGGATATCTCCAATTAAGATAAAATTCTTAACCTAGAAAAGAAAGCATCAAGAAATCACTGTCATGATTGAGCTATAACACAAAACAAACAAAAACCAAGTAATATACTAATAAGAACAAAGCATGATAGCAAAGTCAAAGAGTGAATGGTAAAAACTGGATCCTGTTATCGATTCAATGCTGGATAGGACTCCACAAGAACCAAAACTAGCGGTGGAGGAATGTATGAGTAGCGTAACCGGGACAAAACAGATCAAAGTTGAAAAGGGTCATTTTTCTAAGACCGATTGAGATGCTGGGGTCAGGATGGGTTGACCCGCAAACACCTCTTTGTCCATTTATAATAACTTTTTTATAAATAGTTGGCGCATATTGATGCTTTACAAAAACAGCATTATTACAAATTTACAATAATAATTTGAATTCTTGACTAGAAACATTTTACAAGGTTATATCCACCAGATAAACTTTGTGCAACTTTCAACAAATTCACCCATTTGAACGAGTTCCACTTTTAGCCAAACTGACACATTCACAAGTAGATAGTCAAATTTTCTACCTTTAACCAAAACACTGAGCCAAACCAAGTATTTCATGATTTACTATAAGATAGATGTCAGAGTCCTCTAACAGGCCATTTAATTACACTATGGTCATAATTTACATGTTATATATAGGTGATTTTCCGCTATGAAGATCAACTATTCAAAAATAAGACATATCTAGATATAGAACGTGATTCACTAAAATTCATTTACGCTGCAATAGGTTATACAAAAAAACAGAAGTAATCATTCTTGAGCTAAGAAACTATGTTACTGGACAGCTAAGCAATCAAGGAATATGCATGCTTGAAAATACGATATGCAGTTGACAGGCAATATATGTTAAAGATCACTCACAATATTTAAGCTGACTACATAAAGCGGTGGAGCATCAAAAAAGGCAACACCACTCAGTTCAGAACCATTCCACTTGTGTAGGATAATTTTAGGACCCGAAGCAACTAACAGATAACCTTGAAGTGAAGCTACTGCTGATATAGCACCTTTCATTTCCTTTGAGTACACCTCTGTAACCTAACAAAAGAAAACAAAACATACTTATTTTCAAGAACAACCAGAGTAGACAGCTGACATTAAATCTAGAAGGTATAGCAGTTTAAACAATATATTACACCCGAAGTTGCCGTTATTTTACCCATTTAACTATCGTGTATGGGTCAAACGGGTCATGCAATATCTTTCACAGGGCCAAATGAGTTGAAAGGGTTGAACGCGTCAAAAGTCTCCCAATGTGTATTAACAAAATAATTATTTTAGACTTAACGATATGTTTGCAATCATATTCACACTAGTTATTAGCAAATCAGTAATTTAGGACAAAAAAATTCATGTCAACCCAGCCCAACTTGTTTTAATGTATGCCAATAATCACCCAACCTGTCTGACTCGCCGATTTTATACAGATTAATGAGTGACAGCATAAGAAGTTACCGTTGCCTGTGAACTTTCAGTGCCATTTTCAACAGAAAACAAAAGAACGCGTCCTCTAGCAGCCACATCCTCTCCTTGCACGTAGGCCGTCCCAACTGCCAAGAGTGTTTCACTCTCTCTGGTTGTTGTATTCTAGCACAAGTGAGACATGTCAGAGAAGTTATAAATGACAATAACAACAAACAAATATTAAACATCAGCAAGTATAAAATGAAAAAATAACTTAACCACTGGGTCCAGAACTTACAGACAATGTAACCACTCGCACAGTCAACGCATTCTCAGATGTTTGCATACGAATTGTTCCTTTAGTTTTCCAGGGGCCACCAGAACTTTCAGGTTCCATAATACGGACTTCAAATTCTTCCACCGTATAGACATCATCGCTATTCAAATTATCATGTTCTATTTGGTGGGCAGACTCTTGATCTACCAAAGTTGATAGGACTTGATTTAAAGGCTTTGAGACCTGCAGATAATAAAAAGATAGGAATTCTAGCTCAATGCAATTATTCGAATATGAAGAATGCCAGATCATTGCGCACAATAATCCATATTCTATGATGTTCTAAAACATTAAGTGTCAAATGGTTTAATTATAACAAACCCAATCAAATTCAGACCCAAACTACGCACCACTCAGATAGGAAAACGGAGAACACAATGAGGGACCCATAGAAAAAACCATGATATCAAAAGGTTGCTAAATTGCTCATTTATGTTAAATTAAGGTGATTTCATGGAAAAAGGGAAATTAAGGGAGGTCGCCTAAGGGGAACAGGGGTGTGTGTATATGCGCGTGTGTGTCACATTGTGTTTGATGATAGTTATATGGTAATAGTTAAATATAAATAATAAAACATTATCAATAATACTTCCACATCTGCACCATCAATGATATGGAAGATGTTACATCAGATATCAAAACTTATTCAAGCAATGGCCTATGAAATAATTACCATATAAGCCCATTCCCCTGCACTTGTATAACAAGGCTAGACTTATTGAATTATAATTACATATATGGGCTACCGAGCAAACCAAGTCACTATTTTACAGCATCAGCCCAGATTCTAGAGAGTAGAGATAGCAATATTACTATCAAATATAGACTCAGACCTATAGTGTCTTGTACAAGAAGGCCGGCAATCTAATGCAACCATGCAAATCATCGTTAGCGGGCCAGGAAAAAATAATTAAAAAATAATAATTTAAAAAAAAAAAAAAAAAAAAAAAAAAAAAAAAAAAAAAAAAAAAAACATTAACCACTCTTACTGCACTTTGCATTACAATGAATTAAGAAGAAACAAAAAGCATGTCATAGGGTGCATCAATAATTAAGGGGTCGAATATTAAAGTTTCTACATGACTCAGAAGGCATTAAGGTGTTCAGGCAACCATTTAAAAGTTAAAAAACTGTTTCAAGAGCCTGACCAACCCAACTTGAGCTGCACCACAAAAACTGCCTGCTTTGACCCATTACCCCACCCGGCCACCTGGTCACCTCTACCAGTAAAATTGAGATACCATTGACGTACTCAACACATAACAGATATATGTAATAGCAGCTATATACAACATGAGAGTTTCATTTGTATCATGTATACAATCTAAATGATACACACATTCTATTGAGGTAATTATGTGAAGGTTGATTTTGCAGACTCCAAATTATGGGATTTGAATTAGCTAACGCATGTGCAACGAATTATAAGAATGATCAATCAAAAGCATGGAAGAACTGAGAACTCACAGGAACAGAAACTATAAGCGGGTACAAGTTCTTCTCAGCGAAGTACGTTACTTGATGCGGAGTGGCCTTCAAGGGAATCTGTCAAACCACAAATAAATTAAAACAATTTGCTGGTAAAAAAAGCCTTTGAACTATAGTAATATTAGATGAGTAAACATTAAATTAAATGTTGCAAAATGATAAAAAAAACCTTTTGTACTGGCCAATAATTGTCATATGATAACGAAGATGGAAGTTGGCAAATCTTCAAAGAGCCCTATTGAGAAAAGTTCATGCATTTAATCACCAGATATGAGAAGATGAACGTGAAAGTAAAAAAAAAAAAAAAAAAAAAAAAAAAAAAAAAAAAAAAAAAGTAATGCTCATTGACCTGTGCCGTAACATAAATGAACCCGTGGTTACAGTACATGTTATGAAGAACTGTGAAGGCAATGATTGGTCCATCGCAAAGCTGTAAAAAAAGAGCAGTGTAAGCACTACATCATTTACCAAATTCAGTCACCAATCTCAAGTTTGAAATCTAGAAACAAACTCTACAATCGTATCATACAAAGAAATTTAAGCAATGCAAAAACTAAGAAGCTAATCATTATGCAATGTTTTTGATGGATAACCTCAGTACTGTCTATATCAAACCATCAACCCAACAAAGAGAAGCAAAAGTAGATAGGCTAGTCACTGTAAAACCTAAAAATAGACTCCTTCAGGTAATATTATAACTCTTAACAGATAAAATGGGTGAACTTAGCAGTCTTAGATAAAAGAGGAAGGGGTAAAAAAAAAAAAAAAAAAAAAAAAAAAAAAAAAAAAAAAAACGTATGCTTACTACCCTCCTGTACCCCTTTATTGAAAGTAAATCACTACTCACTACTATGGTTAATATGACCTAATAATCAATACATGACTTATGGGGCGCCACTTCTCATTAAAATATAAAACCGTAAATGTATGTTTGAGCAAGATATAAATAGCTTATTAACACATCATCTGATTAAGTTTTATCGATGCCAGGCATGAGTATCTCTCCCCATGTCATCTCCATCATCAATACGTAATAGGAAATCAGAATATCATGGATCATTGAGTACTCTCATAGCTAAACTTAAATGCATATTTATTAATTTAATACTGAAAAATGTAACAGTCATTAGCTAAAATCTACAATATAATCTTGAATACCACGTCCCACTGCTCACAACAACACCAGTTTAAAAACACCTCCAAAAACTATATGTATGGATATATTTAGTATTATTACCATTTATATGACTATATTTGTATAAACACATTAGACTCTGTAATTTTAACAGTGTTTCCATTTCTAAGATTGTTTCCAGTTTGTAACAATATAATGAGGTCCTTGGCCCAAAATATATTGTTACAAAAAACATATAATGAAAAACATTTGCTTTCGCCGCCGCATTCCGCGGGTACCGTGCTAGTATTTAATAAAAAGGGTAGTATATTTACAGTAATTTGCTACTTAAATTTCAACTTTTAAAACTTTAAGCATAAATGTGTTATAATATACTGTAGTAAGATAAGTTAAGATTTAGTAAAAATTTCGATAATAAAAAAGAAACAAAAAGTCTATGGGCCAACCCAACTCGACCTGACACGTTTTGAGCTTTGAACTGAAGAGAAAATAACCTGCGGATGAATTCGAAGCCGTTCTCGTAAATTCATGAACCAAGTGGGTCGTGAACCAGAAAGAAAAAAACCAGGGTAACCACCTACATTCTTGAACATTGTTATTCGTGGAATTGAGTTTTCTGCTGATATTTCCTCTCGTGTGTACGTATCCAAAGAAACACGTGATAATCTCAAGTTTTTAAGCCTTGAAGCACTCGGGGTCGAAGAACTTTGACCATTAACAACTTCACCTTTAGAAGCATTTTCTGAACCTTCATACAAGTAAGCATGATAACAAAGAATGGTCCCGTCAGCCAGTATTCCAAAAAGAAATGGACGGCTATTCTCTCCATGCCACCTATGCATCGCCAATTCAACAACCTTCAAATTCTGACTATTATCTTTCCTATTATTCTGAGATGCCTTTTGAGAATCATCAGAAGATTCATGAAATAGGTTATCTCCAATAAAGATTCTTCCAGACGCAAAACTATCCACCGAGAAAACACAAGAAAAATTCGGGACATCATATATTTCAAGGGTGCCAGTTTCATAACAAATCACACAGTATATATCACCCTGATCATGAGGTGTACCATCTGGTCCTTCAATTGCTTCACTGACACCTGTCAAAAGCCAAGCATCGGTACTTGCTTTTCTAAGCCATGGTTCTGTCCCTCTATCATGATAGAGTGTACAGGCGGTTATCACTGAGTTCTTGGATGTCTGAAATGCTGTCAATGTATTGATGCTCATTGTGCATGTAGAGGGATCTGCAAGTGTGAAGGCAACACTGATGAAGTGATGAGAAGAAAAGTTTTGGTTTCAATTTTACTTGAAGAACAAGCATGATATGGTTTTAAAATAAAAAATAAAGATATTAGACACATTATGCATAAAGCCAAGACATACGCAATGAAGTTTTACTTAATATAATCAATACGCAATGAAGCACTTCTGGCAAGTTTTAAAACCGTTCATTCCTTAACCATTTCCCTTTTTTAGGTTTCTCACCAGACCTCTTAGCCATAAGATTTAACCCAATATGGCATTTTCACAATAATGATTTGAAATTTACCTCTTAACAGATCCTAAAGAAAATTCCTCCAGTTACAAGGGTTTATCAATAATCAATTCAATTAGAAGTAGGGATACTCCGTATAGACACAAAATATGAAGCCCATATAAATACATGGATATAAATAATGGATCAAAATCAGATAGTACCTCCAACAAGAAGCTGAATACTTCCATCAGTCATCATCAGTAATACATATGGATCGGCAATAGAGACAGACGACACGGTCATAGCAGCTTCAGAATTTGTGGCTCGAAAGTGTAGATCTTGAGTCATAAAAGCACCATCAAGGATCCGAGCACCACGAGAGTACACTTGTATCACCCGCCTCCTAATAACATGAATATAAGATAAGAATATAACAAGTCAAAGATCTCAAATGAATAAAAGAAACATAGGTAGACTATCAATCACAACCTAAGATAACGATTATTAACATATCACTCAAAAACTATAGTCTCACCTTCCAAAAAGATTCCCTGCATAAATGGTTCTTCCTTGAACAAAATAATCCACATGTTCTGTGACCTCCTCAAGATTACTGACTGTCTGTAGCACCTGCACACAAAAAAGAAAACAGCATTGCATGTTTAGCATGTGAGTTATATGCCTCCAAAATATACATAGTTCCATAGGGCATGGGCATACTTAATCATATTTGATGACTTAGGTTGATGGTAATAGTGACCGCAAACATGACCACCAACTCATCGCCACATCAGCTTTTCAACACCACCAGCATAGTGCAATAAGATAACCAACATCACCACCAAAACATACCCCACTTAAACACAAATTTACCCCACAATATAATCACACAAAAAAAGAAGTCGGTCTTGTGGTCGACCAAGTTCTCCCCAAAACACACCCAAGACGCGTCACCCCGGGGTGTCTTTTTTAAGGAAGACACGTCTTTGGTGCCGAACGACAAGTCTTCGGATGCTTATTAGCACCAGCCTTATGTCCTTTATGGCAGCTTTATTTTTAATTAGCATTGTTACATGTTTTGAAAGGGTATATTGTTTTGGTGGCCAAAGCAGCTTTATTTTTAATTAGCATTGTTACATGTTTTGAAAGGGTATATTGTTTTGGTGGCCAAATTAAATCTAGCAATTTAGAAAAACAATAAGGGAGAAAAAGTATGTAAACATATTACCATTGTCCGACTTTCTAAGCTGATGATTAGATATGCATGATGCTCATCATCTTCCGCTGCTGTTTTTGAATGTTCAGCTGGATTGCGTGAATTCTTGTGGTAGACAGTCCAAAGCCCCTTGCAGCCTGGTATAGCTTCCTACAAAATACACATGTCAAAATTATACAACCAACATGCTGTTACAAAGACAATAATGAACATGGGCATACTTGAGTGATTATTTCTGGACGGATAGAACGCTGAAGCACGCAGAGAGCACCATTTTTTCCATGGCCAGAACAGCACACCTGACGATATTCGGATACGGAAACAATGAAATGGACATAATTGAGTGATTGTATCTAACAGGACAAACTAATACAAAAATATAGCATAAAAGAAAACAGGTGAAATGGGTTTAACAGTCTATAAGTATCCCTGAGAGTATTTGAAAGGCATAAGACACTAAGAATTTTGCAATCATATTTAACACACTAAGAATTTTCTAGAAAAAGGGAACTTCTGGGAAGTGTTTTAGAGGAAACACAATCTGACCCAAAACCCATTTCGAACATTTAACCAATTGCCCAACCAACCAGTCTTAGTTACCAGAAAAAAGACCACAAGCATGAAAAATGAAATTTATGTACTACCCAGAAGCAGATAACTTACAAGTTCATAATTACTTTGTTTAGCAACTCCTGTTGCATTTGGATCAGCATTCATACGTAAACCGTAGGAGAAGTCTTTCAAAGGGCCAACATTAATCAAAGAGTCCCTCACAGTAAATGAGAATGTTTTCTGCATCATATAAAAAGTTAAAGGAAAAAAAAAAGTATATCATAACCATTGCATGCTAAATACATGGTTTACACTAAACTAGAATACTATGAAATAACTAACCTGAGAAGATTGGCCATTGTTCAGATCTGAGCCATACAAGGAAAGTTCTTCATCATTTGCCATATCTTGTAGAGCATCCGAGGAAGATCTTCGTAATCGTTTTGTAGACGGAAGATCACCTTCTATGTCACCAACCTTGTATTGCATAAAGTCCATTAGTTATATGATCAGGAAATAAAAACAGATATGAGTAGAGACATAGAAGATTACCCTTCCCAAATGAGTTTTTTGGTTTATTTTTCTACTCTGGTATGTTTACATCAGTTTTCAAGTTTTTTCATAAATTCTAAACAAAACCACCTATGGTTCTACAAATTATTTTGGTAACTTCCCCCAAGCTAATCATCTATTTTGGCTCACCCAATAGTCTCAACATGTCTTTTCAAAAATTACACATATAATATCTTACATCTCAATTGCCTATAAATTTATAAAAACCAATGTCTTGAGATGCATCTGAGTCAAAAGACTCGCCCTCCCTGGGTAACCTAAACAAGGAAAACCTCATCCGTTTATTTAATGTCTTGAGATGCATAACAACGAAGCTAGATTCATAAGAAGCTATATAATTAGCAGCCGGCTGCGGATTACACCTCATAACGATAGTGCTACTTCAAATAATGAGAAAAGGTTTCCAACTTTTAATACAGTTACAGTAATTTCAGGAATTGCAAAACATTAAAGACAAAAGTAAAACATAGGTTTGGCGAACCTCTTCCTTTAACCCCAGAGGTGATCCTGCTCCACAATGAAACTGAACAAGCAAACTATCTCCTAAACGGCTCCCCAGAAAAAAGAAAGAGCCTCCAACAGTAGTTATTCCCTGTAAGACAAGTAAATCTTAGAACATAGTGCAAACATTGAGAACCAAATTAGCTTTTTTAGTGTAGGGGTAGTCTGGCCAGCAAAACTAATGAACGGAACCAGAATTTTTTATAAAAAAAGAAGATTCTTATTTCCCAGTAATTCCAGACTAGTTCTCAGTTCGGTTCAGTGAACAGGTCTTTTCTTAGAATCCAATCTTTTTCAATCTTAAAGAGGGCATCCTTTTATGTTACATTTTCAAACCATAAAAAACCCCATGTTTGTATTCAGATTACAGTACAGTTTGGTTCATGCCACGTTTCATCCTGATGACCACCCCTACAATACTGTGAGGTGTTATTTGGATAAAGACTGACCGAAGTTAGTACTGAAGCTTTAGACTTAGAAAGATCAAGCTTCTGCACAATCCTGCAAACGTTAAAATTTGAATTAGGGCAATTATTTCTATAAAAGCAGATCTCTGCAAAGCCTTTTTCACTTCTACTTTTTGGCTAGAAAACCTCAGAAAGCAACTAGATTTCGCGTGTAATAATTTATATGTTTGTTCAAACCTCTTGAGTTTTTTAAGTAAAACACATTACTAATATGGAACTTCGGAAGTTCGCCATAAGGTAAATATAAAGAACAATAATCTTAAATAACTTGAAACGGACTTAAGAGTATAAGAAGCTGACTTTTATAGGTTATGATAGAAGATAAAATTAATAGACAGAATGTTACCCACCGCCCATCATGAACAAGTGTTAACAGAAGTAGTTCTCCAGATTTGGTTGAAAGCATGGCAACATTATTTGATAACCATGTTGCATTTGCAGCATCAAGCTCCACACTAAAACTAGATCTTGACATTTCCTGACTGATAACCAATATTGTTTACATGTTAGAAATCACTTTCTGTTGTGTGCAAGAGCAATAAACAGATGTAGAATACATGGAAAAAGAAAAATTCACACTTAAAGCAAGTGACCGTGAAGTAAAAACTAACCTGCTGTCAAAGGGAACGGCATAGTTATTCAACGCCAATATGCACGATGCTGACTGGAAAGAGTTGCTAATTTAGTAATAGGTCTATGAGATTTGATTACTACAAATGATGATTTACCTGACTATGATAATGAATAGTATTTGCACAAACTACAAGAACTCCACCAATTGGAGAGGGTACGGCAAGAAGCTTATAGGCATCATGCGGAAGATTCTGGTACATACAGCATATGAGATTTTATTAGGATATAACAAAACTATAATCTCCGTAAGGTAAGGAAACCATGCTATGAACATGTAAAGCTAAAGTATTATGGTCAGGCAGCAATCAAGAGTCAGGACAAATAATTCAATGAATTCTAATAATTTTACGATTATTTTCATTGACAAAAACTCAAAAAGAGAAATTATAGTAGGATGTACTCCTTTATTCAAGCATCAACAAATCTATTTGAACGATTTACAAGAGAGCTTTGCGCTTTCATGAATAAATAACTTACAGTGGCAGACCATATGAGTGGATGCTGCTTCAATGTGGTACTGATACTAACTGCAGAAATTACACAAGTATGATGCTTATATGGAAGACGCCCCGCCCAAGTCAGTTCTTTCTCATGAAGGATCACCAACACCGGTTCAATGTAACCTATAAACTGAATGCCGTCAACTCATAACTCAAAAAGAAACAAGAAATAAACTCATTCTGCAATTTCGAGTAACGTCGCTATATAAAGGGAAAATAAACCATGAAGGGCTTCTCACCGTGGACAAATATAAAATCCTTGACATTCTTAACATCCAAATCTTTTAAATTAATAATATATGATGACTGTATGCGTGCGGATACTGAGCCCCCGCCACCAGAAACACCATCATCTCCCGCCAAACCACCAGCCTAACATCCAAAGTAACATAATTCAAAGCAAATCAATGATCTACAACGACCACCTATGAATATAAATAGAACTTAAAACAATAATCACTCATTCAGCTGAATGAAATACAAATTACAAACTATATTACTCAACAGAAAGAGTAGACATAAGAGATTAAAAGTATCAGGCCAGACCTCTGCAGCTTTAAGCATTATCATTTGTAGGCCATAAACAAGTACACCTGCACATCTACCCAGAGGATCTGCTTTAATCAACGGCCCTCTTGCAAAACTTTCTCTGCCTTTTTTCAAATGAAGCCACTGTGGACCCTCGAAGCAGTGCATTGAGCTGAAAAATAGAAAGGTAAATTATGTATTTATAATGCACAAGATTAATATAAATATTATATCAAAGCTATAGCATCCACATTTCTTCAATTAGTTAAAAAAAAGTAGAACAGGTGCACTTCTTTTCAAACTAAATATGTTGACCTCACCTTGTACGAAGTCCATTCACTGAATCATCAAACTCTAGTACCGATATTTTTGCATCTTGAAAAGTTAAGATAATAGAATCTCTTCTTCTGCCACTTGTCCGGTCCTCTGCTCCAGAAGATAGCACACCTACTGATTCCACGTTTCCATGCAACCTGAAAACAAAAGATAATATCATACAAGGCATGAAAAAATCTTCCTAATCACTTCGATTAAATATTACGTTTATGGTTTTGTTTTATATCTCTAATTGCTTGTTTGCAATTGCCCCTATCTAGCAATCTTTTAAGTTTGATACCAGTCTATGATAACGCTAGCCTTGGTGCACCGTACAAATATAATTTGAGCAACGTATAAGAGTTCTACTGTATTCCTGAAAAACTAACCGGAGTAGTTTATTTTGACGAGTTAGTTTGTTAGAGCACGCATAGAGGTTATGAATGAGATTTCATGATTCACAGAGGTGGAACATTTTGGCAGATGTTATTAAAAATATGATTATTCACATTTCTGTTACAAAAACAAAAAACTGTAACACGCATCCCTCAAATTAGTACACTGGTATAGTAAACTGGAATGTTGCTTATTTGAGTGACTTATATGCTTATTGCCAAAAAAAATGAACAGCACTTCTGCATTTTTGGATTATGCTTATTTTCTTATTTCATAGTAAAGCACGTAGCTTTCAATAAACAATTTGAAATAGCTTATTTCAGCCGGTTTTTCTCACTAAATTGAACATCCCAAGCTAATAAAATAAGTTGTTTCCAAAAACCATCATTACCCGCTTCTGCATAAAAGCATAACGTTTATGTGAAACACTGCCCAAACGTGAGCATTTCCTATTTCGATAACCGTCACAAATTTGGAAGTGACAAAGCAGAATTAAGGTAAACAAATAGTTCTAAACACACATTCTAATAGTTTATTTTGAACAAGTTAGTTTGTTAAAGCCCACATAAACGTTATGAATGAGATTCGTGCTGCAAAGGGGTGAGGGAAATTTTGGTAAATGTGATTAAATATATGCTTATACATGTTTCTAAAACAAATAAATGTAACATGCCATAGTAATCATCAATACTTTTAAGTTTAACACTACTACTTTCCTAAATGAGGTAATGTTTGGTTCTTTGGAATTGCTTGTTCAGGTAACTCATGTGCTTGTTGCATTTTTATATGCTATGCACTTCTACGTGTTTGGATATAAAAAGTTGAGGTAACTCAATAGCAGTGTTGCAAAAATAGGCCTAGGCGGACCGATTAATCGCTATGCAGCTATATGCAGAGAAGATTTGAGGGGGGTCGGCCAGGTCAAAAGCAGTCAAAAATAGGACGAAATAGGTAAAAATGCGACAATAGCAATTTATATATATTCAAAAGACAGTATGTGAACTTTGAACTATTTGAAGAACCATGTTCATGTCATAGATATAATTTCAAAATTTATATAGACAATTCCCCCCATACCCTGCTCTGGTGGGATTGGGTATGTTGCTGTTATATATAGACAATTCCATCCCGATAAATCCCCCACCCCAGACCGATTAATGGATACAAGGTAGTCAACCTCTCAACTAGCTCCTAGCGACTTTTACAACATTGCTCAAAAGGGGGTCTAAAACTCTAAACTAGCTTATTTCATTCTAATAAGTATTATATCAAGAGTTCAAGACTACAACCATACCCTTAGTCCCTTAAAACACAAACATTTCTTTCCAAAACCCACAGCTATCCGTTTCTACATAATAGAACAATAGAACAAACTATCTATATAACCAATCCCAAACACCCCCTAAATAACATATTCTCATGTGCAACACTACCCAAACACGAGCATTCTCCTATTTCATTTACCTTTACTGATTTACCGATAACAACGCAAGGATTAAGGGGGAACCACCACCAAAATACCAAATGGCCTAGTGGTAAGGCACCTAACCACCTCACAAGAGGTCTAGGGAGCCTCACTAGGTACACAAGAGGTTAGGCCCCGGGCAAACTAAACAAGAAACACCTAATCTGTTTAACGTAAGGATTAAGGTAAAATAATAGTTGTCTAGGCCTCATTTCTCACCAAACTTTTTTTAGTATCAAACTCAGTATCAATCCCCCCCCCCCCCCCCCCCTTCCCCAATAACATATTCTCATGTGCAGCACTACCCAAACACGAACACTCCTAACTCATTTACATTTATGATTCAGCAATAATAACGCAAGGATTAACATAAATTAACACTCCGTAGTTATCCAGGCCTCATTTCCTACCAAACTTTTTTAAACATAACTTAACAAACGATACAATTCCTATACAACTTATCACATCAAAACATAACTAACAATCTAACTAACTTCTAAACCGAAAGACGATACCTACAACTACACACATTCTAACAACTTCGCAAACAAAACTTATCAGCGCAAATACCGAAATGCAGTACCTATAACTACAAACAAGCTCCAAAGAAGCACCCGAAACGCCCGCCATAACACCGCCACGTTGCGGCTCATCCTTCCCACCGTCTTCCGAAACCCTAACTCTATAAACCTCAACAACATGAGCAGCAGTGACAATTAGATTGGGAATTGGGCCGACGGAAGGCGAAACGGCCTCGGAGTCGATATCGAGGGGCGAAACGGGGGGAACGAAATCGGCTGGTGAATGTGTGATGAAACCTGATGCGCAGTTTGTGATTCCGGTTGGGGGATGGAGTAATTTGTAAGATGCGTAGCTCATTGTGTGTGATTTTGGTGAGTGTGGGGAGTGGATTGTGTTGTTAGGGTTTTGAGAAGCTTAAAACCTTTTATGGTGGTTTAATTTTTTTTTTTTTTTCTTTTTTTTTTTTTATCTTAACTAAGTGAATTTTCAGTCAATCCTCATTTTGCCCTTCTATACAATAAGGGTGAGAGAAAATGAATTGTGTAATTAATGCTCTTATCAAAACACCTCATAACTTAAAATTACAATAATTTATTCATATGGTACAACCAATTAAAAGCATCTATATCAAATTAAAAACAATCAATTAAAACACCTCTTACTAAAAAAAGTACAATAAAATTTTCACAATATACAATTTAAATAAGCTACAACATAATATAAAATATAAAATAATTAAACACACTAATTAATGTTATTTTTAAAACACCCTAAAATGAAAAGTATATGTCATTATACACATTATACAAATTAATAAAACACACAAAACTTTATACGAGCTAACAAGTTGATGTTGCATATAGTTTTGAAAACTGGACCGGACCAACGGGTTCAACTGGGAAAAACATATAGCTTTGAAAACTGGACACGACGGGTACAGTTATTAAAAGCATGACTCGGTTTAAATCGACCCATTTTTCGACCGGAACGGTTCAACCGGGTTTCAAAACATTATGTTGACATGAGCTTAAGTATCAAAGTCAATAAGTCAACAAAGTCGATAAGTCAATAAGTCAACACATTTAATCCCTAAATCTTCAAACTTTTATTAGAGGTGGCAAAACGGACGGGCGGGCACGGGCTAAAATGGCACGGGTTAAAATGGGCACGGGCTAAACGGACAAATTATAAATCGGGTCAAACGGGCACGGGCTAAAACGAGCAAATTATAATTCAACTATTAAAAACATTCAGAACAGTCCTAAAAAACCCTTTAATTCATCTTGTAAAAAAAGATCAAGCATCTAAATCTTAACTATATTTAATTATTTTTTCTTTAAAAAAAATAAAAATAAAATAGAGTATTAAATGAATAAAAATGCAACTAATTAAATATATCTATCAATTAATTAGAGTATTAAATAATTATGCATAAAATAATTAATAAATGAGATAAATTAAAATTAAAATAGTTGGAATGTTTTATAGTTACCAGTGACAAGTGAATTGGTCAAAAAAAATGAGAGTAATTGCTTGAAAGTTGAATTGCGTGATTCGAAAGCCCATCTAATAATATCTGTTTTTATCTTTTGCGTGTAAGAGCCCATCAAATAAATGCAAGGGGGCAAAAAACGCCCCAAACTTTTAAAAAAGTGTCAAAAATCGCCCAAAAATTACAAATTGGGCAAGATTTGCCACCCCTAACTTTTATTATTTTTCATTTATAACCTATAAACTTTCTTTTATCACTAAACGATCTGTCGTTATAAAATCCCGTTGCTATGCACGGGTATTCGTCTAGTATACAAAAACATCTCAGACTCTCTGTACGTCCCTTTTCAAGTTTTTTTTAGGCTGATTGTGTCCTTTGACCCATTTTCCGTTAGTCAATACCGTTGCCTTCTGTTATAGTTTGTCTTTAGCACAAGGGTACTATCGTTTTTTCGTAATACCGTGTGTTATGTAGCACACGGTTTCTGCAGGTGCTACAGTAATTAGGTGTTAATAAAAGCCAACTTATTTCACCACTTATCCCTAAACTCTCCTCTCTATCATCAAATTTTATCGTAAATATTTCTGATCAAATTTTAACAATGGTGCGATGTGGATGTGGATGTGGAAGGTGGGCGGTCCTAAGGACCTGTTGGAACAATGTCAATGCAGGAAGGCGTTATTATGATTGTCCGATTGAGGTGCGTTAATGGTTGGGTTGCTTTAAGTTAAAATGTCACATTTAGTTTAATCATGGTTTAAGTCTAATGGTTGTTTTTTATTACAAGTTTATTTTCAAGTTACGGGTTTAAGTGTCAATGTCTTGATTTTTGATTTTTAGGGATCTGCATGTCCCTTCAATGGGTTGTATGATCCACCAATGCAACCAAAGAGCAAAGGAGGTGATCCTCTACTTGAGGAGGCACCTTCACTGTAACGAGGCGGCATTACAAGAATGCGAAGCCGGCCTCATGGCTGAGACATTGGAGGTTGTTAACGCCCGAGATAGGGCAATCGAGCTAGAGGCTGCTCACCAAGCAGCCGTAACTCATCTCCTTCTGGAGAAGGAGAAACTTTGCCGTTTGAGGAACTTGTGTGTAGTCTCCTGGATAGTCATCGTTTATATGGTGTATGTAGTGTCTTTAGAAAGACATGTTTTTTGTGTTTTGCAAAGCTTTCTAGCAAGTAGAATGCATGTACAGTAGTTTGTTTAGTGTCTTTAGGAAGCGTTAATGTAGGTTGACTAATAGAAAGCTTTGACTTCATCAAGGTTGGTCAATGGATATGGCTATAAATATGGTATTCCTGCCTTTATTGGTTTACTTGTAATTGACTTTCTTAAAGTTAACACTTATAGGTATATGTATGAAGTTGCAACAATGGGTAGAAACTAGAAAAAGTGGCAAATGGATAAACTTAAACCTCAATTAATCCAACACGGTAACATGAGATGATTTCTTAAATAATGCAAAATAGATATATTTTCAAATGCATAGAATTTAGTAGTCTACATAGTTCAGAAATACACATTGTTAAAACATTGAAAATATTGTCTAGGAATTACATTTGCGATGAAAACCATTGTCTTTGAAATATTTAGCCAACAATTTTTTGTGGTGAAGCCATTTTTGCTGCTAAAATCTTCTTCCTAGTCCAGCCATGTTTTGGAGACACACCAGAAGCAGCATTAACTTGACTTCCAGATTGAGACTGGTCACCACCGGTTTCATGCACATGACTTTGAGATTCATATGTCATTTTGCTAGTTTCTAAAAATCGTGCTTGAGAATGATTTATGGTTTTACCTATAAATTATTGGAAAAATATATTAAAACGAGTTATTTTAGATTGTGCAAGCCATTGACTGGACTAACATTTGGAAAGTTTTGTCATGCCATCTATAGCTATGAGAATATTATGTGCAATATCCGGTGTCTAATACAAGGTCACGCAAACCAAACAAAATCGAGTCATACAAGTATAGTCTATAATGTTAATCCCACTTCGGGACATAATTCCATCAATGCTCCAATACAAAAAGCACGTGAGAAACAGCAAGATAAAGGTCAAACTTTGTTTTCTTGAAAATATTTTTTTATCACAAGAAAAAACCATTTTTGAATAAGAAATTTAACATTCACTTTTTTAGATGTCTATAAGAAGAAAAGATACTAGAAAGTAGACTAAAAAAATCATGAGTATCCTTTTATTTCATTTAGCGTATTTCAGATACAAGTTCGATTTTTCTTACAAATACTTTCATACAATCGACACTTTACTTATAACTCACATCTTTAACTAAAATTCTAAAAGTTTTATAACTCGCATCTTTAACTAAAATTCTAAAAGTTTTATAACTCACATCTTTAACTAAAATTCTAAAAGTTTCATGTCAAATCCACTCTATAGCTAATACTCCGTACTTAATAGTCAGCCTTAGGCGAGTGTGTGGGACCAACTAACAATTAGTATTTAAGAAAGCACTTGGATTTAGTGAAAATACACACATCAACTTTTTGTTTGGAGGAGACATTATTCCAAGGTATAATCTTATTTTCTTCTCCATGCAATATCTGTTTTTCGTAAAATGACTTTTGTTGGAGTTACAGAAATCAGTTTTTATGGATTTGCTATTTTGAATAGAGGTTTAACTTTTTTTTGTGACGTTTCTCGTTATTTGTAAAAAATAATTTCTTATGTTGAAGGTGATAAAAAATTTAATGAGTAAGTTCTTAATACATGTTTTGATATTTGTATCTTTTATTAAATGTTACTCTTTGATTAACAATATTTTGTTGGTCATTATAAAATCTTCGTGTTTCTAAGTACATGGACCAGTGACCACGAATCAACGGATGCAAGGATTAAGTGTTACTCTTGTAAGCAAATTATTTCAAGCGGTAAGAACTTTACTTCTAAACACTAATTAACTAACTTTGTACCAAATAACAGATGAGGAAAATGAACAAGGCATCAAGCCTGAGGATGTCATTCTTGCTGCAATGGTACTCCATCATCCATGGGATACTATAAGGTTTGGCAAAATATCAACTTGCTTTACAAAGCACACACTTGAATGAGCAACTTGATTCTTACCTATATACTTGTTATTAGGTCTACCTTTACCGAAGCCACCATGAGCAAAATGCAATACGAGTTTGAGGATTATATGAGTGGTGCTATTGAGGTACATTTCTTTTGCAGAAATGGAGATATATTATCGTTGATAAGTAATGATGGTTTTATTTTTTTTGCAAACATGGAAATCAAATCATGGGGATGATGATGATGGGTATATGATGGGGTTGATGAGGATGACGAGGATGAGGAAGATGATGAGGATGATGATGATGATGAGGATGATCTGTGGGACTCAATTTCGGAAAAAAAAATGATGAGGTAATGTTCTTTTAAGATCTCATTCCATATGTTCCATAAAGTGAGAAAGAAAGGAGGTGGTGAGGAAGCTCTAGTGCACATTTGACATGTGATTTAAATGTTAAGAAAAATAATAAAAAACAATGTCATTTCTGGTATTTCATGTTGTTGGTGAGGATGTTGAAGTGTATGAGTATACCGGCTAAAAAACCAATTTGTTCGGTAGGACAAAACACGCCAAGTAAGTAGTAGATTACAAAAAAAATGTTCATTTAGGGACACACAAAATGTGCCACTAAATACAAACTAAGTGCCTATAACATCCCGCCTACTCACACCACAATATTGTCTGTTTTGCCCGCAGGCTCACGGCTTTGTTTTTGTGGCATCATTTGAAGACTTCCCGGCAGGTCACCCAAGGCAGTACTACTCTCACATGAGCACGCTTAACTTGAATGAGCAACTTGATTCTTACTTATATACGTAGTTATTAGGTCTACCTTTACCGAAGCCACCATGAGCAAAATGCAATACGAGTTTGAGGATTATATGAGTCGTGCTACTGAGGTACATTTATTTTGCAGAAATAGAGATATATTGTCCTTGACAAGTAATGATGGTTTTATTTTTTTGCATACTAGAAAATCAAATCATGGGGATGATGATGACAGGTATATGATAGGGTTGATGAGGATGAGGATGATGAGGATGAGGAAGATGATGATGATGATCTGTGGCACTCAATTTCTAAAAAAATTGATGAGGTAATGTACTTTTAAGATCTTATTTCATATGTTTCATAAAGTGAGAAAGAAAGGAGGTGGTGAGGAAGCTCTAGTATACATTTGTTATGCGATTTAAGTGTTAAGAAAAATAATAAAAAAAACAATGTCATTTCTGGTATTTCAGGTTGTTGGTGAGGATGTTGAAGTGTATGAGTATACCAGCTCAAAAACCATTCTGTTCGGTAGAGAAAAACACACAAAGTAAGTAGTAGATAATAAAAAAAATGTTCATTTAGTGACACACAAAATGTGCCACTAAATACATACTAAGTGCTTGTAACATACCACCTACTCAGACCACAATATTATCTGCTTTGCCTGCAGGCTCCCGGCTTTGTTTTTGTGGCCTCATTTGAAAACTTCCCGGCAGGTCACCCAAGGCAGTACTACTCTCACATGAGCATGCTTAACTGCAAGTTCGTAAGAAATCCACCCGCAGTAGACCACAAAACATATTGTGTCATTGTAAGGCGAATGTTATTATATGAACTCATCATCTCTACAGGCCACAACCAATGTGGGATTCGCCTACGGTGTTACAATCACCCCCCTTAGGGACTCATCGTCCTCGATGAGGTTTGCCACACCATCCCGAACGGCTCAACTTGGCACTGATACCACTTGTAACATCCCTCCTACTGTTACACAATACTGTCCGCTTTGCCCTGGTGGCTCACGGCTTTGTTTTTGTGGCCCTCGTGTGAGACTTCCCGGTAGTTCACCCATACCAGTACTATTCTCACACGATCCCGCTTAACTGCTAGTTCCTGAGAACACCACTCGCAGTAGATCACAAAACGCGTTGTGTCATTGTAAGACGATTGTTATCTTATGAACCCAGCATCCTCCAGGCCACAACCGATGTGGGATTTGCCTATGGTGTTACAATCACCCCCCCTTTAGGGACTTATCGTCCTCGATGAGGTTGGCCCCCACCATCCTAACGGCTCTGGAGTGGCTCTGATACCACTTGTAACATCCCGCCTACTCATATACAAGTTCGATTTTCCTTACAAAGACTTTCATACAATTGACACTTAACTTATAACTCACATCTTTAACTAAAATTCTATAAGTTTTATAACTCACATCTCTAACTAAAATTCTAAAAGTTTCATGTCAAATCTACTTTATAGCTAATACTCCGTACTTAATAGCCAGCCTTAGGCGAGTGTGTGGGACCAATTAACAATGGCTATTTAAGAAAGCACTTAGATTTAGTGAAAATACACACATCAACTTTTTGTTTGGAGGAGACATTATTCCGAGGTATAATCTTCTATTCTTCTCCATGCAATATCTGTTTTTCGTAGAATGACTTTTGTTGGAGTTACACAAATTAGTTTTTATAGATTTGCTCTTTTGAATAGAAGTTTAACTTTTTTTGTGACGTATCTCGGTCTTTGTAGAAAATAATTTCTTATGTTGAAGGTGATAAAAAATTTAATGAGTAAGTTCTTAATACATGTTTTGATATTTGTATCTTTTATTAAACGTTACTATTTGATTAACGATATTTTGTTGGTCATTATAAAATCTTCGTGTTTCTAAGTACATGGACCAGTGACCACGAATCAACAGATGCAAGGATTAAGTGTTAATCATGTAAGCAAATTATTTCAAGTGGTAAGAACTTTACTTCTAAACACTAATTAACTAACTTTGTACCGAATAACAGATGAGGAAAATGATCAAGGCACTCAGCCTAAGTATGTCATTCTTGCTGCAATGGTACTCTATCGTCCATGGGATACTATAAGCAGGGGCGGAGGGAAGAGGTGGCTAGCGGGTGCTAGGCCCCCTCCAATAAGTCTAATGATTGTATTAACATACCATTATTTAGCCCATAATTTAACGTTTAATATACCACGAACATTTCTCAACTAGCGCTTTTTCTATCATGAAAGAAAAAGAAAACAATCGACATGAAATATCTTCTATCTAAGTGGCCACTGAAGCGAAAATATGAAATGAGACATTTTTGACAATATTTTTTTGTTGTTAATTTAAAATTTTTAAGAGACTTGTCAACAATTAGTTATATCACAAATTTGGATATCCGAAATTTGCGATGATGGTTTTATGTTAGACATAATATTTTACCTAAGTTTTTTTTTTTAATTCGGATATCTGAAATATCAGATTATAGTTTTATATATCTGAATATCCAGATAATTATAATTTTTGAAAAACTTTTTTATAACTTCCAAAACTGTCCTTTCATAAAACCCAACTTTTTAGTAAATTATGATCAAGTTTTCGGATATCCGAAATTCCGAATACTTATATTTTTTGAACACCCAAAACATAAATAAAAAAATGACCTTATTTTTCAGTTTACTATACTCAATATCCACCAAATATGTTAGAAAAAATTAGGTTTAGTAATGCATTCATAAGTTTTTGTGATGGTTTATTTGTATAAACTAAAGTTGGAAACCATTTTTAAACTTTTATTTTTACGGGGTATATTATAAACTTCAGCTCCCCTTAACTAGAAATCCTGGCTCCGCCCTTGACTATAAGGTTTGGCAAAATATCAACTTGCTTTACAACGCACACACTTGAATGAGCAACTTGATTCTTACTTATATACTTAGTTATTAGGTCTACCTTTACCGAAGCCACCATGAGCAAAATGCAATACGAGTTTGAGGATTATATGAGTCGTGCTACTGAGGTACATTTATTTTGCAGAAATAGAGATATATTGTCCTTGACAAGTAATGATGGTTTTATTTTTTTGCAGACATGAAAATCAAATCATGGGGATGATGATGACAGGTATATGATGGGGTTGATGAGGATGAGGATGATGAGGATGAGGAAGATGATGATGATGATCTGTGGCACTCAATTTCTAAAAAAATTGATGAGGTAATGTAGTTTTAAGATCTCATTTCATATGTTTCATAAAGTGAGAAAGAAAGGAGGTGGTGAGGAAGCTCTAGTATACATTTGATATGCGATTTAAGTATTAAGAAAAGAAAAAAACAATGTCATTTCTGGTATTTCAGGTTGTTGGTGAGGATGTTGAAGTGTATGAGTATACTAGCTCAAAAACCATTCTGTTCGGTAGAGAAAAACACACAAAGTAAGTAGTAGATAATAAAAAAAAAATGTTCATTTAGTGACACACAAAATGTGCCACTAAATACATACTAAGTGCTTGTAACATCCCACCTACTCAGACCACAATATTATCTGCTTTGCCCGCAGGCTCCCGGCTTTGTTTTTGTGGCCTCATTTGAAGACTTCCCGGCAGGTCACCCAAGCGAGTACTACTCTCACATGAGCATGCTTAACTGCAAGTTCGTAAGTAATCCACCCGCAGTAGACCACAAAACATATTGTGTCATTGTAAGGCGAATGTTATTATATGAACCCATCATCTCTCCAGGCCACAACCAATGTGGGATTCGCCTACGGTGTTACAATCACCCCCCTTAGGGACTCATCGTCCTCGATGAGGTTTGCCACACCATCCCGAACGGCTCAACTTGGCACTGATACCACTTGTAACATCCCTCCTACTGTTACACAATATTGTCCGCTTTGCCCTGGTGGCTCACGGCTTTGTTTTTGTGGCCCTCGTGTGAGACTTCCCGGTAGTTCACCCATACCAGTACTATTCTCACACGATCCCGCTTAACTGCTAGTTCCTGAGAACACCACTCGCAGTAGATCACAAAACGCGTTGTGTCATTATAAGACGAATGTTATCTTATGAACCCAGCATCCTCCAGGCGACAACCGATGTGGGATTTGCCTATGGTGTTACCATCACCCCCCCTTTAGGGACTTATCGTCCTCGATGAGTTTGGCCTCCACCATCCTGATGGCTCTGATACCACTTGTAACATCCCGCCTACTCATATACAAGTTCGATTTTCCTTACAAAGACTTTCATACAATTCACACTTAACTTATAACTCACATCTTTAACTAAAATTCTAAAAGTTTTATAACTCACATCTTTAACTAAAATTCTAAAAGTTTCAAGTCAAATCTACTTTATAGCTAATACTCCATACTTAATAGCCAGCGTTAGGCGAGTGTGTGGGACCAATTAACAATGGCTATTTAAGAAAGCACTTGGATTTAGTGAAAATACACACATCAACTTTTTGTTTGGAGGAGACATTATTCCGAGGTATAATCTTCTATTCTTCTCCATGCAATATCTGTTTTTCATAGAATGACTTTTGTTGGAGTTACACAAATCAGTTTTTATAGATTTGCTCTTTTGAATAGAAGTTTAAATTTTTTTGTGACGTATCTCGGTCTTTGTAGAAAATAATTTCTTATGTTGAAGGTGATAAAAAATTTAAAGAGTAAGTTCTTAATACATGTTTTGATATTTTTATCTTTTATTAAATGTTACTCTTTGATTAACGATATTTTGTTGGTCATTATAGAATCTTCGTGTTTCTAAGTATATGGACCAGTGACCACGAATCAACAGATGCAAGGATTAAGTGTTAATCATGTAAGCAAATTATTTCAAGCGGTAAGAACTTTACTTCTAAACACTAATTAACTAACTTTGTACCGAATAACAGATGAGGAAAATGATGAAGGCACTCAGCCTAAGTATGTCATTCTTGCTGCAATGGTACTCCATCGTCCATGGGATACTATAAGCAGGGGCGGAGGGAAAGGTTGGCTAGCGGGTGCTAGGCCCCTGCCAATAAGTCCAATGATTGTATTAACATACCATTATTTAGCCCATAATTTAACGTTTAATATACCACGAACATCTCTCAACTAGCGATTTTTCTATCATGAAAGAAAAAGAAAACAATCGACATGAAATATCTTCTATCTAAGTGGCCACTGAAGCGAAAATATGAAATGAGACATTTTTGACAATATTTTTTTGTTGTTAATTTAAAATTTTTAAGAGACTTGTCAACAACTAGTTATATCACAAATTCGGATATCCGAAATTTGCGATGATGGTTTTATGTTAGATAATGCTAACAATATAGTATACGTATAGTACAAGACTCTTTTGACCGGAAAATAGTCAAAGAAAGTCAAACCGGGATTATTAGATATTCCCGGGTCGTGTCGGTGTGAGGTGTGAGATGCGAAATCGAGAACCGTTTTGCGATCGAGTGAAGTGAATAAGATTTGAATAAATAGATTGAGTTTCTAAACTAATTTCAACAAGTAGCAACTCAAAATAATGCAAGTAAACAATTAACGTAACTACGTAAATCACAATTTAACTAAAACATAATCTAAATCTAAAAACGTAACGCGTGAAATTTAAAAACGCAATTAAAAAGGAAAATTGATAATTTAACTAAAAATTTAAATTTGAAAATTATAAACTATTTAAAAAATTGAAAATTTGCTAAATGTAACTTGAAATTTTGAAAAACGTAAAAGAAATTGAAAACGGACCGTTACCGGCCTCGGTAACGTCTTTTAAAGTAAATTTTTAGTTCTAAAAAGCCTACGGAGGTAAAAATGATTTTTCTAAGATTCTAACGATAAAAGAAAATTTTGGAAAAAAGATTTTTTTTTTTTTTTTTTTTTTTTTTTTTTTTTTTTAATAATTACTTACGATTTAATTACTAAATAAAAGAAAATAAATCATTGAAAATACTAAACTAATTTTAATAAATCTGAAAAAAAAAAAAAAAAAAAAAAAAAAAAAAAAAAAGGAAACTAAATAAAGCTAATACTAACTTAGGGAAAATCTGAGGAGGGGAAAATAAAGCTAATAAGCAGAAAAATAAGCAAAATAAGATAATAAGCTAAAAAGGCTAATTCTACTATAAAAATAAACTAAGGAGAATGCTAACAAAAAGTAAAGATAGAACAGATGGGAAGTGGGAGTGTGACTGGTTCTGTTGTAGGCTCGAAGTCAGGGGTTCGAATCCCCTTGACTGCCTTTTTTACAAAATATTTTTTTTTCTTTTTGGTTTTCTTCTTTTGAAATTGATAAAAATACTTAAAGACAACAACTTTTTGTGAAATTCTTTTTTATGAAAACTAACAAATAAGCTGGAATGAAGGATTAAGCTTAACAGTTATCAAAAGTGGTGCTCGAGCTACAAGCTTAACTGATTCCAGTCACAAAACTAACAAACGGCTCAAACAAACTAATCCTAACACCTAATAGGCTAACCCCTGTTCCTAATAAGAAAATAAGAACAGATAATAAGCAAGATTAAATAGCAAATTCACACAAAGGAACACAAAATAAGCAATGAACCAGCATAATTTTTAACAACACCAACAGTTCCACAACAGGCTCAAAGGGGCATGTTTAGGCTATTGCACAGGTCAAAGGAAAAATTCTAAAATTGAAACAAAAATACCATTAAAATGACAAGCTAGCAAAGAACTTAAATCCAGAATTTCAAAGGCTTTGGACAAGAAATGATGAAATGAAAAATAAAAGACAAAAGTGGTTTGGTGGACCTTTTTCTTTGAATGGGTCAGTTTTGCAAAATTGGTGAGAACTTTAGTATTTGACCTTGGAGGTCAAAGACCAGGTTTGGAACACTTGTAATATCCTACTTGTGACTATTCGAAGCAATCCTAATCAACTAAAGTGCTCTTAAACTATCAATTGCCTAAATTGCTAAACTACATCAGTAAACAAATTTTTTTTTGAAAAACTTAACAAAATTCTTTTAAACTACTAGGAACTAAAAGATTTTACTTCAAACTATTAGTAACCAATATTTTAAAGCTAATTGAAATTCAAATTTTGGTCAAAAATCACTTTTGGCTTATGAACTCAGTTTTACCAAACACCCCTTTTGCTAATGGTTTTGGAATTTGAAACTTAAACATGCTGGTTCAAGGTGAGATTGTGAACAAAATGGATTGAACTAGATCTAAAGTCACTAAATGAACAATTTAAAACACAAATTAAGCAGTCTAAATAGGCAAGGCAAAATAAGCACTCAAAAGCTAATAGAGACAGGTTTGAAAGAAACACTTAACCAAGTACTACAATGATGTAAACTAAATATAAAAAGCTACCAAACACTTAAATAAGTATCAATGATCAGAAGTAAATAGTAAATAAGCTAAGCTACAGTTAAAAAGCTAAGGGATAAGTAAAATAGAAAAGTGGACTTGCCTTAGACCCTAGCTAAACAAGGGCACCCATTGAAGGGCAGCTACAAGCTCTAGCCGAGGCTAGTATAAGTCCATCTTGCCCCTCCATTGCGGGCAACTTCCTATGCTTTCCACTTTCTTTGCTAAGGTAACTGATTTTTGATTTTTCTGTGATTTTTTTTTTTTTTTTTTTTTTTTTTTTTTTTTTTTTTTTTTTTTTTTTTAAAGAAGTGAAAACAGAAAGTAAAGGCTTTTGTAAGTTGTCATGAACTCAAAAGGATTTCTAGTAATGAAAATAGAGTGAACAGAATCTAAAAGACATAATTCAAAAGCTAAAAATAAATTTCATTGATTAAAAGAGAAGTACAAAAACATAAACTTAAAACTAAATTTTTATCTAAAACTTAACTGCTATATTACTTAACTACTTGCCAAATGGCTTACACATCTCATTCTATTTATAGGGGAGCTTCTAGGGTTTCATGTGCTTGTCCTGACCTTCTTGTGCTGAGTTGTAGGTTCAAAATGAGCACATCTTGTGTTTCTCTGAGTCTCTTGGCAGCCGTTGATGAATACTTGGTCCCCAAGTGCTTAATTGGAGCCGTAGGATGTAAAAATTATGCCAAGGATTGCTGAGGTGTCATACTTTTGATGGGACATCATGTGCTCATTATTTGGCATCATGTGTGAGCTGGTCAAATTGAGCTTTCTCAGGAGCTTCTTACAGCCATTAGATTGGCTTGGTGCCCACTTCAATAATTCTCAGCCGTGGATGGAATAGAGGTGTTGGGGATTGCCAACGTGGCTGTGGAGGGGGAGAGCATGTGAAGGTTTGTCTTGGTATGGGAACTGATAACTAGGGATGATGGTGACTGGAAACTTGGCATGTTCTGTTTTGGCGGGTAAGGTTATTAGCAACAGGGGTTTGACCTCTTGAAGTTAAAAGGTAAAACGGGTTGGCTAGGGTTTGTTGTTTCGGTATTTAATTTAAGTTTGGTGTGGGCTTGGGTTGTTCGTGTGATGGAGTGGGCTGAAGGTTTAGTGGGCTAAGCTTGTTAAGATTGTTTTAGGTGTAGTTTTAATTTTAGTTTAGGTAATTAGTTTAGGTTTAGTAATATTAGGTTTAATAAAATTAGTAAAGATAATAAATAAAACTGAATTTGTAAAATGTTTTTGTAGCTTTTATATATATATATATATATATATATATATATATATATATATATATATATATATATATATATATAATAATAATAATAATAATAATAATAATAATAATAATAATAATAATAATAACAATAATGTAAAAAGTAAAAATAATAAAAGGTTTTGTCAAAATGTTTTTTTGGTGATTTTATTTTTGAAAGGGTTTTAAAATGAAAAAGGCTTTTGAAAAGATTTTGCATTTAGGTTTCGGGTAAAAGGGTAATTTGGGGTTTGTGTCTCGGTAAGGGTATTAAGGTATTTTGGTGTCGGGTGCGGAAAATTTGGTCATTTTGGGTTAAGGGTAAAAGGGTAATTAGGGTTTGTTGTGGATTTCCATACCTCCCCCCATGTCACTCTCCCGGGATTGACTCCGATCTTCAATTCTTCAATAAATGCTTCAAATTGTGTCGAATCGTTCTGATCCTGCTCCGTTAAGCTCCGTAATCCCATCCATGCTCCGTTTTCTCATATTTGCCTTGTTTTCAATCCATTTGTACCTGAAATACACAAAAACACTCTCCAAGGATATTTGTAACATTATATGGTCGTTTTTGGTCGTTTTGGTGGGTTTTTCGGGCCTAAAATGATGAGTAAAAGGACACTCATCATTAGACATAATATTTTATTTAAGTTTTTTTTTAATTCGGATATCCGAAATATCAGATTACAGTTTTATGTATCTGAATATCCAGATAATTATAATTTTTGAAAAACTTTTATATAACTTCCAAAACTGTCCTTTCATAAAACCCAACTTTTTAGTAAATTATGATCAAGTTTTCGGATATCCGAAATTCCGAATACTTATATTTTTTGAACACCCAAAACATAAATAAAAAAAATGACCTTATTTTCAGTTTACTATACTCAATATCCACCAAATATGTTAGAAAAAATTAGGTTTAGTAATGCATTCATAAGTTTTTGTGATGGTTTATTTGTATAAACTAAAGTTGGAAACCATTTTTAAACTTTTATTTTTTCGGGTTATACTATAAACTTCAGCTCCCCTTAACTACAAATCCTGGCTCCGCCCTTGACTATAAGGTTTGGCAAAATATCAACTTGCTTTACAACGCACACACTTGAATGAGCAACTTGATTCTTACTTATATACTTAGTTATTAGGTCTACCTTTACCGAAGCCACCATGAGCAAAATGCAATACGAGTTTGAGGATTATATGAGTCGTGCTACTGAGGTACATTTATTTTGCAGAAATAGAGATATATTGTCCTTGACAAGTAATGATGGTTTTATTTTTTTGCAGACATGAAAATCAAATCATGGGGATGATGATGACAGGTATATGATGGGGTTGATGAGGATGAGGATGATGAGGATGAGGAAGATGATGATGATGATCTGTGGCACTCAATTTCTAAAAAAATTGATGAGGTAATGTAGTTTTAAGATCTCATTTCATATGTTTCATAAAGTGAGAAAGAAAGGAGGTGGTGAGGAAGCTCTAGTATACATTTGATATGCGATTTAAGTATTAAGAAAAAAAAAAACAATGTCATTTCTGGTATTTCAGGTTGTTGGTGAGGATGTTGAAGTGTATGAGTATACTAGCTCAAAAACCATTCTGTTCGGTAGAGAAAAACACACAAAGTAAGTAGTAGATAATAAAAAAAATGTTCATTTAGTGACACACAAAATGTGCCACTAAATACATACTAAGTGCTTGTAACATCCCACCTACTCAGACCACAATATTATCTGCTTTGCCCGCAGGCTCCCGGCTTTGTTTTTGTGGCCTCATTTGAAGACTTCCCGGCAGGTCACCCAAGCGAGTACTACTCTCACATGAGCATGCTTAACTGCAAGTTCGTAAGTAATCCACCCGCAGTAGACCACAAAACATATTGTGTCATTGTAAGGCGAATGTTATTATATGAACCCATCATCTCTCCAGGCCACAACCAATGTGGGATTCGCCTACGGTGTTACAATCACCCCCCTTAGGGACTCATCGTCCTCGATGAGGTTTGCCACACCATCCCGAACGGCTCAACTTGGCACTGATATCACTTGTAACATCCCTCTTACTGTTACACAATATTGTCCGCTTTGCCCAGGTGGCTCACGGCTTTGTTTTTGTGGCCCTCGTGTGAGACTTCCCGGTAGTTCACCCATACCAGTACTATTCTCACACGATCCCGCTTAACTGCTAGTTCCTGAGAACACCACTCGCAGTAGATCACAAAACGCGTTGTGTCATTGTAAGACGATTGTTATCTTATGAACCCAGCATCCTCCAGGCCACAACCGATGTGGGATTTGCCTATGGTGTTACAATCACCCCCCCCCCCCTTTAGGGACTTATCGTCCTCGATGAGGTTGGCCCCCACCATCCTGACGGCTCTGGAGTGGCTCTAATACCACTTGTAACATCCCGCCTACTCATATACAAGTTCGATTTTCCTTACAAAGACTTTCATACAATCAACACTTAACTTATAACTTACATCTTTAACTAAAATTCAAAAAGTTTTATAACTCACATCTTTAACTAAAATTCTAAAAGTTTCATGTAAAATCTACTTTATAGCTAATACTCCTTACTTAATAGCCAGCCTTAGGCGAGTCTGTGGGACCAATTAACAATGGCTATTTAAGAAAGCACTTGGATTTAGTGAAAATACACACATCAACTTTTTGTTTGGAGGAGACATTATTCCGAGGTATAATCTTCTATTCTTCTCCATGCAATATCTGTTTTTCGTAGAATGACTTTTGTTGGAGTTACACAAATCAGTTTTTATAGATTTGCTCTTTTGAATAGAAGTTTAACTTTTTTTGTGACGTATCTCGGTCTTTGTAGAAAATAATTTCTTATGTTGAAGGTGATAAAAAATTTAATGAGTAAGCTCTTAATACATGTTTTGCTATTTGTATCTTTTATTAAATGTTACTCTTTGATTAACGATATTTTGTTGGTCATTATAGAATATTCGTGTTTCTAAGTACATGGACCAGTGACCACGAATCAACAGATGCAAGGATTAAGTGTTAATCATGTAAGCAAATTATTTCAAGCGGTAAGAACTTTACTTCTAAACACTAATTAACTAACTTTGTACCAAATAACAGATGAGGAAATTAATCAAGGCACTCAGCCTAAGTATGTCATTCTTGCTGCAATGGTACTCCATCGTCCATGGGATACTATAAGCAGGGGCGGAGGGAAGGGGTGGCTAGCGGGTGCTAGGCCCCCTCCAATAAGTCCAATGATTGTATTAACATACCATTATTTAGCCCATAATTTAACGTTTAATATACCACGAACATTTCTCAACTAGCGCTTTTTCTATCATGAAAGAAAAAGAAAACAATCGTCATGAAATATCTTCTATCTAAGTGGCCACTGAAGCGAAAATATGAAATGAGACATTTTTGACAATATTTTTTTGTTGTTAATTTAAAATTTTTAAGAAACTTGTCAACAACTAGTTATATCACAAATTTGGATATCCGAAATTTGCGATGATGGTTTTATGTAGACATAATATTTTATCTAAGTTTTTTTTTTTTTTTTTTTTTTTTTTTTGTAATTCGGATATCCGAAATATCAGATTACAGTTTTATGTATCTGAATATCCAGATAATTATAATTTTTGAAAAACTTTTTTATAACTTCCAAAACTGTCCTTTCATAAAACCCAACTTTTTAGTAAATTATGATCAAGTTTCGGATATCCGAAATTCCGAATACTTATATTTTTTGAACACCCAAAACATAAATAAAAAAATGACCTTATTTTCAGTTTACTATACTCAATATCCACCAAATATGTTAGAAAAAATTAGGTTTAGTAATGCATTCATAAGTTTTTGTGATGATTTATTTGTATAAACAAAAGTTGGAAACCATTTTTAAACTTTTATTTTTTCGGGTTATACTATAAACTTCAGCTCCCCTTAACTACAAATCCTGGCTCCGCCCTTGACTATAAGGTTTGGCAAAATATCAACTTGCTTTACAACGCACACACTTGAATGAGCAACTTGATTCTTACTTATATACTTAGTTATTAGGTCTACCTTTACCGAAGCCACCATGAGCAAAATGCAATACGAGTGTGAGGATTATATGAGTCGTGCTCCTGAGGTAAATTTATTTTGCAGAAATAGAGATATATTGTCCTTGACAAGTAATGATTGTTTTATTTTTTTGCAGACATGAAAATCAAATCATGGGGATGATGATGACAGGTATATGATGGGGTTGATGAGGATGAGGATGATGAGGATGAGGATGATGATGATGATGCTGATCTGTGGCACTCAATTTCTAAAAAAAATGAATAGGTAATGTACTTTTAAGATCTCATTTCATATGTTTCATAAAGTGAGAAAGAAAGGAGGTGGTGAGGAAGCTCTAGTATACATTTGATATGCGATTTAAGTGTTAAGAAAAAAAAAAAAAAAAAAAAAAAAAAAAAAAAAAAAAAAAAAACAATGTCATTTCTGGTATTTCAGGTTGTTGGTGAGGATGTTGAAGTGTATGAGTATACCAGCTCAAAAACCATTCTGTTCGGTAGAGAAAAACACACAAAGTAAGTAGTAGATAATAAAAAAAATGTTCATTTAGTGACACACAAAATGTGCCACTAAATACATACTAAGTGCTTGTAACATCCCACCTACCCAGACCACAATATTATCTGCTTTACCTGCAGGAACCCGGCTTTGTTTTTGTGGCCTCATTTGAAGACTTCCCGGCAGGTCACGCAAGCCAGTACTACTCTCACATGAGCATGCTTAACTGCAAGTTCGTAAGAAATCCACCGCAGTAGACCACAAAACATATTGTGTCATTGTAAGGCGAATGTTTTTATATGAACCCATCATGTCTCCAGGCCACAACCAATGTGGGATTCGCCTACGGTGTTACAATCACCCCCTTAGGGACTCATCGTCCTCGATGAGGTTTGCCACACCATCCCGAACGGCTCAACTTGGCACTGATACCACTTGTAACATCCCTCCTACTGTTACACAATACTGTCCGCTTTGCCCTGGTGGCTCACGGCTTTGTTTTTGTGGCCCTCGTGTGAGACTTCCCGGTAGTTCACCCATACCAGTACTATTCTCACACGATCCCGCTTAACTGCTAGTTCCTGAGAACACCACTCGCAGTAGATCACAAAACGCGTTGTGTCATTGTAAGACGAATGTTATCTTATGAACCCAGCGTCCTCCACGCCACAACCGATGTGGGATTTGCCTATGGTGTTACAATCACCCCCCTTTTAGGGACTTATCGTCCTCGATGAGGTTGCCCCCCACCATCCTGACGGCTCTGGAGTGGCTCTGATACCACTTGTAACATCCCGCCTACTCATATACAAGTTCGATTTTCCTTACAAAGACTTTCATACAATTCACACTTAACTTATAACTCACATCTTTAACTAAAATTCTAAAAGTTTTATAACTCACATCTTTAACTAAAATTCTAAAAGATTCATGTCAAATCTACTTTATAGCTAATACTCCGTACTTAATAGCCAGCCTTAGGTGAGTGTGTGGGACCAATTAACAATGGCTATTTAAGAAAGCACTTGGATTTAGTGAAAATACACACATCAACTTTTTGTTTGGAGGAGACATTATTCCGAGGTATAATCTTCTATTCTTCTCCATGCAATATCTGTTTTTCGTAGAATGACTTTTGTTGGAGTTACACAAATTAGTTTTTATAGATTTGCTCTTTTGAATAGATGTTTAACTTTTTTTGTGACGTATCTCGGTCTTTGTAGAAAATAATTTCTTATGTTGAAGGTGATAAAAAATTTAATGAGTAAGTTCTTAATACATGTTTTGATATTTGTATCTTTTATTAAATGTTACTCTTTGATTAACGATATTTTGTTGGTCATTATAGAATCTTCGTGTTTCTAAGTACATGGACCAGTGACCACGAATCAACAGATGCAAGGATTAAGTGTTAATCATGTAAGCAAATTATTTCAAGTGGTAAGAACTTTACTTCTAAACACTAATTAACTAACTTTGTACCGAATAACAGATGAGGAAAATGATCAAGGCACTCAGCCTAAGTATGTCATTCTTGCTGCAATGGTACTCTATCGTCCATGGGATACTATAAGCAGGGGCGGAGGGAAGAGGTGGCTAGCGGGTGCTAGGCCCCCTCCAATAAGTCTAATGATTGTATTAACATACCATTATTTAGCCCATAATTTAACGTTTAATATACCACGAACATTTCTCAACTAGCGCTTTTTCTATCATGAAAGAAAAAGAAAACAATCGACATGAAATATCTTCTATCTAAGTGGCCACTGAAGCGAAAATATGAAATGAGACATTTTTGACAATATTTTTTTGTTGTTAATTTAAAATTTTTAGGAGACTTGTCAACAACTAGTTATATCACAAATTTGGATATCCGAAATTTGCGATGATGGTTTTATGTTAGACATAATATTTTATCTAAGTTTTTTTTTTTTTTTTTTTTTTTTTTTTTTTTTTTTTTTTTAATTCGGATATCCGAAATTTCATATTACAGTTTTATGTATCTGAATATCCAGATAATTATAATTTTTGAAAAACTTTTTTATAACTTCCAAAACTGTCCTTTCATAAAACCCAACTTTTTAGTAAATTATGATCAAGTTTTCGGATATCCGAAATTCCGAATACTTATATTTTTTGAACACCTAAAACATAAATAAAAAAATGAGCTTATTTTCAGTTTACTATACTCAATATCCACCAAATATGTTAGAAAAAATTAGGTTTAGTAATGCATTCATAAGTTTTTGTGATGGTTTATTTGTATAAACTAAAGTTGGAAACCATTTTTAAACTTTTATTTTTTCGGGTTATATTATAAACTTCAGCCCCCCTTAACTACAAATCCTGGCTCCGCCCCTGACTATAAGGTTTGGCAAAATATCAACTTGCTTTACAACGCACACACTTGAATGAGCAACTTGATTCTTACTTATATACTTAGTTATTAGGTCTACCTTTACCGAAGCCACCATGAGTAAAATGCAATACGAGTTTGAGGATTATATGAGTCGTGCTACTGAGGTACATTTATTTTGCAGAAATAGAGATATATTGTCCTTGACAAGTAATGATGGTTTTATTTTTTTGCAGACATGAAAATCAAATCATGGGGATGATGATGACAGGTATATGATGGGGTTGATGAGGATGAGGATGAGGATGAGGATGATGAGGATGAGGAAGATGATGATGATGATGATGATCTGTGGCACTCAATTTCTAAAAAGATTGATGAGGTAATGTACTTTTAAGATCTCATTTCATATGTTTCATAAAGAGAGAAAGAAAGGATGTGGAGAGGAAGCTCTAGTATACATTTGATATGCGATTTAAGTGTTAAGAAAAATAATAAAAAAAACAATGTCATTTCTGGTATTTCAGGTTCTTGGTGAGGATGTTGAAGTGTATGAGTATACCAGCTCAAAAACCATTCTGTTCGGTAGAGAAAAACACACAAAGTTAGTAGTAGATAATAAAAAAAAATGTTCATTTAGTGACACACAAAATGTGCCACTAAATACATACTAAGTGCTTGTAACATCCCACCTACTCAGACCACAATATTATCTGCTTTGCCGGCAGGCTCCCGACTTTGTTTTTGTGGCCTCATTTGAAGACTTCCCAGCAGGTCACCCAAGCCAGTACTAGTCTCACATGAGCAAGGGTAATTTGGTCATTTGATGTTGATCAGAGACCAAACATGCAGCAAAAACTTCAAAATGAGGACCACCATTGCACTTTCGAAACCTTAGGGACCAAAACTGCAATTTGGCCAAACCTTAGGGACCAAAAATGCAATTTACTCAAAAAAAATCCTTTGAAGTTTGAACAATATTCTTATTAATAACTTTAACTATGCTTTTAGCTTAAGGGGGCTGTTAATTGCACAAAATAACAACTTACACAGCTTAAGGAGAAAATACAATGCATTTTACCATTTGATTGGCAAGGCAAACTAAGCAGGTCTGGCGGGTTGTGCATGTAACGGGCAAAAGCCATCATATTTGCATAAAGGGTAGGTATAACAGGTCAAATAAGCTGTCAAATATGATTAGCAGCTATATATTGTTTAATTCATTAACAGTCTAGCAGTTTAGCAGGTTTTATGCATTAGAAACACAATTTGTGCAATCCTCAACTTGTTCAACTAAATCGCCCAGATTTTGCATTCATTATTTACTTCGTTTATTCAATAATGATAAAGAGATTAGACATAACAAAAATATGCCATTCATAAGTAAATTGGTTGAAGTTGTCACCTCTAATTATGGCCTTTTGTCTTTACTGATGCATTACGTGCTGCACAATACAACATTATTTTGGAACTTCTGTGATTAACAAGAGCTAACTGCAACCAGCATGATCCATGAGCATTTATGACCAGGTATAACATCAAATGACCTCCAACTAGTTAGATTAGATCATACTAACAGAAGTACAAATAGTCAAATATGGTGGAGAAACACATATACTAATAGTAACTTTTGACCTTAAACCAATTAAATCATAGTAAAGTTTCGACCATATTTTTATTAACAGAAATATTTGTTTGCCTCCTCAAGGATAAGAAAAACATGCAGACAAACAACAGTTATGGCCGGTATATATATGCCACTAAGACAAAACACATGAATTAGCTGGGTAAGCCTACCACATAAAGATTAAGTCGTGAAATCTAAGCAAATATAACAAACTCGGGGCAACTAAGAATTTTGAACACACAACATCAATAGTGAATTGAGAGGAAAATAAAGGTTGTTACCTAGATCACATATCCAAATCAACAGTCTTTTTGAGATCTAAATCAAGCGTCTTGTTGATACACTTAAAAAAATAAACGTCTGTCTGTTTGCTTCCATATCATTCACCCAGTTATCTCTAGTAACTCGATTTTGGTTGCTTAATCCACATTATACCATACACTCTAACCTAAGGTCTAATTGGCTGATAGACAAGCAGCAACTAGAAACAAATCAAGTCCTCCCAATGATGCTGTTACTGATAGAATTGTCTTCGGATATGCACACATTGATTTAGGCGAAGCCAAACTCATGGCTTTTTATATCTTGACAAACTGAACACAAAGCAAAACTAGCGGTGAAAGCCTCTCCCAAAACGAACTAAATCTTCCCCCGCATCATGCTGTATGAACAGAGTGAAACACAATAAAATCCACCTATGCATGTTAACTAGGAAACTGTTTTTCTACCATTTTCTTTCTTGTATAGATGCACAGGATTATATCCAGCCCAAAACCGCTGTTGAAAATCGTCTTCACATTTCACCCTACAAGTCATATTACATCCGAGAACTCCCTAAATTATCTATCATTCCCTCTTGATTTAATAATTATTTCTTTCTCCAAATCAATTTCTAATTCGTAAACCTAGCAGAAACAAGAATTATTGTTGATGTTTGCAAAGAAATCAACGCCAGTCGTTATTCGTAATCAACAAAAAAGAGGGGAACCCAGAATCTGGCTATATATCAGAGGAGATGGTGGTTTCAAGGAATTAATGATGTGATAGTTGCCTTATAGCACATAAAACCAAAAAAATCGGATAACTCAGGTTACCACCATAACGCAGGGAGGATAACGCCCAACCCCAGTGCAGTTTAACTCACCTATAATGGCGCTATAGGTTCATTTGGTGTGTATAACACTGTGCCCTCTAACAAATAGAGGAGCATGCCAAACATTATTTTCATTCCAAATTGACTCAGTTTTGTGACATTAAACTATGACTTTTTATCTGTAAATGCCAAAATTACCGCTATGACATTATACTTTAATATATTTAATAGATCGTGAATGGCCGACAATGAACACATGCAGCTACGCTATTTGCTTCTGCATACTAGGATAATATTAACAAAACTATACCTTTTGTAGACAACCGCCCTTGATGCATGTAAAAATATTATGACACAATACGAAATCAGTGCGAAACATAACCTTTCTAGTTTGAGCGGCCAAACCGGTAGAATATGTAAAAGTAGTTGGCCCCTTGGGTTTACTTATAATAAATTTCTTTGCATGTAAAAGATAATGATTAAAAAAATTCGGTGTGATGAAACTATTGTGCAACACGTACACAAGTATTTTCTAGTAATACTGAAATTCCAGTTCTTGTAATGTTCTCCCTTTAAATTAAACAACTCAACTCGACATGATATGGTTACAAATTCTACCTATTAGCTAACTCAAACTCAACTAAAGAGGAGATATACCTATAAATAGCAAAAAGACCATATATAAAGAGAAGAGATTATTTCATTGAGCAGGTGAGTATACTAATATTATATGTAAACAGCCAGAAAGACCATGCCATTAGAACAAATAAAATTGGTTTTTGTTCCATCATTTTATTCAATAAAAAGAACCATATCGATACACTATGACGACAAACATCTAGTCTAACTTGTCTACAAAATTGACCTTGAGATCAAAGGCTCTAACCTCCGCTTGTTTCAACTTTGGAACAATTAGCTTTAGCACTCCTTGGTTCCTCTTCATCTCTGCCTTGATACCGCTGATATTGTAGATACCATATTCTAAATCAACCCAGCAAAGATACTTTTCAAATAGGTGTCGAGCTAAGAATATCTCATCCCCTGGGCATTCAATGACAACAGTGTCTTGTTGAACATGTTGGAATATGTGAATCATAACAATAGTATAAACACATAAACATCAAAGAGTATGCAGCGGAATAGATCAAATACATGTAAATAAATTAACCGAATATAAAAGGATGCGTACCTCTTTGTGATTTCTAGCAAGAACAAGAAACCAATAGAACAAGAACTATAAACCCTAATTGGGTTTAATGGCGGATCGACTAGGGTTAGTCGAACAGGGCAAATCACCTTGTTAGCAAAAGTATGCCAACACTTCGTTCTTGAACACACGTATTAGTAGCGTTTCAATAAGAAAAGCTAGGTTCTTAATTCACAAGCAATCCAAACACAATATTTAGAAGATCGCGTAGGAACCCTAGAAGGGTGTAGTTGATCAACTAAAACTAGAATGGATTTGAGCTTAGGAAATCTAGTAGGAACCCTATAAGGGTGTAGTTTGATTTCTAGGCTCAATAAGAGAGAAGAAGAAGAATTAGATTGCAAATGAATCAAGGGATGAGAAAGTGAATACATGAAGGCATGTATTTATACTCTTCTCATTGCTTGGAGCAAAAGACACAATCACAAGCCCTAGAGGGCATGGATCGGCCAAACATGGGTCACACAAGCCCAATCCATAGCATTCTTTAATTCAATTTCAATCTAGTCCTTCATCTTTTGTCTAATGGTCGTTAGGTACCGTTAAGTGCTCATTTCGTGAATTTAATAATTATTCGTCACTAAAACAATAATTATTAATTAATTGAAACTCATACGTAAAGTGTGCAATCCCGAAGTCTCGAGTTCGAGTCCGGACATATTCATTAATTTTTATCCGTTAAAACTAACAGCTCCCACTCGGATATACATTAATGTAATAATGACAATGGTTAGTCTAGCATAACACGCCAATGTCCCCAGAACGATCTCGAGTATGGTTTTCCTGGAAAAAACCACATTTGATGATTCATCATCATACTTATCCTTTTGATTCTAATACTATGTTAATATGGATATGGATCGAAGTCATTCCATAATTAACTAGTGTTTCTCGTTATTTATGATCAAGCAAGATTACCAATTCATCTGAACGCATTCCAGATAGACCTTGGGCATGGACATGCAAACATCTTGTTAATCCTACGAGTGGCTAAACAGTATTAAACTTCAAAACAAATTTGAAGGAACCAAATCCTGTTATTGACTACAAGCGTAACCTATGAACTTCACATCACCTCTGAAAATAATCTTTATAGCTACCAGTTACGGATAGCGTTAGATTATCTCACAGAAAATGAGCTACATCCACAGTAGTTACCTGGTATCTCAAGTCTGAGGATAAATATTCATGATTCACTATAATGACAACATCCATAAGTATAATCATGTAATTGGGATTTTGTCCTATATTCAATTTATCCATTATTGAATATCATGTGAATTTGGCATGTCCACGCATCAATGTATTTTAATATATTATACCAAAACTCAGATTTGTCTTAGTTCAATGATACTCCCATATCATTAATTGACAACGGACTATTTAGAATAACATAGCATAAGTTATTCATGGATTAAACATGCAAATATGGGATACAATCTATTATTACTGAAAACAAACGTACTCAGTACTTTAATTCATTATTTAATAATAATTGCTTAACATCCCTTATCGAAATACTAAATAGATCAATGCATGAAAATTCTCGTTAATGAATTTTGTCTCAAGTAATACTAATCATACTTGTTGACAATTATGCCTCAAGTAATCATACTTGTTGACAAGGCATTATTCAACTAACTTTGATCTATCGGAATTTTGAGAATACTTATTTCAATAACGAAATTCTTGTATATGTGCATTCAAATAATTTGATATAACCACATAATACATCATAAAATGTGTATGATATCCTCAACATAGAATTTATGATAATTAAACTTCCAAACCTTTTAAAGTTTAAAGTATTCTTATTCTTTAACGTATAATGCAACTAGAGATGAGATCCCCATAGACCCACCATTTACCATAGAACCATTGAATAAATCCCAACCATCTAATCTAATTTGATCCAAAGGTTGAGAACAAATCTACTATTTACACTTGAAGGGCAAAAAGGAGAAATTACATAAACAAAAAATAAAATAAAAATAAATGCAACCTTCATTTTTTCCACCAAAAACACTCCATGACTGTCAATCCTCATCACCCTCAATCCTCCATAACCGTCAATAATCATCACCGTCAATCCTCCATAACCGTCATCATCAACGTCAATCCTCCATATAACCGTCATAACCGTCTTTATATTTTTTTTCTTTTTTTAACATGATTTATATATTTATCGATCGATTGATATTTATACTATCAGTTAGGGTTTCGGTTGCTATTTATTGAATCTGATTATAGGTTACAAATCATGTCTGGTGATTTGTTGTATAGTTTTAAGTGATATAGTATCAATTGTTGTATAAAGTTAGTTCTAGATCTGTTGATTTATATATGATTTAATGATTTGTGTTAGTGATTGTATTTATAATATATTGTTATTTGTTTAGGTATATTTGTTTTTGTTGAGAGAATGGTGGATGATGAGGTTATGGATGAAGCAGGTTACGGATGAAGTTGTTGATGATCCAGATGCACATTATGTGTTTGATGAAATGCGTCTGCAATAATCATATATGATTCGGAAGCAAAATCACATATGATTCTGTAACAGGTAATAAGAGGAAAGGCTTATTTACTTTGGCATAGTTGTATTGTGAGTGAGATCACTTGTTCGGGATTGAAATGAGTGTTTAGTCTGAGTTTGAAATAGCCTGTGTCATTTTTGCTGTTATTTGATTTTATTCAATGTGTTGACTGGATTTAGTTATTAGCGGAATTTAAGGAAGTAGATCTATGAGATTTTTGAGTGATGTACTGATGTATACGGTATATCTAAATGCTTGTCAAAGTGGCAAATTTATATTGATAACTACTTTGATTGTTCTTGTAAGTGACTGCTGATTTGTGAGTGAGATAAGTTGATTAGGATTGAAATCAGTGGTTAGTGATGTACTGATGTATAGGATTTTATTATAACTGGATTTTGTTAGAATCATATATGATTCACATAGAATCATATATGATTAAAGGAAAATCATATATGATTCTATGTGAATCATATATGATTCTATTAGATTATTTTATAGTTATTAACATTTAAAATTTTTATGCAGGTCGATCAAAATCTATTGCACATAAGCCTAAAGAGAATTTTATAAAGCAATTAGTTAAGAGGGCTACGACTTCTGATAAACCAAAGTAGTGTGAATGTAATCAAGAACAAACAAGTTCCAGACAATAAACAATGATCTCAAATATTGTGAATGCAATCAAGAACAGGGTCGATCGTGAGAAACAAAAAGATGACGTTGAGAATCAAGAAGTTGCAAAAGTGATGGTTAAGTGATTCATGGTATTTTGGTATAGTCTGATGGTAATATATGTGGTAAACCTGATGTGTAGTCTTTTGGTAAAATCTGGTGTAGCATTGAACAATTTCTGATGGGTAGTCTTGTGGTAAAATTTGATGTAGTATTGAACAATTTCTGATGGTATTATAAAAATCTAATGGTAGTTTTTTACTTTACTTTTTTTGTTGTATGTTTTAAAATTTTTATTGTAATTTAACATCTTGCATTTATGTTCAGTTAAAAATAGTCTGCTAGAAAAATAAACAAAAATCATATATGATTCAAAAAGAATCATATGTGATTCATTATGAATCATATGTGATTCTTTTAGAATCATATATGATTCAAATAAAATCACATGTTACAGATATTAAACTTATAGAAAAGACATGAAATAGATAATTTTCATAAGAATCTGCTTCAACATGAAAATAGACAATTTTCATAAGAATCTGCTTCAACATAAAAAAAAGTATTCAATCAAGATCCTCATAACAATTTTCCAACAGTGCAATAAAAATGAATAAATATCCAAATCTAAATAAAGTATGTTATTCAAGGAGCGATAGTCGCTTGTTCAGCTGCAACATTTCTCGTTGCTTGTTCACTTGCATCAGTTCCATCCTCGTCTTGCTCATCTAAATCACCCTCTTCCTCATCATCACGATCTTCATCAGTGTCACCATCTTCCTCATCATCACGATCTTCAATAGAACAGGAGGTTTTTGTTTAACATGAGCAGGTTTAGGACGACTATGCCAATATGAAGATCTTTAAGTTCAACCTTCTCACGAGATATACTTGAAAGCTTTTCATTAATTATCCTGCAAAAACTCTGCAAAAAAAAATCAGATAAGACATGTCATAAAAATCATATATGATTCTACTATAATCATATATGATTACTAGTAGAATCATATATGATTCTACTATAATCATATATTATTTTCTAAAAATATCAAGCTGCAACACATTAGTTTAATGATTACTACAAAATGTTAGCGAAAGTGTGAAGTTTTCTTATGATTACACGGCTTCTGAACAACGTTGTTTGGTTTCAAAACTTATGCTTAAGACTCAAAAACATCAAATGACTGTTTACTCACTAACTAAAAACTTTACTTAGATCAATCAACAATAAGCAGTTTGGAACATCAATACGCAAACACAGCTGATAATCAAATGCTATGCATTCACCTAACTATCAAACTACACATTAAACTGGAAACAAATCATTAACACTGATTTATTACCATTACCAAACATCATAAAAGTATGTTAGAACTTATGTTTAACACTCAAAAACATCAGATAACTGTTTCCAGGTACTAGTAGAACTAACACGGTTTCAGAACTTGTGCTTAACACTCAAAAACATCACAAGCCTCCATAAATCAATGATTACCTCAAGGAAGTATTAATTACCAGTAGATAACAATATAGAACTAACACTACAAAGTTCAAAAGTATCTATCACAAGGCTTCTGAACGATGTTGTTCGGTTTCAGAACTTATGCTTAACACTAAAAAACATCAGATAATTGTTTCCAGGTACTAGTAGTATCGATTACCAATAGATAACATTATAAAACTAACACGATTTGGATGCACTCACTTCATAAACCTCTATAAACTATCGCACATTAGTTTTACATCAATCAGCCATAAGCAGTTTGACAGAAGGTTGAGGTTTGACAGAAGGTTGAGGTTTAATAGGAAGTTTCGGTTTGGGTTTGGGTTTGACAACTTTTGACTTTGGTTTATCAGCAGTCGTAGCCTTCTTCGCTGATTGCCTTGTAAGCATCTCTTTAGGATTATGTGCAACATATTTTGATCGACATGCATAAAAATGTTAAATGTTAATAACTATAAAATAATCTAATATAATCATACATGATTCTACCAGAATCCTGTATGATTCACATTTAATCATATATGATTCTATATGAATCATATATGATTCAATGTGAATCATACATGATTCTAACAAAATACATCAGTACATCAGCAACAAAATCATATACATCAATACATCACTAACCCCTGATTTCATTCCAAATCAACTTATCTCACTCATAAATCAGCAGTCACTTACAAGCATTTAGATATACCCTATACATCACTACATCACTCACAAATCTCACTAATCTACTTCCTTAAATTTCGCTAACTTTAAACAGTCTATTAGTTTTATTCATGTTTACGACATAACTTTAAACAGTCTATTCTCTAAATGCATAACATTCTGAAAACAAGAGATCTCACTCACAATACAATTATGCAAAATAAAACTAAAACAAAGCAAAGCAAGCGCGGAATCTACTGTAAACTTATATCACACCGCCTAACAAAGACTTCGCCTAATTCAACAACAATCTCACCGCCTAACAAAGACTTCGCCTAATTCATTTATTCTCATATCTTCTCATTTATGCTCATATTTTCTTATGAAAATGATTTATGCTATATTATTAATAAAAACTAGCAACAAGACTTCACCTAATCAACAACAATCACACCTGATCAAAACCTAAAATAAGCACAAATATACAAAATAAGCAAATTTATACAATATCTAATGCTAATCAACTGAAAAATAACCATAATATGAAGAAAATTACCAGCAATGCGATGAACAAATGAAGAGACCTTTGTTTTAGCCTTATTCGTTGTTATTTCATCAACTAACTCCATTATTACGGCGGTTCACGACGGTGGATTGACGGATTTGATGGTGATGATGTCGATTATTTCAGAGATTGAGATTGAGAGTGAGAGAAAATTATTTGGTGGTTAGGTTATTGAATGAGAGGAACGGTTGGGTTATGAGGAAAAAGAAAGATTGGGGAATGACCACCATGCCCCTATCATTAATTGGGGGAGGAAAAAATGATTAATATTAACCGTGGATGGGGTAATAGATGGACGGACATGATGCCACCAATGGATCTATGGTAAAATCTAGCTCTATACGGAACTTTTGGCAATGCAACTATGCTTTTCGTTAAGCATAACTAGTACACATGGCTATTAACAAGGATGAAATCCTTCCATTACTAGTATTGAGTGTCATCTCAATTTTTTTAGCATCATTGTACGCAAACAACAATATGCTCTTTTCCGTAAACTTCAATGTGTAATGTTTTATTCCTTCCAAACTTTCAAGTTTGTTGGCTATGACAATTTTACAAATTGTTCATTTATAGAATCTAGAAATTGTTCCAGGCTGAGGATGTGATTCTATATCCAAATATATTCCTTTAGAATATTCATTACACAACTTATCTAATATCTTTTAATTAGATATCAATATTGTCAAATCATCTTTTATCAAAGCATGATATAACAACAACATGATGTACATGAAAAATTCTTGTGTCCAACTTAAATTTCATTCATGTACTACATATCCATTTAAACTTTCTAAATGATATATCATGTTCTATTAGATTCATTTACCGCACATGTTTACATCAATAAACATATATTCAAGGTTGTATGTTTTACTTATTAAATATTTCAAGTAAAGTTTCATTCCAAGTTATGACTCAACACTTAACTTATATAGAATGTTACTTCCTATATGTTATACAACATATATGATTTAAGTAAGTAAACATAATACTCCCAATAGCTTTCAGAATTACTTAGGAGTTATCTTATTTTAAATTATAAATCAAAACACGAATTTAATATTTAAACATAAGATTTATCTCCTTGATGCATGCATCTATCCATACTTGGATTCTTGCATTTTGTATACTTTCAAAGATTAAATGAATTCATAAAACTCTTAATTACTCATCGTCCTCGCTTTAGTAATTATATAAGAAAGAGGTTTTATATTCCATTGTCAAATTTCATATTCATAAAAATGAGTATGACAATTACCATCTTTGTATTTTTAATGTGCTTAGGAAAGAGTATTCAATCATAGTTAATTACTTAAGTATGATTAATAATCTTGTTATAAGACATACATTAAAATATGTATACAATTTTGTCCATATGATTCTTTATGCAAAGATTTTAAACCTCTAGGGTTTTTCTTCTCTTGTAGAAACTCATCTTCATTAAGATAAACCAAGTTTTCAAAGTTGACTTATCTTTATGGACAGCATCTTAACATTCATAGTATGAGCAATTTACCATAATTAATAAATGCGTCATTATGATTAACAGGCTTACTTTGATCCTGTAATTTATAATTCTCAACATATTAATTAAATATCTGAGACATCTCTACGGATCTATGAATGAGAGTTTCATCATGTTGAGATTTAACCTTTACATTTCAAACCTCATCATGATTTTCACTAGTGTGGTTTTATAAGATTATGTATTTTGTAATTTTGATCTTTCAAGATCTAAACAAAACTCCCACTTGCCTTTTGCATTTTATCTATAAATACTTTAGCAAGATGAGCAACACAAAATCGTTCTCAATTGGGATATTACAAAAACATTTTACAGTTCCTGACTCTTAATACTACTTATTAACAAAATCAGAACTTCATTTTAAGACTTTAATGTGATTCATCACATTCCATAATGTCTTATTTAATCTTCTAGGTTGGAGTTTTATTGAGTATATTCAATCCATACTCAATTTTCTAACCTTGATAACTTTTGGAAGAAAAGAAGTCATATTTATCTTTTAATCAAACAATATAACAAGATTTTGATTTTTCCTAACTGAACAAACCACCAACTTGTGATGTTTCATTAGAATTAATATTGTGAGACAAACTAACAATATGTAAGATAAACTTATTCCCTTTGGCTTACCTATTTACCAACTAAGTCAACTTAATGGTACAATAGAATTTCCAAGCCAATTGCATGCTATATAACAGAAGTACCTTTTGAACAAGTTACTTCACGTTCATGTCTTAAGAAGACATAAACTGTTATATTCCCACTTTACGTTGTACATCATTGATCAACTCAATGATTTCTTGTTTGAAACATAAAAAGTTTAACGTCTTACTTTATTATAAGTCTTGTAATAGTTAAAAGACTTCATGTTTATAAGAAGATATAAACATAAATAACTAAAGTATTTGTGAACACCACCACTTGGTTTTAATAGTAATTTCAAGTTAATTTACTACTTCATTTGCTTATGTCATTTTATGAATTATCCAATTTAAGAAACTGCAAACTCACATAATTCCATTACATCAGTTGATCTGCTAGTAATGAAATCATGTAGTTTACCTTTCTATTGCAATCTAGGCAGGTTACACCCTGACGTAAATTGTAAATTCAAGTGTTTCTTTTAATTTGAATATCATAAGACATAATAGTAGTCTTTATAATAATCTTGACACATGTTCTACATAAGATACCTTTACACATTAAATGTATAAGTCCTATTATAACATAGATCTCTTACCTTGCAATTAAGAGAATCCTTTAATCATATTTCTATGTATTGTTCCTTTGCACACAATAAACAACTCTCCCACTTGTGCATTGAACAATATCATGTAGTATATAAACAACATAACATATGTTTGTTTATGTGATTCAATATGATTTGTGTCATAAGTTAACTAGTAGATGTAGGACTACTTTGTCTTGTCAGGAAACGCACATGGCTATCCTAAAAGCATGAGTGTCTACAATTTGAAAGTAATTATCTTAAAGATAAACTGGGCTACTACACAGAAATTAAGTCTTGTAGCTCCCACTGAATTAGAGAACATAACAATAACTCTATATTCAGTAAACAACACAAAGCTCCCATTGGATTTGACAACATTGTACGTGTTTCATAACCAGTGAAAACAATTTGCTTGTTTTTACTTTCCTGCACATTTAGAGAAACCCATACGTAATAATTACTCAGGTTCTAAAATGTGTATTCTACTATATCAATGATATTAACTCGAAGAATTTGGGCATGCAGCTTCTTCCTTAATAGGCCTACCATCCCCATAATGGTATGTAGCACCTTTAAAGCACAACAACTAGATAAAATACTAGCTTTGCCTTTTTGTAACAATTGGCAATTTCAGGTTAACTTTTATTCCCGAAAATTTCACTATTCACTATTTACTATTCACTTTTACTATTCACTTTTTACTATTCACTTTTCACTATTCATCTCAGAAATTTTTATTTCATATTCTCATAAGTTAAACTATTTTAACGATAATCCGAGAGTTTGACGCTCGTCGGATCATTTCTGCAAAAATCACAAAGCCGTGTCCGAGATTTACTTTTAGGTTTAAACGTCCTTCTAGCATCCCGATATGTCCATAAAACATTATAAACAATAGAAATATGATTTTCTCTCATTTTAGGACAATTCCAAAAGTTTCGGAATTTTACGTTTTTCAGTTCAGCGTTTTACGCGAATTGCGCGTTTTAGACCCGTATTTCCAGTTTTTAGCAGGGTTTTCGCACCCGATAGAACCTACCACTCATTTTATATTTTATTATGGACTATATTGACATGTTTAACCATATTTATAAGTTTCATATTTTTAGGATACCCGGTTTTACGTTTCGTGGCCTAAAAACTTACGGTTAGCAATTTACGGAGTCAAAACTAGCTACATACTTAGGATATTACCATCCAAAGACCATGACTACTCATCTAGTCACCCTTATCCTCCTTGAACCGACTTAGGGGTGGTGGAGTCACCATGTGTGGTTAAATCTTGACCATTGATTCTTTAGATCATTACAAATGTCTTAAACTAACCATGGTTTAATTCTAACCCAATATATGGTTAACTATTTTTCTCATCCTATAAATAGCCAACTAAAAACACATAGAAAACTTGCACCACACCTTCTTATAACCTTCAAGTCCTAAAACCTAAGGCACTTCTCTTATATTTTGTAAGAAAGTTAACTAGTTTTTGAAAGAAAACTAGTGTTTGATCTTCAATCTTGGAAATTTTCTAAGAAAAGTTGTTATAACTTTAAAGTCTCCAAAAAGACGTCGTTATAATCTTCAAATAGCTTTGGACTTCAAGAAGGCGTCGTTATAATCTTCAAATAACCTCGGTTTATCATAGATTGCAAAGGGTGAAGCTTAAGTCTATCAAAGTCCGTACCTTACTAGTTACTTACCTTTCTTTAGAAAGCCAAAAGTTGTAAGCAAACCCTTATACACTTTCTTGCTCAATATCATTTCATGCTTATTATGTTTCTTTCATGCTATATATGGTCTTTGTATTGTGTTCATGATGTTTAAAAATGGATAAAACGAGTATTGGTATACATATGTTAACTTATGACAAGCAAACAAGCAAACTAGTGATTTTTATGGAAAACCACGACCACAATAGTATAACTTTGATATTTGACACTTACTTACTGTTAAAGAGGACTTAACAAGGAAAACATAGCAATTTGAATCACCCAAAACGAGTATACGAGTCAAAAGTTATGACCATTTGAAGTTAGCGAAACCAAAACGGCAAATCTGCCTAAATTGCATTCTGATCAAATTATGATTTTGAAAGTCCTACTTCTGGTCCGATTCATCAAAAAGTTAAAACATGAAAGTTGTCCGGAACGACGTTTTCGTTCAGGATCAAAGAAGCTCGAGACCTGAAAATGCTTTCTGAGTGATAATGTTCTTCAAATTCTTAACAGCCCATTTTTAGACCAAAGTAACTATATAATTGTTATAATTAGATGAGACCAAGAGGTCTAAAGACCTAAAGCCAAGACCACAACCATGGCTAAAGTCAAGGTTGAGTCTCAAGACCATGGTAACAAGACCAAAGTCACGGCAAAGCCACGGCTAAAGACCATATAACTATTAAAGATCAAAAAGCTTATATATATATATGTTATCAAATACTACAATAGTAGGGAGCCTCATGTGAGGAGTTCATTGAGTAAGCCGTCGAGACGAGTTGTGGATTTACGAGTTAAAGTGTCCTGGCTCCTCGAACGTTTACTCCATGACTTCTGAATTATGTCGGCCCGAACGGTAGTAAGAGATGTACAACCTATACATGTTTCATAGACCACTTATATTCAACGACTTACACTATATACTAAGTACTACATCATGAACATTATGCAAGACATATATAGGCAATTCGTCGTATTCTTAGACGTTACTCCAAACCTAAGTCGCAACGTTCTATTATAGGCTGCTCTTAGAGACTTTCGCGATTCGACTACCACTTTCATTACTCATTTCATAGACTTAAGGTGAGTCATAGCCCCTACTCTTTTCGTACTTAACTCTTGGGGGGGATACATGCTCAACTACTTGTTTACTTGTACAAATACTCAAAACGTCTATACTTGACTGTGTTATACTTGATTGCTTACATACATGACTGCGTTATACTTAATTGCGTTATTCTATTTATTGACTAGTAGTTGTCTTTGGGAATTGACTCCCAGTTGTCTTTGGGAAGTGGCTCCCAGTTGTCTTTGGGAATTGACTCCCAGTTGTCTTTGATACATCCTAACATTTGCGAATGTTGGATACATCATAAAAGTGAGGTCTTCGGAGATGAAGTAGAGACTCACTACTAATTGCTTAATTGTCTTGATGAACTTATTCATGTCTTTATTATACTATATGTTAGCAGTGGGTTGTGAACACACAGGTTACAAGTCTCTTATGGCGGGACTTGTAACTGAGTGGATTCACGATGCCTTTGCTGTGTGATCATTCTTTAAGGCTTTTTCAACTATTTTAAGACAAACTCTATGAACTCACCAACCATTGTGTTGACACTTTAGCATGTTTATCTCAGGTTAGTAAGGCGATAGCTAGTGCATGGAACTTAGAGTCAAGCTGCATATTCTGAAGACTTACGCTTTTATCATTTGCCATTCAAAACTTTGTATACATTTATGTATCATACTTTGGAATCTCATGTTTGTAACTTTGAATTCATTAATCGAATGGTAACTTTTCAAAACGTCTCATTTAGAGTTCGTTTTCTATAACTTGTACTTTGTATTATGAAGTAGCACCCCTATGACACAGTCTTCCGCTGCGGTATTTTGGGGGTGTTACAGATTGGTACCAGAGCCTTGGTTATAGAGAACTAGGTTGCATTTAGTGCCTAGACTATAACTGCTATATACGTTGGGACCTTCCTCTTTATTTGCCTTACACACAATACATACACATGTGCTTTTTGGTTAGACGTTTGCTTAGTTCCACGCTGTTAGATGATGTGACTTTAGTATTATAAGGAGCCCCAGAGATTAGCCGAGTCATTAAAAACATGGAGCTCAGTAATAACTAATTAGTTAACATGATCTTGTGACAGTTCTTGTTTGATTAGACACAAGATTTGAGTTAAATAATATTATTGCTTAGCTTTAGGGATTTGATGACTTGATTATCTTACTATCGGCCTCAGAAGGCGGATTTTGTGTCGGAAATTCTTAAGTAGGATGATTTAGAATCTCCTTATTTAAATGGATTGGGACGCCTCTTCAGTTAAATAAAGAAATTGTAAATCACCGAACCATAAGTTTATGAGACCTTACTTGCATAAATTTGGACGCTTCTTTATGTAAGTAATGTAATATAAATAAGTGGGCTTATTCACATCCGATACAACTCCTTAACCAGAACCTTAGACAAATCAGAGTGAACACCACTATATTAGAAATCCCGAATTCTCTTAGACACATCGTAAGTAGTTAACATCAACTGAACTTCGGGACGAAGTTCTCCTTAAGGGGTACAGACTGTAACAATTGGCAATTTCAGGTTAACTTTTATTCCCGAAAATTTCACTGTTCACTTTTTACTATTCACTTTTACTATTCACTTTTTACTATTCACTTTCACTATTCATCTCAGAAATTTTTATTTCATATTCTCATAAGTTAAACTATTTTAACGATAATCCGAGAGTTTGACGCTCGTCGGATCATTTCTGCAAAAATCACAAAGCCGTGTCCGAGATTTACTTTTAGGTTTAAACGTCCTTCTAGCATCCCGATATGTCCATAAAACATTATAAACAATAGAAATATGATTTTCTCTCATTTTAGGACAATTCCAAAAGTTTCGGAATTTTACGTTTTTCAGTTCAGCGTTTTACGCGAATTGCGCGTTTTAGACCCGTGTTTCCAGTTTTTAGCAGGGTTTTCGCACCCGATAGAACCTACCACTCATTTTATATTTTATTATGGACTATATTGACATGTTTAACCATATTTATAAGTTTCATATTTTTAGGATACCCGGTTTTACGTTTCGTGGCCTAAAAACTTACGGTTAGCAATTTACGGAGTCAAAACTAGCTACATACTTAGGATATTACCATCCAAAGACCATGACTACTCATCTAGTCACCCTTATCCTCCTTGAACCGACTTAGGGGTGGTGGAGTCACCATGTGTGGTTAAATCTTGACCATTGATTCTTTAGATCATTACAAATGTCTTAAACTAACCATGGTTTAATTCTAACCCAATATATGGTTAACTATTTTTCTCATCCTATAAATAGCCAACTAAAAACACATAGAAAACTTGCACCACACCTTCTTATAACCTTCAAGTCCTAAAACCTAAGGCACTTCTCTTATATTTTGTAAGAAAGTTAACTAGTTTTTGAAAGAAAACTAGTGTTTGATCTTCAATCTTGGAAATTTTCTAAGAAAAGTTGTTATAACTTTAAAGTCTCCAAAAAGACGTCGTTATAATCTTCAAATAGCTTTGGACTTCAAGAAGGCGTCGTTATAATCTTCAAATAACCTCGGTTTATCATAGATTGCAAAGGGTGAAGCTTAAGTCTATCAAAGTCCGTACCTTACTAGTTACTTACCTTTCTTTAGAAAGCCAAAAGTTGTAAGCAAACCCTTATACACTTTCTTGCTCAATATCATTTCATGCTTATTATGTTTCTTTCATGCTATATATGGTCTTTGTATTGTGTTCATGATGTTTAAAAATGGATAAAACGAGTATTGGTATACATATGTTAACTTATGACAAGCAAACAAGCAAACTAGTGATTTTTATGGAAAACCACGACCACAATAGTATAACTTTGATATTTGACACTTACTTACTGTTAAAGAGGACTTAACAAGGAAAACATAGCAATTTGAATCACCCAAAACGAGTATACGAGTCAAAAGTTATGACCATTTGAAGTTAGCGAAACCAAAACGGCAAATCTGCCTAAATTGCATTCTGATCAAATTATGATTTTGAAAGTCCTACTTCTGGTCCGATTCATCAAAAAGTTAAAACACGAAAGTTGTCCGGAACGACGTTTTCGTTCAGGATCAAAGAAGCTCGAGACCTGAAAATGCTTTCTGAGTGATAATGTTCTTCAAATTCTTAACAGCCCATTTTTAGACCAAAGTAACTATATAATTGTTATAATTAGATGAGACCAAGAGGTCTAAAGACCTAAAGCCAAGACCACAACCATGGCTAAAGCCAAGGTTGAGTCTCAAGACCATGGTAACAAGACCAAAGTCACGGCAAAGCCACGGCTAAAGACCATATAACTATTAAAGATCAAAAAGCTTATATATATATATGTTATCAAATACTACAATAGTAGGGAGCCTCATGTGAGGAGTTCATTGAGTAAGCCGTCGAGACGAGTTGTGGATTTACGAGTTAAAGTGTCCTGGCTCCTCGAACGTTTACTCCATGACTTCTGAATTATGTCGGCCCGAACGGTAGTAAGAGATGTACAACCTATACATGTTTCATAGACCACTTATATTCAACGACTTACACTATATACTAAGTACTACATCATGAACATTATGCAAGACATATATAGGCAATTCGTCGTATTCTTAGACGTTACTCCAAACCTAAGTCGCAACGTTCTATTATAGGCTGCTCTTAGAGACTTTCGCGATTCGACTACCACTTTCATTACTCATTTCATAGACTTAAGGTGAGTCATAGCCCCTACTCTTTTCGTACTTAACTCTTGGGGGGGATACATGCTCAACTACTTGTTTACTTGTACAAATACTCAAAACGTCTATACTTGACTGTGTTATACTTGATTGCTTACATACATGACTGCGTTATACTTAATTGCGTTATTCTATTTATTGACTAGTAGTTGTCTTTGGGAATTGACTCCCAGTTGTCTTTGGGAAGTGGCTCCCAGTTGTCTTTGGGAATTGACTCCCAGTTGTCTTTGATACATCCTAACATTTGCGAATGTTGGATACATCATAAAAGTGAGGTCTTCGGAGATGAAGTAGAGACTCACTACTAATTGCTTAATTGTCTTGATGAACTTATTCATGTCTTTATTATACTATATGTTAGCAGTGGGTTGTGAACACACAGGTTACAAGTCTCTTATGGCGGGACTTGTAACTGAGTGGATTCACGATGCCTTTGCTGTGTGATCATTCTTTAAGGCTTTTTCAACTATTTTAAGACAAACTCTATGAACTCACCAACCATTGTGTTGACACTTTAGCATGTTTATCTCAGGTTAGTAAGGCGATAGCTAGTGCATGGAACTTAGAGTCAAGCTGCATATTCTGAAGACTTACGCTTTTATCATTTGCCATTCAAAACTTTGTATACATTTATGTATCATACTTTGGAATCTCATGTTTGTAACTTTGAATTCATTAATCGAATGGTAACTTTTCAAAACGTCTCATTTAGAGTTCGTTTTCTATAACTTGTACTTTGTATTATGAAGTAGCACCCCTATGACACAGTCTTCCGCTGCGGTATTTTGGGGGTGTTACACTTTTACCAATTTTGCGGTAATCTGTCCAGCTTCTAATAACTCATATTTTCCATTTAACCAAATGCATTGTTTGTTATAGAAGAATTCATTCACCAAATAAGGGTAATGAAATTTCTTATGGAAATAGCATGTGCAATACTCTTGAGTTATATATTAGAATGTAGACAATTCTAATGTTCCTGTCATACCTTTCTCAATCATGAAAATAGACTTAGGATTGAGTCTTATTCTTCTCTCATGGAAAATAGACTTAGGATTGAGTCTTATTCTTATGTTCCTATCATACCTTTCTCAATCATGAAAAGGAATAGGATTGAGTCTTATTCTTCTCTCATGGAAAATAGACTTTTTTTCATTTCGGTAAATTTTTCTCAATCAAACATTATGTTTGAAAGCAGAATTAGATCAATTTTCCAATTTAAGACCAAACCACGTTTACGGCTTTAATGTTGCATTAATACGTTAAAAAGAATTACAAAATTCAATTTTAGTATTTTCGATAATTAAATTTTCAAGAAAATTAAATACCCATGGTTCATAATCATATAACCATTTAATTTTCACTAAAAAACTAGGATCCAAATTGACATAGGTTCATCACATCAGTTGATCTGCTAGTGATGAAGGTATTCAATAAGGTACGAGTCGAACCTCAATTGCCAATATTCAATTGCAATTCCTAGAATCGATGGGATTTACATATTTGCCAACCGCAGTTGCAATGTAAGCATGTTTTATCCCCATCTTCTTATGCCTTGAGTGATCAGTCCCACTATCAACTCAATTAAGTTAACCAATTTAAGAAACAACAAACTTACATAATTTCACCACACCAGTTGATCTGCTAGTGATGAAATCATGTAATTTGCCCTTCCATTGCAATCTAGCCAGGTTACGCCCTGACGTAGACCCAATTTTAGGTGTTTCCGTTTCATTGGATGGCATATAACTTAAATTTAAGGGTAGTAAATTTGATGTGTGTAATCAAAATATATGTACAAAGATGTCATGCATTCATCTTGTAGCATATGTTTCATGTAAAAAACTTTACTCATTAGTTTCTTTACGAGCTTAAATCTCCAAAGTTTTGATTGAGGCGTTGAGAAACTTACAACTTTGCCTTAAGTGCTTCGTAGTTATCATGGATGTTAGGTAAAACTAAATTTGACTCACAGGCGGGCGTCAAGCCAGAATGGAGGCTCACTAAGGCCGCAATTTAATGCTAAGCCATCCTTATACCCACTTTATAGTTTGTCAAAATAGTTTCACCTTACAACCACTTAATACAGTCGCGATCAATCAACCAAAAGTTCAAGATTTATATGTAAGCTCAATTTCACCATTATTAAGTCCGTTTAATATTTTATTTTTTGAAATTACCCTTTTGTTACTATCATGTCACAAAACATATAAAACAAAAGTAATTAAATAAAATAAACAAACGACAACAATAATGGACATGCAAATAAAAATCAATTTAAAACACACAATTGATTTAATACACGATTAATAGGGTCTTCCCTAATTTTATAATTAATCAAATTTTAGTAATCTTTATTCATAATATTTACTAAACAACTTATCAATTATAATAGAATCGCATAAATAAGCATGAAATCAAACAAAACATAATTCATAACAACACATGCATGGTTTGTCATGGATGCCCAAATAGCACATATTATACACATATAATCATGTCAATCAGGAACGCAACCAAACGGCATATCACCAATATCCATTTATATACACATAAATACATGCAACCAAAGGTTTCTACAAGTTTTATAACAAAATTCAAAAACCCTAATTTTCTTTTTAAATAAAAAAAATTTCGACATATATAAATAAAATAAATAAATTTCGAAATAAAATAAAAATAAAAATCTAGGGTTTATGAAAAATTTAAAAAACATAAGAACACCAAGCATGTAATAATCATAATGATTCAATTTTATGTGTTTCGGTAATTAAATACAATGTATTAACGGCTCTCTGATACCACTGTTGGAATATGTGAATCATAACAATAGTATAAACACATAAACATCAAAGAGTACGCAGCGGAATAGATCAAATACATGTAAATAAATTAACCAAATATAAAAGGATGCGTACCTCTTTGTGATTTCTAGCAAGAACAAGAAACCAATAGAACAAGAACTATAAACCCTAATTGGGTTTAATGGTGGATCGACTAGGGTTAGTCAAATAGGGCAAATCACCTTGTTAGCAAAAGTATGCCAACACTTCGTTCTTGAACACACGTATTAGTAGCGTTTCAATAAGAAAAGCTAGGTTCTTAATTCACAAGCAATCCAAACACAATATTTAGAAGATCGCGTAGGAACCCTAGAAGGGTGTAGTTGATCAACTAAAACTAGAATGGATTTGAGCTTAGGAAATCTAGTAGGAACCATATAAGGGTGTAGTTTGATTTCTAGGCTCAATAAGAGAGAAGAAGAAGAATTAGATTGCAAATGAATCAAGGGATGAGAAAGTGAATACATGAAGGCATGTATTTATACTCTTCTCATTGCTTGGAGCAAAAGACACAATCACAAGCCCTAGAGGGCATGGATCGGCCAAACATGGGTCACACAAGCCCAATCCATAGCATTCTTTAATTCAATTTCAATCTAGTCCTTCATCTTTTGTCTAATGGTCGTTAGGTACCGTTAAGTGCTCATTTCGTGAATTTAATAATTATTCGTCACTAAAACAATAATTATTAATTAATTGAAACTCATACGTAAAGTGTGCAATCCCGAAGTCTCGAGTTCGAGTCCAGACATATTCATTAATTTTTATCCGTTAAAACTAACAGAACAGATACCTTGATGTCCTCTTCAGGCGCTCCAGGCACCTCTATGTCTAAGGATAAACAGTCATCATTTTCGTCCAACCGGGAGGGCCAAATCACGCACGCATTCGAAGAATCTGAGAGAGCCCACCTTCTTGAATGCCAAAAATCAGCTTTGGCATCTACGAATTGGTAAAACGCATATGAAATTGTGAAAATGAACAGCAATTTCATTAGAAATAACTCACGAACATTATCTATCAAGAGAAAATTACATATATATTGTTTAATTTCAGGTAATAAAGGTTTTTTAAAACCAGGGTAAAAAATATTACTTACCAACTATCACTAAAACAAATCTTAAATTACTAGAAAGGTAATTTATACCAATTAACTATTTGGACAAAACCAAATTGTCCTATTCGATTGCACAGTAAATTTTATAGCTTCCAGTTTTGTTGATGAGTTTGGACCAAAACAGAATTATCAATTTGGATTGGTTTTGGTTCATATTACAAATTCATCAAGATTCTTCAACATAGACTCGTATAAACCGTCCATTCTGAAAAAACAAATGGGGCAATACAAATAACTTTCAATGTAATCATCAAAAAATGTAAGGAAAAAAAAAGTATAAAAGCCAATCCAACCGAATTGTTAACCCCTATTTGATTTTGATACTTGCATAGTTTGGATAGTTTTTCCACTTCAAAGTTTACCTATCAAAAACTTTTAAGACAAAATAGTTATGGTTTCGCGTTCTTTTGCAATCCTGCATAGGAAAACCAACTCCCACCCAAAATTAATTTACAACGTTAGGGGCACACATGAATACAGCTACCAACCAAAGTATATTGAGTTATATATATATATATATATATATCAATCAAATAGGATATCAGAAAAGTAAAAAAATAAAAATAAAATTAAAAGTATGTACCATGACCAGCAACCTCCAGAAAAGTGGATGAACCCTGAGCGTTGGTGTTGAAAAAACGAGGACGAAATTGGAAAAGGGATTTGGTGAATAGGTTCGAAGAATCGCTGGTGTTACATAAACGATGACGAAATTGGGTGATGATGTTACAACCAACAAGTTTTCTCAGGGAAGACATGTTCGATTTTTCTCAATTCTTTTCTATCTAAAGTTTTACGTATAAATTTTATATAACGTTAAGATTTTAAACTGAAAAAATTAGTCCTTTTGCTTTGTCTCTTATGGCCCTGACCATCCCTGTGGTATATATAGCTTAACAAATATACATTAATATGGATACTCAGCCATTTTATAAACAAAAAATTGAACTTTTTTTTTTTAGTCTCTCAATGTAACACACGAATAACCACGTATTTTTAGGGGTGTCATTTTTATCCGAATCAGAATAAGCTTAGTTAGATGGGGTTATTTGGAGTTCAAAACCTTAAACAGGTTATTAAGATCAAGATCAATCCAAATAAGTTTACTTTTACTCGGATATGGGACGAAAAATATATATATCTTTATTCGAATTCAGATTCAGATATATCCAAATATATATTTGGACACTTATCTTTTTATGATGGTTTTCTTGGCATGACGAAGTTTAGCACAGGGACCTTTTTGATATTTTGCTCAAAAGCGTAACAAAAACCAAACACTCCTTCCCTGAAACCAACTTAAAATTAAAATTAAAAAACACAAAAATCAAAGATGGGTTCATTGAGAAAGCTTATTGGCTCTCACAGATGGATCATTCCTCTTTATTATTTTAATAGAAACAATCCGTCGACCAGCTCCTGTTGATACAAAAGTCAGGCGTACCTGGTTATTGGGCTCTTGCTCTCGTACCAATTCGCTTCTTAGCACTTGTTACCTGCGTACTAAGAAAATAAAACAACACCGTTAGACTTATCGAGGGATTGTCTCCCCCGATTAGACTCTGGCGTGAGAGTAAGTAATCGATTTAGGGTTCTCGTAAAAGAGTTAGGGTTTGTATCTCGTACCTTGAATGAGAATCGTGTGATTCTATATATAGGGGCTGAAACCGCGTAGGTTTCTTGCTCCTTACTCTTCGCACTCATGGTGCTTATCCGAGGAAATGATATCTATTTTATGAATAGATAATCCTTATCGTGTACCCAATGGGTTTAGTTGGGCTTTGGGCTTTGTGGGCCCAAAGCTAATGATAATGCGGCCCAAACCATTGTCATGGCAGCCCACTTGTAGTGGACTTAGGCGCTAGTATTGTATATTATTTGGACTCGTGGCCCAGATATAGACTATACGTCATCATGTCCCCCCAGTCTAGTGTGCGCGGCTCGTAGCCGTGGATACTAGACTTAATATCATCAGTGGTAAGCGTGGCGGGAGATCAAGTTAATTTTACCGCCTATTTTGAAGTGCAATGCACCTAACTAGAAAGTATTTCAAATGGATACCTCGAAAATCGGGGGTGGTGTCCACGTAGCCCTCGTAATTCGGGAAAAAGTGCATGTACCCGTTCAGCTTCTAGCCATACGTTTTCTGTGAGTGGATTCCACGTGGAGAGAAACTAGGGTTTTTTTCACTCCCTATATAAGAGTCACTGCCCCACTTTTTACAATCACACAGTAAAACACACACTGATCACTATTCACCTTCCTTGAAAGCTTTTTTACAAAGAAAATACCGCATTTTCGTAGGTAATTTGTGTGCGTCTCACTTAGTATTTTGATGAAGATGGTTGCACAGTTAGAAGATTTTCGCTCTGCGATGTCCATTGAGGATGTTATTCAATTTACATCCGACTATTTCGTGCCTCTGGATGTCCATCCAAAGGCTCCGGATGTGGACGCGTGTATAGCTGACTTCCCCGAAGGGAAAATAGGGCTATACACGAAATTCTTTGAGTACGCGAATTATCGCGTACCCATATCTATTTTTCTGAGCAATTTGCTCAATCACTATCGCCTTCACATCTCTCAGCTGCACTGTATAGGTGCGGCTAAGGTGTCGAATTTTGAAGTAAACTGCCGTTTACTTGCGATAGAACCGACCGTGGCCTTGTTCCTCTCCTTTTACCACACGACGTGGTCGAATGGTTGGGTTTCTTTTGCGAAGCGCCAGGGGGCGCTTCAGTGTTATACGGAGAAAGTTGACGCCCTAAAGAATTGGAGGGAGTACTTCTTTTGGGTTGATGACGTGGTCTTTCCCTTTCCCTATGAGTTTTATACTCAGGATACATTCCCAAGGGATGGGCGCCCCGCACCCGGTTCCTACAGGCTAGCTGACGCGCAGATTCTGGATGCCAACCGACTGGCCATTAACCCCTATCCGGAGGAGTTTTTGGTGCACGTGGGGTTGAGCCGCGCTTATTTTGGCGCTGAGGATGAGGTGCCCACTTTTTTAAGTGAAGATGGCCGGGGTGGGTGTTCATCCCTTCTACTTCAAGCTTTGTAAGTCTCTTTTTGTATGCGCGCTTTAAATAACTAATCCTTTTTTTTCTTTCTTGCTTTATTGATGTGCGCAGAGATGGATTTGTTTGCTGTGGTTAAGCTGGACAAGCCAAAGCTGGTAACTATAGGGGTGCGCCCTCTGAGGGAAGGCGAGCAGCCCCTACTAGAGGCGACGGAGGGTCATTTAACTGTCCTGCCAGAGGCGGTCCCTGAGGACACGCCACCGCTCCAAGTGACGCATGTCCAGAGCGTAGCGCCCGATACGGAGGTGGCGCCCACTGTGGAGGTGGCGCCCACTGTGGAGGTGGCGCACAAGGAGGCGCAATCGGGGTCGTCTGACAGCATAAAGATCCTTAATCCTGAGGAGGTGCTAAAGGAGGAAGTTGCGCAGAATGTGAAGCGCATGGGAGAGGCTGGAGGCAGTGGCACTAGGAAGAGGCGTCGACACGTCATTAAGGACGCGGAGTCCAATGCAGAAGAGACATCTACTTCTGGCGCGCGGTTGAAGGTTGCTGAGGCTTCTCCGTTTCTGTGAGTATCTGCGTTCTTTATCATCTCTCTCCCCTTTTTTTATTATATTACTTGTTGTAATATTTACTAACTGTTTTTTGTCGCGTAGGGATGATGCTGCGAAGAATGATGGAGTCTTCGTTGATGAGGTTTCCTCTCCACAGAATGAAAACAGGGAGGGGAAAGCCAAAGTTGCTGATGGTGGAGAGGCGCAGCAGCTGATGGATGAGCTGGCTGCGACTGCGGCGCGCCAAGCTGAGCTGGTGGCTCAGTTAAAGGAGAAGTATGTCGGGGAGAGCAGTGCTCTTGCCCAGAAGGATGAGGAGTTGGCGAGGCTCCGTGCGCAGTTGTCTGATGCGCAACCGGAGTTGGAGGCCTCGCGGGTGCGTGCTGAGAAGATCACCCACGAGAAGTTGTCTGCCATGGCTGAGGTGGTGAAGGCGCGTGGAGAGCTGCACCATTATAAGTCTGACTTGACTTTTGCCGTGCGTTTTTTGGAGGAGAAGAAGGTGGAGCACTACGCTAGCCTCACCAAGTTTAAGGAGGATATTGAGAAGGTCATCCAGGCGCAGGAGGAAAAGCTGCGTAGCCTTAGCATTGAGTACGACGAGGAATTATATCCTCATTTGATGTCTACCATTGCTGAGCGCAGGTATTTTGTTTACTTGTCTTCATAATAACTTTATCGCCATGCTTTCTAACTTACACAAATTGTCTTTGTGGATGTAGGTGGTTGATTAGCCATGGACTGCGCCTGGCAGCTATGAGCACACTAGAGTCCCCAGAGGTAGTGGACGCCTTTGGGAAGGTGGTGCATTGCGCGATGGCGCGTGGTCGATCGCAGGCTATGGAGGATCTCCATGAGGCCGAGCTGCTAAAGAAGGACTTGGCAGAAGTCCCTGGGTACAGTCCTACAGCTTATGATGAGTTGCTGCAAGCAATGGCGGGGTTGAAGGTTCTTGAGTTGCCGCATATTGGGAGGCTGGAGCGCGATCAAGATGACCCCATAGATGTACTGATGGCGGGGTTGACATTGCAGCGCCATCTTGCAGAGAATGGGGAAGGGGAATCAGATTACTATCTGAAACCCGATGTGTCGCAGCTGCAAGTTCCTGTGTTCGTGCGGCCTCACGACATCCTCAAACCCTTTGCTCTTGAGAGGGAGATTCCCTTGAAAGAGGTGCTGGAGCGTCATGAGCAGAGGGTTGCTGTGAAGAAGGGTATTAAGGGTAAGGCAGTGTTGTGTGGCCTCGGCGCTGCACACATACCCAGGTCAGATGGCGTGCCTGTAAGCGTTCCAACCGTATATATGCAGGATGCTATAACTTTGAGGAAGCTGCAGGAAGCGGGGAGTTCCGCCGCCCCGGAGGAGAGTCCTGAGCATCGCCATAGTATATAGGCTTTTTGTATATTTATGTATCTTTCCTTGTAATTTTTATGAATAAATGTGGAATAAGATACCTTTTTGTTGAAGTTCGTGACTTAAATATACTTGCATTGTTTGCCAAGTTTGATTATTTAACTAAGTGTTGTAAGTGCGTGACTTTGAAGAATTATACTTGCATTGTTTGCGAAGTTTTATTATTTGACCAAGTGTCTTGGCTCGTTATATTGCTAAGCTTGTACGGTGTACTTAGTATATGCGCATTCGTCGTGGGGTGCGCGCGCGAGACTTACCTCGACGTCTCAAGTGTAAGGTGCTTAGCAAGGATACGTGATCCAATGTTGATGGGTTTGCAACCCTCTTATTCAACGAGTGAATTAGTAGGTTAACTCATCCTTTATGCCTTCGTGGTTCTTTAAGTGGTGCATGCACGCCATGTAGGCAAAAATATAAGATAAACAATATTGACATATATGCAATAAAGTAAAATGCGCTATGGAGTTAGCTAGAAACCATAACATTTTATTGATACTTGCAAGTTTTTTGAAAAAATAGAAAATACAATTCCTAGGAAAGAAAAGAAAGACAAACACTTATTGGGCACCTCGTAGGATGCAAGGGTGTCTGTGTAAGGGTCGTAGCCTAAAAGTAACATCTTTTGAAATTGCAGATGTTCCAAGTGCGCGCTAGGTCGTGACCTTCCATATCGCGCAGTCTGTATGCGCCGTTGCCAAGCGCGTCTGTGACCTCGTACAGTCCTTCCCATTTAGGTCCGAGCTTGCCTGTGTCTTCTGCGTGGCTCGCGTCATTGGCGCGGTAAACAAAGTCTCCTGGTCTGAATGAAGTGTGTTTGACCTTTGCATCATAATACTTCTTCATTTTTGCCTTGGCCTTTGCTTCGCGTATAGCTGCGCGTTCGCGTCTTTCTTCCAGTAAGTCCAAGTCTATGCGCCATTCTTCGTCATTTGTTGTGACGTTGACCTCTGCTGTTCGTATAGTTGACATTCCTATCTCTGCGGGTATGACGGCTTCTGTTCCATAGACGAGGGAGAATGGCGTGTCGCCAGTACTGGTTTTAATTGTTGTGCGATGCGCCCACAAGACATGCGAGAGCTCATCTACCCACCTACCTTTGTGTCTGTCAAGGCGCGCTTTTATTCCTTCCCCTAGACTGCGGTTTGCGCGCTCAACTAGGCCATTGGTTTGTGGGTGTTTGACTGAAGCAAAGTGTTGTGTGATGTTCAATTGTGCGCACCAGTCTTTGAATGGGTTATCACAGAATTGTTTTCCGTTGTCTGATATGATCGCACCCGGTAGTCCGAAGCGACAGACAATGTTGTCCCAGACAAAGCGTTTGACTTGGTTTCCCGTGATGTTCACCACCGCCTTTGCTTCGATCCACTTCGTAAAGTAGTCTATGGCTACGATGAGGAACTTTACTCCTCCAGCTGCGACAGGGAAAGGTCCTGCGATGTCAATACCCCATTTGTAAAATGGCCATGGCGAGGTGATGAGGCGAAAAATGATCCGTTTTTAGGGGGTCATTTAAGCCCGAATCCGACTTTATTTGATCAAATATTGCCCTAAATTGTTCCTTTTGTGATTTTAGGTACTTGGAGAGTGAATTCTGGAAAAGAAGCCATTTTAGACGTTTTTGGAGCATAAAAGTGAAGAAAACGGCAAAGTCTCAATTTTCTATGTTGGGAACAGTGCATGAAGGCGTCAAGAGTTGTTCTTGACGGCGTCAAAGTCCCAAGAATAAAATACCGTAGTTGATGACGGCGTCACACAGGCCGTCAGAAGTAGATCAAGGCCGTCCGAGGAAGTATTTGGCGGCGAGATGACGGCGTCACACCATTGCTCTTGACGCCGTCACCTCGATTTTCCTATATATAGTTTTCTAGTTTTTTACATTAAAAAAAGAGAAGTTTTGGAGAAACCCTAAAGACGAATTTGGTGCAACTTTTACAGGTTTTTCAAGGGTTCCAAACCCTTGATACCTTGCATTGTAATTGAGATAAGTGTTCTTCTAATTCAATCAATATGTCTATGTGTTGGTTGTCTATATCTTGTTCTTGTCTCAATTCCATTATGCTAGGCTAGATCTCTTTTGTGTGTGCTTAGATCTAATGAAACCTAGATATTGATTATGTGTTGATTACTTGTCTATTCTTGTCTTGGATGAATGATTTTATATGTTAGGCTTAAGAAAACTGGCAGATCTCCAAATGGTAACATGCTTAAACGTCTTAAGAAACATGAATCGAGGCGTACTAGGTCTTTATTGGTTGTATTTAATGCATGAGCCACTGTTTACAATCCCTATAGTTATGCTGCGTCATGGTGTAGGAGGAGATAAGAGCTCATAGAATTGGGGAGTTATGTATGCCACCCCATGAATGGTATTAAGGAATACAATCCGTCATCCATGCAATTATAACAAGTAATTAACATGTAAAAGATATCTAGGGAGTAGTGAAATCTAAGTAAACACATTTTCTCCAATTACTGCTCACAACCTTAGTATAACTAGTTTATTTTCATTTTTAGTATTTTATTTTGATTACATCTTAGTTTTGGGTTAGTTGAATAGCAACTAATTCTGCCAACTCTTCCAAAACCCGAGATTTTAATTGCTTTCTAAAAAAATATAAAAATACAAAAATAATCATCCCTCACCTCTAGAACTAGTAATTAGGCTTTCTAATCCTAGCGACACTATTCCTAAGCTAAACGATCAATCCCCCGGTACTTGTCACTATACTATACTACAACGATCAGGTACACTGCCTGGTGGGGGTTGTAAGCTTCTCGAGATCCCTCGAGAGGTAAAGCCTGTTGCTATTCCCACGCATCAAGTTTTTGGCGCCGCAGCCCGGGGAATAGTTATTGTCTAGGTTAGGATTTCTTTTTATTAGGTCTACTTGCTAGATTCCTTTCTAGTAAGATTTTTTATTTTTATTTTTAGGTTTTCTTTAGTCTATCTTATTTCTTCGTGTCTTTGTTCGTAAACTATTTCGATGGATAACAATAACATTGATCGTTTGATTCCTGTTATTCGTGTTTTTCGTCGTACGATTTTCCAAATGCCCGCCCCACGTCCTTTAGCAGAAAATGAAAACCCACCTAACCTCTCACCCAACCACCACTTTGACAATAATTCTGAGCTAGAAGAGTCTGATCATGATAATGACCGTAGGGCTAGTCCTTTTTACTATTCAGACTCCGATGAGGATCTTGATGATGGTGACGTGATTAATGAGGATAGAATGGAAGAGGAAATAAACCCTCTTAGGTATGTTGACCCTAGAACTAGGATTGAGTGTGATAGCTCATTCAACATGCAATTTCCTTGCAAGATCGGATTTAAGAGCTTTAACGCCTATCTTAACTCATCTCTCCCAATGAACATAATCTCGCGCAATGAATATAATAAAATCATGGTAGATGAGTTAGAACACAAAGGGGAAAATATTGTGGCTAGGGCAATACCATTACATGTGTTTGTAGGAAGTTTGGTTTATCTTGATGAATTCATGGTTATGGAGAATTTAGGAGAATTTATTGATGATAAATTGACCCAAGTTGTGTTTGGAAGACCTTTCAAACGGTTGACCAACCTCGATGAAAAACTCATAGAAGGGTTAATTACATTCTCGGATGGGGATGAAGAATTTGTCTATCAAATGCCCCGCACACACCCTAGGTTCAAGGATTTCTCCATGGAAAAGTGTAATAGGTATCCGCCTATAGAGATGTTAAGTGAGAATGATAAGAAAAGAGGACTTAAGTATACTCATGAAAAGAATAAAAGATACTATCGCGGATGCTTAGAGTTAGGAGACGAGTATAAGAAAGATGAGGCGACTATTAGATGGCTCACACTTGGTTATGTGAGCATAAGCGATACACGTTAACCCATGACATTGAGTCTAGCTACAAGACTCGTAAATAAAGAAAAGCGCTTCTTGGGAGGCAACCCATGTTTTGTGTGATTTTATTTGTTTGTTTGTTATTTGCTTCCGTATGCATGTTTTATTTTTATTGTTGGTTGATCATGTTTCTCAATTAAAATGTGGAAATACTTTACTATGTTGTTTGGCCTAGTCTTAACTCCAACCTAAAAGTATTTTTGCAAAAGATAAGTGTAAGGGGAAACCCCAAATATGTTTTTAAGAAACAAACCGATCATGATTCTCCACAATATTAAATGAGCATGTATATTCGTATTTGTTAGAGTCAAATGCTTGTATTGAGTCATAATGAAGTTTTGCAGGATTTTCCAGGAAGTAGGACCAAGTTTTTCCAGAAATTTTCCGGAAACTTAACATAAGAATTTCTGCAGGTCCATTCTGACGGCGTCAGAGGTTTACTCTTAACGGCGTCAGGAGTTAAAATCTGTAAATTTTACCGTTTTGTTTTTCTAACGGAGTTTTATGGTTTTTGTGAATTATTAAGTTTTATAATCTCCAGGAAATCTGCAAACTTCATTCCACAAGCATTATATCTTACTTTGTTTTCTAGGATTTAGTAACTTATATAGGATGCCGCCGATTTTACGCGAGGTTGTCTTGTCTATTTTGTCAGGTTTTATAGGTTATTTTCGACAAGGAGATGATTTATATTTTGGAAGGGAAGCTTTGATTGTTCGTTTTCTTGGAGGAAGATTTAACCTGGCTAACCTATAATCCATACCGAGCGAATCAGGGGAGTATTTGATTTCATTCTCTTTACTCTTTTACTTTTACATTCTTTACTTGAACATTGGGGACAATGTTCATCTTAAGTGTAAGGGGAGGGTAAAAAGATGATACCTTACATATGCACTTTCGCTTGAGTTTGTTTTGTTTAATAGTAGATGTGTAATAAAACTATGAGAAATATTTGTTAGTGTAATTTTAGCGCCAAATTTAAATTTTTTTACAACATTTAGGAGTGAAACTTTAGCCATAGCAAGCGTCTCATGGATAGGAGATTGTATGACTAGCACATAACCGTATATTCAGAAAAATTTTCCACCCAAATATGTGAGGTTCGCCTTTAGATTTGATAGGAAAAGCATTTACTATTAGTGCTTATGAGTGTACCGGTAGCATTTAGATTCTAGAACTTGTGTTAGTGATGCATCCCGAGACCGCTAGTGAGACTACATTCGTGTGGTAGGATTTACTACATGATAAGAGGCATTAGGATCACCCTTGTGTTAAACCCGTATCATAATTACTTGACCATTTAAGTCATATTACTTGGCTAGTTAAGTCAACTAATTTTTCCCACACCCTTAGCGTTGTACTCATTTTTAGTACACGATACCCCTAGTACACCCCTCCGAGCCTATCTTTTCGTTTCTAACTTTAAGCATTTTACTTAAAGGAAGAATTTGTTACACCCCACTTAAATGTACAACCAAATCGTCTTAGCCTTCCATGTATGCGCTCATTTTTAGTGCATTATTGTTATTTGTTAAACCCTAAGTTAACTTTCTAATTGATTACATGGTTGCTAAGTCGAGTCATATCCTTGTACATATTGTTTTTGGACGATTGGGACTCATGGGTAAGTACTTATTTTATGGAGTAATGGGGAAGGACATAATATTATTACCCCCATATGTGCGTTAATCTTAAAAGTGCTCCAAGTGTTTTGATTTTCTTAATTCGAGTCATTAGATTAGTTGATTGTAAAGTATGTAAAAATTCAAGTGTAAGGGGAACGTTCATCCCCTATGATGTATTATTTTGGATGGTAGGGTAAGAGTGTATGGAAAAAAAAATCGAAAAAATCAAGAAAAAGAAAAAAAAAATAGAAAAAAGAAAAAGAGAAAAAAACATACGGACTACCATCCCATTTTATTCTATGTTCATTTTATGTTTTTTTTGTTATTTTTCATTTATTAGCTTAAGTCGAGTCTAGTCTTGGCTTAGCAACGCCATATTGTACATGTAATTAACCAAGATTGTTAACTCGCCACCAGTAAAACTTCCTTTATCCAACAAAACCGTGTAATTCATATCCCTATACCTAACATTACAACCCTTTAAAAGACCTCTTTGATAGTTTATCCTAGGTGCTTACGCCATGTGGTGGAGGTTTGATCCTTTCCCAAGCCTATGGTAATCTATTTTACTATGATAGGTAGTGAGAGATATCTTCCATTTCCATAATGTTATATTACTTTATTACACCCGAGAGATGTAAGTATCTAAACACTATTTGTGAGGTGCTAGTGTATGACCTCCGTGCTTGTCTATTGGTCTTTAGTGGAACGATTATTTGTTGTAATTACTTTTATATTAGTGTTAAATGACCCCTAACTTGTCTTTTGAGTAGAATAAAAGCGCATTTGCTTGAGGACAAGCAAATCTCAAGTGTAAGGGTATATGATGAGGCGAAAAATGATCCGTTTTTAGGGGGTCATTTAAGCCCGAATCCGACTTTATTTGATCAAATATTGCCCTAAATCGTTCCTTTTGTGATTTTAGGTACTTGGAGAGTGAATTCTGGAAAAAAAAGCCATTTTTGACGTTTTTTGAGCATAAAAGTGAAGAAAATGGCAAAGTCTCAATTTTCTATGCTGGGAACAGTGCATGAAGGCGTCAAGAGTTGTTCTTGACGGCGTCAAAGTCCCAAGAATAAAATACCGTAGTTGATGACGGCGTCACACAGGCCGTCAGAAGTAGATCAAGGCCGTCCGAGGAAGTATTTGGCGGCGAGATGACGGCGTCACACCATTGCTCTTGACGCCGTCACCTCCTATATATAGTTTTCTAGTTTTTTACATTAAAAAAAGAGAAGTTTTGGAGAAACCCTAAAGACGAATTTGGTGCAACTTTTACAGGTTTTTCAAGGGTTCCAAACCCTTGATACCTTGCATTGTAATTGAGATAAGTGTTCTTCTAATTCAATCAATATGTCTATGTGTTGGTTGTCTATATCTTGTTCTTGTCTCAATTCCATTATGCTAGGCTAGATCTCTTTTGTGTTTGCTTAGATCTAATGAAACCTAGATATTGATTATGTGTTGATTACTTGTCTATTCTTGTCTTGGATGAATGATTTTATATGTTAGGCTTAAGAAAACTGGCAGATCTCCAAATGGTAACATGCTTGAACGTCTTAAGAAACATGAACCGAGGCGTACTAGGTCTTTATTGGTTGTATTTAATGCATGAGCCACTGTTTACAATCCCTATAGTTGTGCTGGGTCATGGTGTAGGAGGAGATAAGAGCTCATAGAATTGGGGAGTTATGTATGCCACCCCATGAATGGTATTAAGGAATACAATCCGTCATCCATGCAATTATAACAAGTAATTAACATGTAAAAGATATCTAGGGAGTAGTGAAATCTAAGTAAACACATTTTCTCCAATTACTGCTCACAACCTTAGTATAACTAGTTTATTTTCATTTTTAGTATTTTATTTTGATTACATCTTAGTTTTGGGTTAGTTGAATAGCAACTAATTCCGTCCACTCTTCCAAAACCCGAGATTTTAATTGCTTTCTAAAAAAATATAAAAATACAAAAATAATCATCCCTCACCTCTAGAACTAGTAATTAGGCTTTCTAATCCTAGCGACACTATTCCTAAGCTGAACGATCAATCCCCCGGTACTTGTCACTATACTATACTACAACGATCAGGTACACTGCCTGGTGGGGGTTGTAAGCTTCTCGAGATCCCTCGAGAGGTAAAGCCTGTTGCGATTCCCACGCATCACGAGGTAATTGGTGTTAGCTCTTGTTGTGGTCGGCGCGGGATCGGCCTATGTACTTGGCAATTGCTGCATTTTCTTATCAGATCGCGTGCATCGCGATGCATTGTTGGCCAATAGTATCCTGACCTTAGAGCGCTTGCCACCACGGATCGCAGCCCTGAGTGCATACTGCAGGATCCAGCGTGAATTTCGCGGAGTACGTAGTCTGCTTGAAGAGGTCCAACACATCTGAGCCATGGCTGTAAGAAAGACCGTCGATAGAGTACGTTGTCGCGTAATTCAAACCGTTGCGCTGTGCGCCGTATTCTTCGAGCGTCTTTGTGATCTTGGGGTAGGGTTCCCTTGCTAATAAATTCAATGATAGGTGTCATCCATGTAGGATCTTGTTCCTCTATCACCGTTGATATCTCCATTTCCAAGATTGACTTGTTTTTTAGGGTTTCTACCAATACCTGTTTTGAGAGGTGTGTGAAACTTGTGGATGCGATCTTACTGAGCGCATCAGCCTTTCTGTTATCGCCTCTGGGTACCTGTTTGATTGTGAACTTGTCAAAGTTTTTTATCAAGGACTTTGTCTTTTCCAGGTATTGGACCATGTGTTCATCCTTGGCTTCATATTCGCCTAGCACGTGGTTAGCGACTAGCCGAGCATCTACGTTTGCTTCCAGGTTGCGTACACCCATTTGGATTGCGATGCGTAGTCCGGCTAGTAGGGCTTCATATTCTGCCTCATTGTTTGTGGCTGTGAACTCAAAGCGTAGCGCATAGGTGAATTCCATACCTTCTGGATTTGTAAGAATGAGGCCTGCGCCTGATCCATCTGCACATGAGGATCCATCTGTGAACAGGATCCAAGGTTCCTGTAGGTCTGTTTTGGTTGCAGATGTTGGGCTGTCGCTATCTGGCTTCTCCACGATGAAATCGGCTAGTACTTGTCCTTTGATTGCAGTGCGCGGTCTGTATGAGATGTTATACTCGCTTAAAAGTACACTCCACTTTTGTAACCGTCCTGATGCGTCGGGTTTAGAGATAACTTGTTTGATTGGCTGATCAGTGATCACCGCAATTGGGTGCGCTTGGAAGTATCTGCGCAGCCTTTTGGCTGCGAATACTAGAGATAGGACCAGTTTTTCCATAGCACTGTAGTTAGTCTCTGTTTTCTTCAGGGCTTTGCTTACAAAGTATATGGGTGTCTGGATGGAGTTTCTATCCGTCAATAGTACTGCGCTAACTGCTCCATGTGTTGCCGATAAGTACATGATTAGCTCTTCCCCTGGTCGTGGTGCGACAAGTTTAGGAAGAGATGCCAGATGGTGTTTAAGTTGTTGGAAAGCTTCCTCCGCTTCTTCGGCCCAGCAAAAGTCTCCCTTTTTAGTACACTTCGTGAGTGTTTTAAAGAGAGGAAGGGATTTGTCTGCTGACTTAGATAAGAAACGGTTTAGCCCTGCTAACTTTCCATTCAATGACTGGACTTCTTTGAGTGTGCGCGGTGAGGGGAGATCAATAACAGCCTTTGTTTTTTCTGGGCAAGGCTTGATTCCATCGGGTTCTATCAAGTATCCAAGGAACATGCCTTCGGTCGCGCCAAAGGTGCACTTTTTTGGATTTAACTTCATGTTGATTCTTCCCAATGTCCTGAATGTTTCCTCGATGTCGCGTACCAATTCATCCTCTGTGTGGCTTTTGATGACAAGGTCGTCAACGTAGACTTCCAAGTTGCGGCCTACTTGTTTTTCGAAAGTTGTGTCCACCAGTCGTTGGTATGTCGCACCTGCGTTCTTCAGGCCAAAAGGCATTTTCGTATAGCAGTACACTCCTTGACTGGTGTGGAAAGCTGTTTTTTCCTCATCTTCCACTACCATCTGGATCTGATGATACCCTTTATATGCATCTAGGAAGCATTTGAAAGGGTATCCGCACAAGGACTCGACCTTCCAGTCTATCTCTGGCAGTGGATAGCAGTCCTGCGGACATGCTTTGTTGAGGTCCGTGAAGTCCACGCACATCCTCCAACTGCCATCGCTCTTCTTTACCATAACTGGATTAGAAAGCCAATCGTGGTAGTATACTTCGCGCATGATGCCTGCATCCACGAGCTTATGTACTTCTTCCAGAATAGCCTTTGCACGATCTGGGGCCTGGCCGCGTTTCTTTTGTCGTATTAGAGGGTATCCTTGTCGGATTTGTAGCTTATGTTATGTGATAGAGCGCGGTACTCCCGTCATATGCTTTGGTTCCCATGCAAAGATGTCTAGGTTCTTTTGCAAGAGTGCGCATACAGCTGCTTTACCTTTGTCAGATAAAGATCCTCCAATCGAAACTTGTTGTTCCGGATAATCTGGATGAATAACGACTTTTAAATTTGGCGTTTTTTTTCGTGTGCTGTTCTGGAGTAGTCTCTGCTTCAGTTGTTACTGCGATGCATTCTCTTGGTGGTACTGTTGTGTTATAGAGAGTGACAACTCCTCCTTCCACTGGGAATTTAATCATTCCGTGCGCTGTGGATGGTACTGCGCGCATGGATGATATTCCCGGTCTTCCAATGATACCATTGTATGGTGAGGAGACTTTATTACCATAAAGTTTATCCATGTTGCAGTTGAGTGTTGTTCATCCCCTACGACCACCAACAAGCGTAGCTGCCCCATGGGCCAAATCTTTTCTCCTGTGAATCCTGTTAATAATGTTGTAGCTGGTATCAATTGACTTTGAATTTCACGTCGCAGTCTTTTGAAACAGTGATCGTACAGGATATCTGCGGATGCTCCTCCATCAATGTACATGCGGTGGATGTCCTGTCCCCCTGTATGTATTTCAATTGTTAGAGGCTCCACGACTGCGTTGTCCGCAGCTATAGTAGGGAAGGATATCTCTTTTTCTGGAGAGAATTTTTGGCTGACTTTTTGCTTTATCTTGCGTTGCCATGATTGTATCATGTATATAGTATCAGCTTTTTCCTTTGATGTTCTTTTCCCCCGTTTCTATGTTTATCTTTTCCCTCTTTGATGTTCTTTACGAGGTGGTCCATCCTGCCTTCTGTCACTAGCTTTTCAATTAGCTGTTTTAGTTGGACGCACTCGTTAGTTGTATGGCCTTTTTGGCCGTGATACTCGCAGTATCCACTACCTAGGCGCTTTTCCTCTGCAGTGCGCATTGGTGGTGGTTTTGGGAAGTTCGCACCTTCTGTTACAAATATTTCTCTCGGAGTTTTTGTGAGAGGGGTATATTTGTCATTGTCTCTTCCACTGCGATAATTCCTGCTGCGGTTATTATTTTGATCATTGGATTGTCTCCGCGGCTGCTCTTGCTGCCTATAGTTTGAATAACCTTTTTTGCTATCCGCAGCAGCTGCTTCTCCTTGTATAAAGGATCTAGTGCGCTTTGTTAGCTCATCAAAAGTTTGTGGAACTTTGTCGTTCAATTTTCGGATGAGTTCTGGGTTGTTAATCCCATTCATGAACCCTGAAATTTTTAGGATTTCAGGACATGTTTTGACTTGTATGCACTCATCTTTGAAACGTTCCATAAAAGCGCTGGTTGATTCGCCTTGACACTGTTTCACTCTTGCTAGTTCCACAGGGTTTTTAGCGCACTTCTTTCGTTGGGTGAAATTGAGGCGGAATGCTTTTCGTAATTCCTCAAATCCACCAATGCTCCTACGTGGGAGTTTGCTAAACCATGTGCGCGCGTTTCCTACTAACGTTGAGTTAAACATGTGGCACCACACAGGCTGTGGCCAGTTTTCGATAGTGGCGGCTGATTCGAAAATTTTTAGGTGATCATCCGGATCACCTGTTCCATCATATGTTTTCACATTAGTGGGCATGTGCCTACGTTTGCGGTCTGAGTAATCGCTGATGCGCCGTGTAAACGCATCGATCTTCTGGCGTCGCCATGGGAGAGACATATCTTCATTCTCTTCCTCGCGGCGTTTTCCTCTTGACTTCCAGTGTCCTGTTTCTTTATCCTCGTTGTCCAAGGAGTCACTGGAAAGAAGGGTAATCTCTTTTTCGGCGCTTGCGCCGGCTTCTTTCAGAAGAAGAGCTTGAGGGATCTCTGCTTGGGGATCTTCTTCTCCCCAATCTATCTTGAATCCTCCTACTCCCAGGTTTGGAAGATCCTTGGCTTGGCGAATGTTGAGGCCCTAATCGATCTTGTATTCCCCGACTGCCAAGTCTGGAGTGAACATTAGTGCGCTTCTCGCTGTCTTCTGAGTATTGTGAATCAGATATTATACCCAACCTATCATGGATAGTGGTACGTTCTGCGCGTCTTCCTCGTGGGTGACGCACTGGTGATAGTTCGCGTTCAAGAGCAAAATTGAGTCGGGCTTGTAGGCTCGCGCTTTCTCTTCTTGTTGCTTCTTCTTGCATGAGGGCGGTTAAGGTTTCATAATTTTGGGATACAAAGTTTCCCAAAGTTAGATCGGGTGCGTCCTCAGTTGTTGCAAGAATTTCTGCCTCAGTATTAGGCACCCTGTTTCGGTCAGGTGCGCTGTTGTTCACTGCGGGTGTAGCTTGATGAGGAGTGGTGAAGAGGGTGCGTTGGAGTTCCTCAACGCTTGGGACCACTGAAGTAATTATAGGTAGTTCTACCGCTTGAAGAGGTTGGGTTGTCCCTGCCTCTTGGTGATCAGGTGCGCTGGTTGTCCCAGCAACCTGTCTAGAGGTTGAATCTTGTCGATTCTTCCTTTGATGGTCACGTTTTTCTGACTGCGGAGTCCGCTGGCTTGAATTCTTATGTTTTGTCATTCTAGTGCTTGGTTCTTAGTAGGGTCCCACGGATGGCGCCACTTGTTGATACAAAAGTTGGGCGTACCTGGTTATTGGGCTCTTGCTCTCGTACCAATTCGCTTCTTAGCACTTGTTACCTGCGTACTAAGAAAATAAAACAACACCGTTAGACTTATCGAGGGATTGTCTCCCTCGATTAGACTCCGGCGTGAGAGTAAGTAATCGATTTAGGGTTCTCGTAAAAGAGTTAGGGTTTGTATCTCGTACCTTGAATGAGAATCGTGTGATTCTATATATAGGGGCTGAAACCGCGTAGGTTTCTTGCTCCTTACTCTTCGCACTCATGGTGCTTATCCGAGGAAAGGATATCTATTCTATGAATAGATAATCCTTATCGTGTACCCAATGGGTTTAGTTGGGCTTTGGGCTTCGTGGGCCCAAAGCTAATGATACTACGGCCCAAACCATTGTCATGGCAGCCCACTTGTAGTGGACTTAGGCGTTAGTATTGTATATTATTTGGACTCGTGGCCCAGATATAGACTATACGTCATCAGCTCCCTAATCCGTTCTTTTAGCACCAAAGATGCTAATGCTCCTCAATTCCAGGATGATCGTCGTGAACGTTTTCGTAAATTTTCTTTTTAATTTTATGCTATGCTTATGTTGAGTTTTGATAAGAGGAAGCGTATATATATTAGAATCAGAATCATCCTTTTATCATCACATCTAACCTAGTAACCTAGAACCGTAAAAATAAGCAATCCTGAACAGCCCATAATCTTTGTCAAATTTTTAAAATTTATTTTGTCCCATTATAAAATTTTCGTGATTATGCATTGAAAATAAAAAGCTTTGTGAAGCAATAGCTTGACATATGCAAAAGCTTTTTCATAGTACCTCCCTCTTTCAATGTATGTTATATCGTGGAAGTTAGTCAAGTTACACAAGCTTCTGAAAAGTGCTTTAGCGTTGGAGTTAATATGTACGGAGTAATATATAATGTGACGTGTATGGAAAGAAAAAAAAATAGACGTCAAATATTGCTTATGAATCAGATATGCTTAAATTAATGTAGTTTGCAAAATTTTATGGAAAACGTTATAGATAATGCTCCTGAATTATTATTTCTAACAAACCCTTTGTTTACTTTAATATGATTTCAGTTGTGTATCCACAATTCATGCTACTCAAATGTTATGATCGGCAACTCGAAAGGAGGAATCAGACAGACTCATCCAATGCAAAGGTGATTTTGCCAACCAGTCTGAAGGAAAATGCTGAACAGTTATGCTTATACATCGAGATGCCTGGAGTGCTGGAAGAGGATGTGAAGGTATCTGTTGAACACAAGAGTATTGTTATTAAAGGTCCACTGGACGCGAAATTAGAAGCTACAAAAGGCTTTAGAAAGTATATTTGCTGGTTTGATTCAGAATTTATGGACTTACACAAATTCAGTGATATCAAGGTAGAGATGACAAGGAATTCAGGAGAGCTAAAGCTTACCATTCCCAAGCTCAAACAAGAAGAGGTTAGCACCTTTGACGTGAAGGTTAATATTATAGAATAGTACTTTCATGGTGCCTACTTAGATGTCTTGGTTTTCTATTTTGGTTATGTTTTTAAAAGTTGTGATGTGAATGGTGTTGAAGCAGCTAATCAATGGAGTATTATTGTTATAATTCGTATTGTGAATATTTTATGATCAAATGAGAAAGAAAACTTAAAATAACATGAATGAGGAATAACTATAATCACACATATGATATGCATTAACTTGGATTAGATGGATCCTTAGTCTTTTAGATGCATTCTAATATATATATATATATATATATATATATATATATATATATATATATATATATATATATATATATATATTACTCAAAATTATATGCATATACATATACTAGATGCATTTCATCAAGTTAGGCGAATCTTATGTATTTCCGTCCTTTATGCGTCAAGGGTGTTGCTAGTACCACTTTGCATCATTTTCACTTTAAAATCACTTTCGAAACTAATTGGAATGTATCTAAATAAATAAAGATGCATCTAATTCATCTCAAATGTGTGATTATAGTTATTTCTTCTTTTTCTCATTTTAACTCTTCTTCTCACAAGATCCCCGTCTTGTAAAATATGCTAGGAGTATAAACTGTTTTGATGTAATATAAGTATCTAAGTGGTTAAACACATCGAAAATAAAGCACTCTAAAAGAGTTGGGCTCAGTCCCACCTATTTCAATTCTTGGTGGCCACCTTGAAAACACCCATTTTGACCTATTACTCAACCCTTTATGAAAAAGACTGAAAGTCCCTGTCAATCACATGTAATATGTAATTAACTGTACATGTAAGTCAATTTACTACAATCACTTCCCACATAACAGAACAATAAAAAAAGGAAGCTGCAGCTGCAATTGTTACAGCATGTAACATCTGTTTCATTGACCAAGGACACACGAAACAGATATTTGATATGCCAAATTCCAGGTCTCTTCATTCTACTTTAAGTAAGAAGGTATATCTTTCAGTACCTGTAGCTATCGGTACCTCATACCGTTCATCTATCACATATTGCACAAAGATATTTCTAGTTATGTAAATGAGATACATCGGTTAAAAAAAAAAAAAAAAAAAAAAAAAAAAAAAAAAAAAAAAAAAAAAAAAAAGATATTTCTGCATCAATGTCTATGAAGTACTCCATAGAGTGAGCCATTAATAGCAAGTGAACAACGAATATCTATGACAATAATGAGTCAACTACTAAACGTAGAAGTAGAAGGGCAAATTATTAAAAAAAGTATTATACTTGCCATTGTTTCATCTTCCGGGTAGCGAACTATTTTTTTTTATTTTGAAGGTAATTTTCTTTCAAATTCATCATCTTCAGGGTACTTTGCGAAATTTTTGGACATTTTTGCCCCTCGTAGCCAGTGGCGAAGCTTGGATTTTGTAAGTAGGAGGTCGGGATCTAAATTTTTTTTTCCTAAGGCTATATTTCAGGTATACCGAAATTTTTGGGGGGTCGAAACCGAATATACCGAAAATTTTCTACACGAAAACTATATACCCCCTACATCGCAAAAAAAATTTCGGGGGGTCGGGCGCCCCCCCCCCCCCCCCCCCCCCCCCCCGGCCCCTATGAAGCTTCGCCCCTGCTCGTAGCTAATACAAAATTTTTTTTCCCGAAGGGCAAAAATGTCACATATTACCCTAAAGATGATGAATTTGAAAAAATATTACCCTCAAAATGAAAAAAAAAATAGTTCACTACCCAGAAGATGAAACAGCGGCAAGTATAATACTTTTTTTTTAATAATTTGCCAACGTAGAATGAACCTCAACCAACTACACTTGAAATTTCCTTTGTTTCCTGTAATGACATTTGGTGAACAGAATCACCACTTCCCCACGAATGTACGTTGAATCATGTTCTGCCTATGTAGCACCGAAACGGGAACGGCAAAAGGATACGGGAACGATACGGGAACGGTAAACGACAAAAATAAAAAATTAAAGATACGGGAACGGCATAGATACGGCAATAAAAAAATTAAAAAAATATTAAAGAAAATCTAAAATAAAGATATGTTGATGTAAATTGTAAACTATAAAAATACTATATCTTGCAAAAGTAATTAATTATCAATAATCAAATCATTTTTAAATTCCGGTTAATAAAACAAACAATATATACTCTATAATATTGACATGTACTAATAATAAAATAACAAACGTTACGTTTTCCTAGTAACAAAGTTAACATCTATATATACTTCACATTATAATAATGCCTAAATATGTAGTAGTTTGCAAAGAATCAAAAATTTATTTTAGGAGATACCTCCTAAATGAAATTTTGTTTACTAAACTTTATAAGATGACTTTTTATTTACTTCTATTGGTGGCACGTGTCCTACTCCATATTGGACCACACACAACATTACACAATAATAAATGGCTGCTTTATTTTATGTTTTCTCTCTCCAATATTGGATATTTCATCTTCTTCATCTGCCATCTTCTACCATTACCTAAAAAAGGTCAGATCTAGTTTTTCTCCATATTTTTCTTACATGTCAAAAGCCCATTAAAACCTAAGAAACGCTTGGAAACTTCTTGAAAATCCAGAAACGGGAAGGATACTTCATACAAAACGTTTCGGGGACGTTCCCATGGCGTTTCCGTTCCCATGCCATTCCCAAACGGGCACGCGGGCCTATCAGGCGTTTCGGTGCATCAGAGTGTTCTGCTTTCTTGAAGTTTATGTATTGAATAGAAAAATTAAAAGTTGAATACATGTAATAGTAAAAAGTGAAATGTTAGGCTGGGCACAGTAAGACCCTCGACCGACTCGGTCGTTTAGGTCGAACTCGGTCGGCTTTTTTGTGGCATCTCGGTTGCGACCGACTAGAAGTAGGAAAAAAAAAGGATATGGGTCGCAGGCTCGACTGAAACACATGTCCATTTCACTTTACTTTTTGATTCTCCCTACCTTTGTAAAAGTGAACGTTTGAAGTTTAAAGACCAAAAAAAAAAAAAAAAAAAAAAAAAAAAAAAATACCGTTGCTTTTGACGTCTTGGTTTGCAAGTATGGCAAGTAAATGGTAGTCCCTAACATGACGCTGAGAAGATGATTTATAGGTGTTATGGCAAGTATGGTTGTAAATATTTTGCATGATATATGGTTTGCAAGTATGGCAAGAAGTATGGCAAGTAAAAATCCAGATGGTGATATGGTATGTTTGCATGATATATGGTAGCATGATATACGTGTTTGCATTGCATGGCAAGGCAAGAATTTATAGGTTGGCACGTTGCTAAGGCCACAATTTACACGTTATGGTCACAAGAGTAATACAAAATATATATATGTATATATATTAAAAAAAATGATGCAGGAAATTAAAAAAAAAATGAATTACACGTTAATGAAATTTGAGTATTTGCTAAAATGTTTTTTTTTTTTTAAATAAAAAAACTGAACTATGTCGCCCTTACTGGGGCACTGAATCACCTGTAGGTCGCTGGAGAGAGAAAGCTGACGTGGCAGGGAAAAGTAGGGGGATTGAATCCCCTTACTGTGTCCAGCCTTAGAGGCATTTCTATATCACTAGCCGGGTACTAACGCGTTACGGCGGTGGGTGCTCGTGTGATTTTATTTTCCGGGTGATAATCTTTTTCAAGGTTTTATTTTATTTTATTTTTTTTTAAGCTGGCACAATATTTCGGTTGAGAGAGATATTAGTGATAGGGAGTGAGTTTTTTTTTTTTTTTTTTTTTTTTTTTTTTTTTTTTTTTTTTTCAAGAGAGAGTATTAGCAAGGTGGATATAAGTCCAAATAATTTAAGACAATTAGTTGGCTAGTTTGGAATGAGTTGTTCCATGTTTTTGAAATGGGTTATTATTACAAGCCCAGACAATTTAAGACAATTAATCAACTTTTAATTAAACCGGTTCAACCCGGCGAGTTTGAAGCGTCCCGGGTCAACCTGGTTTGTGATTTGTATTAATTGGTTATAAATGAAAAGTAATAAAAGTTTGAAGATTTGGGAATTAAAAATAATGTTTTGAAACCCGGTTCGACCCGGGTGGTTCAACCGGTTGAACCGTTCCGGTCGAAAATTTGGTCGATTTAAACCGGGTCAACATGCTAGGTTAGGTCGAAAACGGGTCAAATTAAACCGGTTCAACCCGTCGGGTTTGAAGCGTCCCGGGTCAATCCGGTTTGTGATTTGTATTAATTGTTTTAATTGGTTGTACAATATGAATAAATCATTGTACTTTTAAGTAATGGGGTATTTTAATAAGAGTATTAAATGCATTTCAATATTTCCTTATATACGTTTTTCAACATTTCACTTTTCACTTTCTTGACTTTTCACATTCACCTTTTGACCATTTTTGCTTTATAGATAGTATAGATGTACAGTAAATAGTAACAACTCTTGTACTGAGGATTAACAAGTTTTCAATTTACTACCCGTCACTGAATTTATTTCCGCGTCAACCAAAACACACATACAATACATGAATACAATGAAATCCAAATCCCTTCATCGTCTCTTCACAAACCCCATTCCCAAACACCCCAAAAAGCCCATTCCCGCGAAAAAAATCCCAAAAACCGAACCCCAGTTCATAACCTTAATCCACTCATCAAAAACCTTAAAACACCTACACCAAATCCAAACACAAATCATTTCACAAAACCACTTCCCAAACACCCGAATTCTCACCCAACTCATTTCCGCCTCTTCGCGAAAACCCAACTTTTTAAACTACGCCCTTTCCCTCTTTCGCGCCACCAAAAACCCGAACGTTTATGTGTACAACGCGCTTATCCGCGCCCTTGTTGATAATGGGTTTTACATGACCTCAATTGGGTACTATTTGAAAATGTTTAGGGACAATGTTGGCCCGAATAGGCTGAGTTACGCATTTGTCTTGAAGGCGGTTAGCGCGTTAGAGGAATGGTGTTTGGGTAAGGAGATTCATTCCGGGGTTTTGAAATTGGGTTTCATAAGTGATGAGTTTGTGTTGGTTTGTTTGGTTGAGATGTATACCAAGGTCGGGCTAGTGGAAAGTGCGCGCCAACTGTTTGATGAAATGTCGGGTGAGGGGGGGAATGGGAGAAGTGTGTTGCTGTGGAATGTTTTGATTGATGGGTATTGTAAAGTTGGGGAATGGGAGAAGGGTGTGGAGTTGTTTGAGGGGATGGGGGTGAGATATGGGTCGACTTGGAGCTGTTTGATTAACGGGTTGATGGGAGCGGGAGAGGTTGGTAGGGCGGTTGAGGTTTGGAGGCGTGTGGAGGAGAAGGATGTGGTTACTTGGACTACGATGATTCATGGTTTTTCGCAGAATGGGGAGTATGAAAAAGGGTTGGCGATGTTTTTTGAGATGTTGGAGGAAGGTGTGAAGCCGAATGATCAGACTATAGTTTGTGTGCTTTTGGCGTGTGCTAAAGCAGGTGCGCTTGAGACAGGGGTGAGAGTGCATGATTATGTTGTGAGTAATGGGTTTGGTTTGAAGAAAGGGATTACTGCTGCTTTGGTTGATATGTATGCGAAATGTGGGTCTATTGAGAATGCAAGCAGTGTTTTTGATATGGCGGAAGAGAAGGATCTTCGTACTTGGAGTGTTATGATTTGGGGCTGTGCGATTAATGGGTACCTTGATAAGGCCATTCAGTATTTCAATAAAATGAAGTCATCAGGAATAAAGCAAGACGAGGTAGTTTTCCTAGCTATTATAACCGCCTGTTCACATGCCGGAAACATTGACCAGGGTCTTCACTTTTTTGATAAAATGAAACATGACTATTCAATTGAACCCACAATGAAACATTACGCAGTTATGGTTGATCTTTATGGCAGAGCTGGTCGTCTAAACGCAGCTTTAAGTTTCATAAATGACATGCCTATAGAACCTGATTTCGTCATTTGGGGTGCACTATTCAGTGCCTGCCGGGCGCATAAGAACATTCAAATGGCGGAATATGCATCTGGGAAGCTTTTAGAACTTGAGCCTAAGCATCCTGGTGGCTACGTTTTTCTGTCAAATGTTTATGCCGGGGTAGGCAGGTGGCAAGATGTAGAAAAAATAAGGACTAAAATGAAAAACAAAGGTGTGGATAAAGATCCCGGGTGGAGTTATATTGAAATGAAAGGTCAAGTGACTAGCTTTGTAGCTGGTGATCATGTGCACGATCGTTCAGATGAAATACACTTAAAACTAGACGAGATTACTAAAAGTGCACGAGAACATGGATACATGCCTGAAACTGAGTGGGTGCTTCATAATATCGAAGAAGAAGAAAAGGAAGATGCGTGTTGGGAAGTCATAGTGAAAAACTTGCGCTAGCATTTGCCCTTATTTCTGGTACAGATTCTGAGGTCATTAGGATTGTGAAAAACTTAAAAATTTGTGGGGATTGTCATTCTTTGATGAAGTATGCTAGTAAAATGACTCATAGGGATATTGTAGTACGGGATATTAAGCGATTTCATCATTTTAAGAATGGGAGTTGCTCATGCCAAGATTATTGGTAAAATGTAAGTATACTCAAATGCTTTATTCTTGTGTAGCAGGATTGGTAACTTACAAATCGTTTATATGAGCGCAACTTTATGGCCATAAAGGATAGACACCTTAACTTATTCAAGTAAATCAACTATAATGAAATACTCCCCCCTACTTGTACTTATAGTGTTGCATAATAAAGGAATTAGCAAAACATATGCTGTCGAGTACGGATACCTGCTTCATTTTTCTTTCTGGCAAAGCTTGAACAGAACTACTTGTATAGCTATGTCATAGCTATTCTTTCTGGTATTTTGGGCATTTTGCTCGTCCAAAAGAACCTTATATACTAACTGTAGTCTTGTAGGTCCAACTGGACTAACTTCTTTCATTTCGGTTTTATCAGGTTTATGTATTACAGTACTAAGATGAGTGAACTTCAGTTCTGTTATGGGACAACGTGAATTGCATCTTCCTGGCATATCAGGAGACTCAGCAAGAAGCCAATTAACGGTGCTACCATGTTTCAGATCCAATCACAGCCGTTTACAAGAAGAAATCATATGTTATAATTTAAGATTGCGCGGAAAGAATCAGAAGAACAAATTCTTCTTCTTGCAGACGGCGAAGAAATTTACCCAATCTTTTATTATTTATAGTAACATTAGATTAGTCCAATAATTTACTTGATGATTACTGCCACCCATCGAATTACATAAGGGTGAATGGGTGATGATCAAGGTGGGCATTGATCATAACTTCAAATAGTACTCATTTCCATGGCCAACCTGATAAAGGTTGCAGCACATCCAAAACTTGTATATACTTTCACTATTTGCGTTCTCGAAATCATATTAAATTAAGATCATTACAATTTATAATCCTTAGCTATTGTATAGGTTCATTATAGTTATATCCTTAATTATCTCAAAATCGTATCAACACAAGAACCGTTGGGAAAAATATGAGGAAAATCATTGACATTCTTACAATTTCGAGTTTTTAAGAAGTATATTTTCACTTTGTTCTCACGACATAAGATCCCAACAACTTCGTAATCATCGATACATTTATCATGCCCAAAAGCATACACCACGACAAACAGGTCTTTAAACATTTCCAATAAGCTACATGCTAATTCAACTCACTAAATGCATAGGAAATTAGGTTTATATCATTACTTTTGCGATTTCTTTACATTTCTTGAATTACTTTTGTAAAGTCCAGATAATTGTAGCCTGCAACTCGCAAAGAAAAAAAAAAGGGTTGAAGCCTAAGTTTGTTGTCCCACATTGGTTGTAGAAACATACATTAGCTTTCTTATATACCTTGGTGCACGTGCCTTACTCATGTTGAGAATATCATGTTGAGAATATTATATTTGTACGTTGTTGGTGTATTGATGTTGATATTGAACGCAAAAATGCCAAAATTAAAATTAGTTAGTCCAACGGCATCCAAATATACTATTCTCTAACTTTTTTATTTCCATACTTATTTTCTCTAACCTTTTTATTTTCATACTTATTTAAAGCATGTTTTTACCAATGTTTTGAAAACCAGGTCATATTTCCATACTTATTTGGGTTTTTCTAACTTGTGCCCTAGGGGCACAAGTTAAGCACACCATAAGTACACAAGGGCCCACGAAAAAGTACACTGGGATTCACATAAAAGTACAGACAAGTGTACTTTTATGTGGGTCCATGTGTACTTTTGATGTACTTATGGTGTGCTTAACTTGTGCCCCTAGGGCACAAGTTAGAAAAACCCTACTTATTTTCTCTAACCTTTTTATTTTCATACTTATTTAAAGCATGTTTTTACCAATGTTTTGAAAACCGGGTTCAAAATCGACCCGGTCGAGTCACCGGGGACCGGTTGGACCGCCGGGTCAACCCGGTTTTGAATATATTATTTTTTTTTTTGACCGGGTCAACCGGTTCGACCCCCGGGTAAACCCGGGTTTTTATTAAAAAATTTTTATTTATTTTTGACCTGTTTTTTTGGCCGGAACCGGTCGAACCGGTTAACCCGGCCGGGTCGACCCGGGTTTCAAAACATTAGTTTTTACCCCTTACATGAAGTTTTTCGTATAACTTCACACTAGCCACTCATTTTTTTATTTGTTGTTTTGTTGTTTATTTAAATAAAAAACTTATTTACCATCCCTTTTTTTATTTAACCATGACAGACAAATAAAAAAAAGAAAAAAAAAATCTTGAAGAGAATTATTTTGTTTTTTATAAACGGACACTTAGATATAATTTTTACTAATAATTTTTCGCTTTTTATGGGTATCGAAAGTCTTCAGGGACATTTGTTAAATGCAAAAAAATACCACACCTTGTGATGATGATATAAACAACTAATATATGTTCTCAATTTTAAAGTCTTCAGGGACATTTGTTAAAAACGAGTTGGATGTACCCGCCGCGTTGCGGCAACCGCTGTTTTCGTAACACGGTGTTCATTTTGTTTAGTAACGTGTAAATTTAGCGAATATGTATTAGTCAATTTATGACCTTGTAAGAATTATCGCAGTTTCGTTTGGTTTTTTCGGTTTTTATAGTTCTATATTTTTGTATCCGTTCTCTAGAATGGCAACGGTAAAGTCCAGTTTCGTTCTTTATATTACCAATATTTTTGTCTATGATCGACAGTTGAGAATTGCTTGTGTTACACCCCGTGCCCGTTGACCAAAAATTTGAAACTTTACGCGAAAACTACTCAACTTTAACAAGCATTATTACCATAAGTATTAGTCTAAAATGGACCCTTTCTGGTCTAAAATAGACCTATTCATCTGAACTCTAAAATAAACCCTATTACCACAAGTATTAGCCCAAAATGGACCCTTTTGGAGTCTAAAATAGACCTTTTTCTGCACACTTACATATTTTGACCCATGTACCGGAAAACGACTTATACCACTTCCGTATTACATCAAAACTTTCAGATTTCATAAGCTCATTTTCATACAAAAACATTTACCGTTTGACTCTCGGAATAATGTTTTACAAAAAGACGGGTTTGTGCCAAAACCCGTTTGACCCATTTCATGACATAAGACACATACGACTTCCACTACACCTCAAACTTAACCAAAATCATTAACTTAACATATTAAATCTGTTTCATAATTACTTGACCCGTTTGCAACCCAAGATGGGTAGAATCACACTTATGCCAAACACCCCTTTTACCTTTAATATAAACACATAAAACACACTTTAGCATATCATAAGACCGCCATTCCATTATGCCAAACTTGACACACGTTTTGACACTTGTTTACTCATTACAAAACATTACTTGACTCACGGGGGTACAAACATGACTCTTGAGCTCGGTATTCTACCTAAGCTCCTAAACACAGGCTACCTTCTAACCTTCCGTACGGTCAACGTTACTCTTCATTACAAGCCCATCCACAATCACAAGAACTTACAAAAGGTTAACAACTAAACAATAAGCTTTCGCTTAGTAAGTAACTAGATTAACATATGAGCAATACGTTAATCCACATATATACAATACAAAAACCTCAACCACTAAAACATATAGTCATCAACACATTAAGCACATAACATCACAACATACCTTAGCCATTCCTTACTCATAATCTATCACTTGAGTTGGCTAAACTAAGCAAGTCACCTATCAAGGCCATACTCACTAATACAATCTATCAATATAACAATCATACTCATAACCACATAATATGCAATTAACCATATTAAACACATATCAATCAAGTTACTTACCTTAGCATCCAAGCTAAGCTAATCACAATCTCATCATCATCTTTACTATTCATCATCATCATCATCATCATCATCATCAACCTCATCATTTATCAAAACCTAATAACATAACAATCAATAACATAAACAAGGGTTTACATAACCCATTTAAACATACTCATCTTTCTTTCTATCTCATCATATGATCATATGATGAAAACTCACTTCAATCATAAACCTTAACCTCATTAACATCAAGATAGGGAGATTACTTACTTGGGATGATCATTGCTATGGCTTAATCCTTAACAATGAACTCATCACCTTCATCACTTCATCATCCAAGCTCCTTTCCTCTTTTCTCTTTTCCCTCTCTTTTCTTATAACCAGACTTACAAACATACCTAGAATGATAAGGAATTCTCTAAAATTCCCTGGATATAATTATCTAGGCACAAGTTTGGGCCTATGGCAAAAATGGTCCTTCTAATATATTTCTTCCTATTTGGCCACATTCCAATTTAATAACACATTTACAACTTAACAATTTTAGCCCCTTGAGTTAGCATCATATCTTCTATAACAATAATACATATTCTTTGACTATTAGTTTGACTTTCGGGTTGACTAGCCAATCACGTTAGGCCTTAGTCAAATTCATCTAGGGTGGGGCCTATTTGTATTCCGGGAAACGGGTCTAACAATTCTAACCCCTTATTTAGATTTCGTCCCTGAAATCTCTCGTCTATTGCTATCCAAAACTAAGTCACCGTCTCATACTTTCATATCCTTAGTCATTTCATTGCAACGTTCTATATGATCTTACAATTCTAATATTACCATAACACAATCACTACTCATAATGGCTATAAACAACACTTCTCATCACAATCTTATCTAATTGCCCTTATACAACCATTAACATGAACATATAGGTCTTCTAATGACATAGGTGGTCGGGAAATTAAGTCTTTAAAAGGCCTATGGTTTAGTCGATTTAGTATAGGTTTGTGTTTCTGAAGAAATGCTCGCGAAAGTATTTCCCCGGGTCGTTCTCCCAACGAAAGTTGAATGGAGTTGTGATTTCGGTTCGTGAATCATGTAGTGAATAATGAAAATAAGAGAGATTTGATGGAATTTATAACTACGGAAAATGAAATGAAACTAAAAAGCATATAATAAAGCACAAGGAACAATAATGCAAAGCTATAAGAACCTAAAACGCAACCTATTCTAAAAAAACGCGTAAACTAATTAAAAACTACGTATAAGCGCAAAATAAAAAGTGAAAAGAGAGCAAAACTATTCCTACGGGTATGAAAAGGATTTTTCTACATCTTAAATGTAAAAAGAAAATTTTGGAAAAAGAAAAATATTTTTTCGACATTTAATTTATTTATTATGATTAAAATTCTAAATTAAAGAAATAAAGGTAAGAAAAATAGTAAATGAAAAGTAAAAACTATGAAAATTTAATAAAAAATCTATGATGATAATAGAAACTAAGGAAAATTGAAAAAGATTTGAAAAGCTCACTAACAAGCTGTGAAAAAGCTTTATAGAGTATATAAGCTAAAATGAGAAAAATCTATATAAAGAAATTAAAGGTGCAATGTTAAACAAGAAAGGTCCCAAGGGCAATTTGGTTAAGTGTTGGGAGTCTGAGGTGTGACTAAGCTTGAGTTCAGGGGTTCGAATCCCCCTGCTCCCTTTTTGCTAAATTTTATTTTTGAAATTTTCTTTTAAAAGATGATTGTACTAATGAAAACCAACATTTTCTAAAACTAAAACTTTTAATGAAAAGCAAAATATAAACAGTTTAAAAAGAAAACTAGTAGCAGTTTAGAACAAACTTATACTAAGGTGTTATGTTTCACCGCGACAAGCTACAAAAAGCTAAAAAGAAAAACTAATGGAGAAAATTAACTAAAAACACTAATAGTGGACTTAGACAAGCGAGCCTAAACTAAATAAGTAGTCTAAATAAACTGAAAAGCATGATAAATCCCAAAAATGAGTATGGGCCAGCTGAATTACTAGCGGCCTGAACACACCACTATGAGCTATCCTAAATCTACTTAAATGAAAAGCTAAAGCCAAATAAAGCAAGAAAAGTTTAACTAGAACTGGCAACCTACTCCTAGAAGCAAAATGGGATAATTAGGATCAAGATCTAAGAAAGCAAAAAGCATGAATGTACTGACAAATAAGCATAATGAAAACACTTTGAAATTTCTAAAAAGATAACCTACTGTGGCACTTTTGAGCTAAGAGAAAGATAAGCAAATGATTATGTAATGGGTTATGAGCTGAAAACAAATGATTTTAAGCAACTAGAGATCATAAAGAAGTAAAAATTAAACAATGAGCTGTACTAGATAAGAAGCTAAGGACTTATGAAAAGGGTTGATTCAGACAGATGGTTGTGGTTCAGGACACCTTTTTGTTCACTGAGGCTATTTCAAAACAAAATTTAAGCTATCCAATCCAATCCAAATTGTGAGATATTTGTCTGAGATTGAGAACAAGCAACCAAATATCACTGAGAACCACTTTTCATCTAATTTCAAAAGGTTTAATGAACCAAAAACTATATGATGTTAAGGCCTTTTAAAACTATTTCAGAAATTTTATGCAGTTATGATAAATGACTCAAATGACTTATGATGCCAATTCTACGTATAAAGAACTAAAGAGTATGAAATTTTAGACTAATAAGAACTAATTTTAACAACTAAATAGATCTAGATTCAAGTTACTCTATATTATAACTAGTAGACTGATATGAATCTCTAAGATTAAACCACTCATGCAAATCCTAGTATTCTACCGAAAGCTGATTCAAAACACTTCTAAGATACTTATATTACCAAAAAACAACAAAATGAAACTTAAATGGTAACCTAAACCAAGGTTGACTAATCTAAGTCAACTGATCCAAACACCCTTTTAACTGTCACTTAACACTACAACCAACTGATTCAAGCCTCAATTAACCTCAACAAGGATCAAACTAAATCACAATACTGAAATATAAGCTATAATAACAGCAATCAACATCAATTAACAACTAAACATAGATTCATGATCAAACAGTTACTTATGCAATACACGATACTAATTATGAAATCAATCAAACAAATTATAAAACTAACAACTAATATCAACGTAACTACTAAGTATACAAGCAGAATTTAACAGTAACAGTCAAGCAAAGTAGGTATAATCTATCAAACTATGAGATTCATTATAAGCTAAAATAGAATAGAGATCTTACAAACTTCAAGCCCTAACTGACATAGGGTTGTACTCCAATCCAAGCCTATCTTTAGATAGGCTTACAACACCTCTGCAACCATAAACTACCTCTGAATTCACCACATCACCTTAACCATTCTCCTTGACTTTCGTTGACTGAATTCTACTATTTGTAATTTCGGTGCTTGAAACTTGTAATAAACCAACTATAGCTATTGATTAGTTCTGGTGAGCTTATGAGAACAGTTTAGAAAGTTTAACACAGCTTAAGTAACTTTGAATGATTATTAAAGCATGAAAAAGTATTTGTAAAATTGCTTGAATGAAAAACTTTAAATGGCATTAACACTTAAAAGAGATTACAGAGATTCAAGATTAAGCAGACATGAATTGTAAAAGCTACAATAAGCTAACACAAGCTATCACTACTCTACTCACTACCACTAATCCTACTCCTAATTTATCTAACCCATTGACTAACTAATAAGCTAACAGCCTCAATTTGTGAGTGAAGGAGTCTATTTATAGCCTTGAGTGGATTGGGAGCTACGGATTGCCAAGCTGGCAATCCGTGTGCCTTGTGCTTTCTCTAACATAATCCAAGCCTTCCAATCATTTACCAATCATCTAAGCCGTCCAATCAATCCCTTATGACATGGTTGAACCAATAAGCTTCTGCCACATAGGCCAATGACGTGCTTCTTTACTTCTGACACCATCTGACAATTCTGAAATCTTCTAGAACCCCTTTGATTTGACCAAATCACCCTTAATTAATATAATTTAGGAGGAACAGTAACTTAGGGTTCTTGGTGGATATAAAAGCTGGGTAAATTGGGGAAAAGGGGGCGGGGTTAATTATTTATCTTTGTTTGACTTGTGTTTTGACCAAGTTATATTAAAAAGGTGTATGGGTCGGGTTTTAGTGGAGAGGATGAGTGAACCGGGTATTGGGGTTGGGTTGGTGGTAAAAGGTGAATGGGCTTTTTTGTGATAATGGGTATTGCTGGACTGGATATGTGTAAAGTGTAGTATAACATTTAGGATTTTAGGTGAAATTTATGTTGAGGTTAAAGGGTTGTTTTTGACAATTTATGCAAAGTACTTCACAAGGGATGATTCTGCCATTTAGCTGATTCTTCAAGGGCTAAAGTTGCCATCTTCAACAAAATATATCAAAGGACTATTCGTGATATGTTTGAGACTTGAAGGACCAAACTTGTAATTAGCTTCCCGGTTTCGGCTTTTAAACTCTTTCCATAATTCCGTGCTCGTGTTTGTTGCTTTTGCTTGATTTTTGTCTATTTCTACGATACCCGTACCTGTACATACAAAAACACAAAAACAACATATTTTTGGCATTTTGGGTCGGTTTTTGGTCTTTTTAGTCCGTTTATTAAGGCTAAAAGTATGTGTAAAATAACACATACCAGCCTACCTGGTCGAAGTTCGCTGATGAAAGCTCCAACCATCATGCCGTCGGATCTATCTGCCATGTGTAACGTGTCTTTCCCGAACCTAGCCAAGTAGTCTTTGAGAGATTCTTCTGGTTTTTGTCGAATGCCTAGTATTTCTGCTTGGGTTTTCAGGCCTTTGCTGCATAAAGTTAGCTCTAAACTTATCTCACAATTGGTGAAAATTGTCTATACTTTCTGGCGCCAAATTATCGTACCAAAATCGCGCAGCCCCAGAAAGTGTTATATTAAAGATTCTGCACCACGCGGGCTCGAGAAGTTTGTGCACTTCCATAGTTCCCATGAACATCGTAAGATGATCATCAGGATCTGACAAGCCATCATAGGAACATAGATTTGATGGTACCTTTAGTCCATCTGGCATTTCGTAATCTCTTATTCGCTTTGAAAAAATTGACGCTACTAGGTCTCGCACATTTCTTTTCGAATCATTGCATACAAAAGGCTCATTGTAATAAATATGTAGGAGTAATATATAATGTGACGCGTATATATCCAAAGAAAAGAAAAAAAAAAGGCTCGTTGAAAAAGGTGACGCTATTGTGGAAGTTAGTCAAGTTACACAAGCTTTTGAAAAGTGTTTTTTAGCATCGGAATAAATATGTAGGGGTAATATATAATGTGACGCGTATATATCCAAAGAAAAAAAAAATAGAGGTCAAATATTGCTTATGAATCAGATATGCTTAGATTAATGTATTTGTTGGAAAAATAGTATTTGCAAGTGAGTTTTTGCAAACTTTGGACATAATTTAATGTATGTATATGTTACATATATTTATGTTTCTTGGGGGCGTTTTGTTCTCCTCCAAGAGAGCTTCGCAACGAGCTAAAGTATGTCCAAAATAGAGTTGAAATGAATGAGATATCGTGTCTCAAAGTGAGGCACGTGAAACACAAAAAATGGAAAAGTCCCACATCGCCCAAAACAAGAAGTGAATGCTTGTTTATAAGGAATAGTTGGTATTTGCTTCCAAATTCCTTTAGGTGAGCTATGCTCCCACTCCTACGTGCGCGCGCAGGGGGGGTGCAGATTGTGGGATTTCTGGGCCAAAATGTGTTCGAAGCTACTGAACTCATGCGAGCCCGCGCGACCTGCGGACACGAATGCCAGCTCCGAAAGACGATTTTCCAGCAGCTATTCGATCAAAAGCACACAGGCAAGTAAGTCAAGTCCGGCTGTACAACAGCTTTGAACCCTGGGAAACAGACGGCGAATCAACACGAGCCTCGTTCTCACTTTTTACTGCTTTCGTTATATAGAGTCTGTCTTCTGCTTCTACACCTTTCTGTCTGTATTTACTTTTCTGTTATTTATTTATTATAATCTGATTTATAAATAAAAGTGTACACCGTTTCCTACAGTATTTTGCAAAATTTTATGGAAAACGTTTTAGATAATGCTCCTGAATCATTATTTCTAACAAACCCTTTGTTTACTTTAATATGATTTCAGTTGTGTATCCACAATTCATGCTACTCAAATGTTATGATCGGCAACTCGAAAGGAGGAATCAGACGTTTTAGATAATGCTCCTGAATCATTATTTCTAACAAACCCTTTGTTTACTTTAATATGATTTCAGTTGTGTATCCACAATTCATGCTACTCAAATGTTATGATCGGCAACTCGAAAGGAGGAATCAGACAGACTCATCCAATGCAAAGTTGATTTTGCCAACCAGGCTGAAGGAAAATGCTGAACAGTTATGCTTATACATCGAGATGCCTGGAGTGCTGGAAGAGGATGTGAAGGTATCTGTTGAACACAAGAGTATTGTTATTAAAGGTCAAGTGGACGAGAAATTAGAAGCTACAAAAGGCTTTAGAAAGTATATTTGCTGGTTTGATTCAGAATTTATCGACTTATACAAATTCAGTGATATCAAGGTAGAGATGAAAAGGAATTCAGGAGAGCTAAAGCTTACTATTCCCAAGCTCAAACAAGAAGAGGTTAGCGCCTTCGATGTGAAGGTTAATATTATAGAATAGTACTTTCATGGTGGTTACTTAGTTATATGTAATGGTTTTCTATTTGTTAACCGTATATTCTAGATAAGTTCAATAGTTGTCATTAGTGGATAATCAACATTGATTAGCTTAATTATACAGCTAATAACTTTGTGGTTATCCACTAATGACAACTATTGAACTTATCTAGAATATACGGTTAACACTACTTTGGGTACGTTTTTTAAAGTTGTGATGTGAATGGTGTTGAAGTAGCTTATCAATGGAGTATTATTGTTGGTATTGTGAACATGTTCAAAAAGTGATAAACAACCATCAAGGTTTCTTAATAGACTAGATTGTACGATATAAAAACATAGTGTCACAAGTTTGGTGGTCTATAAATACATTTTGATGTGTGCAAGTTACATCCCTCTCGGATACAATTTAAAAGGCAGTCATTTGATGAGGTAGCATTGCTTATTATGAAAAGGGATATGTGATAGAATACCTTGAAGTTGAACTACTGGACTGGCCTGCCATAGGCATAATATTTTAAAGAGGAGAAAGTTGAAAGGAAAACAAACGCAAGTGAATAGAACACCTAATGAATCTTAATCAAGCCTAATACTTTCATTATTCAAAACTAAGATTCATCACTATAATACTTTGGAAACCAAATTATCCATTGGCATTCAATGATGTATAAGTTATTAAACTAAAGCACATACACTTTTTCTTGGGGGTACGTGAACAATGGAGTTCCCTATTCATCTTACTAATGGCCAACAAGAATAATTTTAACTTCTGAAACCATGAATACCCCCTCATGCACCAGGCACCTTGAGTTTAGCAGTTTTTGTGACCTGTCCCCCCAAATTATTTAAGATAAATGAGTTACATTACCATGTCCTGGAGAAAATACGATGCATTTTACTATTTGATTGTGGTAAGGCAAACTAAGCAGGTCTGGCGGTTGTGCATGTAACGGGCAAAAGCCAATATATCTGTATAAATGGAACAGGTCAAATAAGCGTCAAATATGATTAGCTATATACTGTTTAATTCATTAACAGTCTAGCAGTTTAGCAGGTTTTATGCATTAGAAACACATTCCGAACTTCAACATGTTCAACCTAATTGACACAGATTTTGCATTTATTACTTCGTTTATTCAATAATGATAAAGAGATTTAACATAACCAAAATATGCCATTCATAAGTAAATTGGTTGAAGTTGTCACCTCTAATTGTGACCAAAGACACTAATAAATTTCCTCTGGCACTATACTGTCTTTACTGATGCGTTACGTACTGCACAATGCAACATTATTTTGGAACTTCTGTGATTAATAAGAGCTAACTACAACCAGCATGAAAATTTTTGATCATCCATGGGGATTTATGACCAGGTATAACATCAAATGACCTCCAACCAGTTAGATTAGATCATACTAACATAAGTACATATAGTCAAATATGGTGGAGAGAAACATCTACTAATAGTAATGTTTGACCTTAAACCAATTAAATCATACTCCAGTAAATTTTGGACGATCTTTTTATTGACAGAAATATTTTGTTTCCCTTCTGAAGGTTCAGAAAAACATGCAGAGAAACAACAGTTATATTATATGCCACTAGATCAGAAGTTTTGCTGGTATCCAAATCAACAGTCTTTTTGAGATATAAATCAAGCTCCTTGTTGATATACTTAAAAAAATCAAGCGTCTTTCTGTTTGCTTCCATATCATTCACCCAGTTTTCTATGATAACTCGATTTTGGTTGCTTAATCCACATTATAGCATACACTCTAACTTAAAGTCTAATTGGTTGATATACCAGAAGCAACTAAAATCAAAGATGGGTTCATTGAGAAAGCTTATTGGCTCTAACAGATGGATCATTCCTCTTTATTATTTTAATACAAACAATCCGTCGACCAGATCCCTAATCTGTTCTTTTAGCACCAAAGATGCTAATGCTCCTCAATTCCAGGATGATCGCCGTGAACGTTTTTTGTAAATTTTCTTCAAATTTTATGTTTTTTTTTGTTTGTGCAGACTATAGACTTTTGATTTGGGGGGGGGGGGGGGGGGGGGGGGCTTGGGGTTCTTGCTTATGTTTAAGCAAATTAGTTTTATGTTATCCAAATGTTGTGTATATGCTTAAGTTGAAGCTTATTTTAGAATCATATCTGACCAAGAAAGGCCACCGGAGCTTTTTGAAGCAAAACAAGCTTTTACAAAAAGCTTTTTCATTGTACCTCCCTCTTTCAGTCTATGTTTTATTGTGGAAGTAATTAGTCAAGTTACACAAGCTTTTGAAAAGTGTTTTTATTGACAGAAATATTGTGGAAGTAATATATAATGTGACGCGTATGGAAAGAAAAAAAAAATAGACGTCAAATATTGCTTATGAATCAGATAAACTTAAATTAATGTATAGTAGTTTGCAAAATTTTATGGAAGTTTTAGATAATGCTACTGAATTATTATTTCTAACAAACCCTTTGTTTACTTTAATATGATTTCAGTTGTGTATCCACAATTCATGCTAATCAAATATTATGATCGGCAACTCGAAAGGAGGAATCAGACAGACTCATCCAATGCAAAGGTGATTTTGCCAACCAGGCTGAAGGAAAATGCTGAACAGTTACACTTATACATTGAGATGCCTCGAGTGCTGGAAGAGGATGTGAAGGTATCTGTTGAACACAAGAGTATTGTTATTAAAGGTCCACTGGACGAGAAATTAGAAGCTACAAAAGGCTTTAGAAAGTATATTTTCTGGTTTGATTCCGAATTTATCGACTTATACAAATTCAGTGATATCAAGGTAGAGATGAAAAGGAATTCAGGAGAGCTAAAGCTTACTATTCCCAAGCTCAAACAAGAAGAGGTTAGCACCTTCGATGTGAAGGTTAATATTATAGAATAGTACTTTCATGATGCCTACTTAGATGTCTTGGTTTTCTATTTTGGGTATGTTTTTTTAAAGTTGTGATGTGAATGGTGTTGAAGCAGCTAATCAATGGAGTATTATTGTTATAATTCGCATTGTGAATATTTTATGATCAAATGATCAGTAAAATAACACGAATGAGGAATAACTATAATCACACATATGATATGCATTAACTTGGATTAGATGGATCCTTATCTTTTAGATGCATTCTAATATAATTTTTTTTACTCAAAATTAGATGCATATACATATATTAGATGCATTTCATCAAGTTAGGTGAATCTTATGGATTTTCGTCCTTTATGCGTCAAGGGTGTTGCTAGTACCACTTTGCATCGTTTTCACTTTAAAATCACTTTCGAAACTAATTGGGATGTATCTAAATAAATAGAGATGCATCTAATTCATCTCAAATGTGTGATTATAGTTATTTCTTATTTTTCTCATTTTAACTCTTCTTCTCACAAGATCCCCGTCTTATGTTCAAACAGTGATAAACAACCGTAAAATATGCTAAGAGTATAAACTGTTTTGATGTAATATAACGACCAAGGGTAGCTAAGTGGTTAAACACGTCGAAAATAAAACACTCTAAAAGAGTTGGGTTCAGTCACACCTATTTCAATTCTTGGTGGCCACCTTGAAAACACCCATTTTGACCTGTTACTCAATCCTTTATGAAAAAGACTGAAAGGGCCTGTCAATCACAATCCATTTGAAGTACTCTGTAATATGTAATTAACTATACATGTAGGTCCATTTACTACAATCACTTCCCACATAACAGGGGAAAAAAAAAAGGAAGCTGCAGTTGCAGTTTTTACAGCATGTAACATCTGTTTCATTGACTAAGGCGAAACAGATATTTGATATGCCAAATTCCAGGTCTCTTCATTCTACTTTAAGTAAGAAGGTATATCTTTCAGAGTTTCAGTATGTGTAGCTATCCGTACCTCATACCGTTCATCTATCACATATTGCACAAAGATATTTCTAGTTATGCAAATGAGAGACATCGGTAAAACAAAAAAAAGATATTTCTGCATCAATGTCTATGAAGTACTCCATAGAGTGAGCCATTAATAGCAAGTGAACAACGAATATCTATGACAATAATGAGTCAACTACTAAACGTAGAATGAACCTCAACCAACTAAACTTGAAATTTCCTTGCTTTCTTGTAATGACATTTGGTGAAAAGAATCACCACTTCCCCACGAATGTACGTTGAATCATGTTCTGCTTTCTCAAAGTTTATGTATTGAATAGAAAAATTAAAAGTTGAATACATGTAATAGTAAAAAGTGAAAAGTTAGAGGCATTTCTATATCACTAGCCGGGTACCAGCGTGTTACGGCGGTGGGTACTCGTGTGATTTTATTTTCCGGGTGATAATCTTTTTCAAGTTTTTTTATTTTTTATTTTATTTATTTATTTATTTTTTTTACGCTGGCACAATATTTCGGTTGAGAGAGATATTAGTGATAGGGAGTGAGGTTTTTTTTTTTTTTTTTTTTTTTTTTTTTTTTTTTTTTTTTTTTTTGTGTTTTTGTGATATTAGTGATAGGGAGTGCGTTTGTAGTTTTGTGTGTTTCTAGAGAGAGTATTAGCAAGGTGGATATAAGTCCAAATAATTTAATTTAAGACAATTAATTGGCTAGTTTGGAATGAGCTGTTCCATGTTTTTGAAATGGGTTATTATTACAAGTCCAAACAATTTAAGACAATTAATCAACTTTTAATTATGTGTATGCAATCTATTGATTTCCTTTTATAATAAGTGCGTAGGCTTATTTTTTTAAGACTTACTCTTAGGGTGGTCTGGGTGCGGTTTGGGATCGGTATGAGGTCATACCGCTGGTGAACACCGTTGCCACCCCAGCGGTATGAGAAGAGGTATGGGTTGAGCGGCAATATTTGCCTCAACGGTTTGGAGCAAAATGTGACCATTACATTTATTGTTTTGAACGTTAGACAAAAAGAGAACGTTGGGGAGCGGGGTAAAAAAAAAAAAAAAAACTTTTATAGCAGAGGTATGGAATCATGGTTACCATTAAAAAAAGGGTTGAGAGGTATGAAAAAAGTATGAATGAGGTGGAATGATATTATTGATGAGTTGAGAGGTATAAATTTTTTTTAAGCCCACCAGTCCACCACCCTTATAAAAAGTCTCAAATCATTTATAAAGTAGTATAGATTATAATTTAAAATTATTGCTTATTTGAAATTCAAAATATTTCAGAAATTATAGGGTTTTAAGGGGAGGGGTCTATGTGTATATTTTCAAACTTTATTTCCAAGTTGCTATATTAAGTACAGTAAATAATATTTTTCAAACTTTATTTACACATGTAATCATGATACTAGTATTTTTTTTCCTATTTTTTTCTACTAGACGAGTACCCGTGCATAGCAACAGGATTTTATAGCGACAGATAGTTTATTGATAAAAAAAAATTTCTAGGTTGTAAATGAAAAATAATAAAAGTTTGAAGATTTGGGAATTAAACATAATGTTTTGAAACCCGGTTCCACCCGGGTGGTTCAACCGGTTAAACCGTTCCGGTCAAAAAATTGGTCGATTTAAACCGGGTCAACTTGCTAGGTTGGGTCGAAAATGGGTCAAATTAAACCGGTTCAACCCGGCGAGTTTGAAGCGTCCCGGGTCAACCTGGTTTGTGATTTGTATTAATTGGTTATAAATGAAAAGTAATAAAAGTTTGAAGATTTGGGAATTAAAAATAATGTTTTGAAACCCGGTTCGACCCGGGTGGTTCAACCGGTTGAACCGTTCCGGTCGAAAATTTGGTCGATTTAAACCGGGTCAACATGCTAGGTTAGGTCGAAAACGGGTCAAATTAAACCGGTTCAACCCGTCGGGTTTGAAGCGTCCCGGGTCAATCCGGTTTGTGATTTGTATTAATTGTTTTAATTGGTTGTACAATATGAATAAATCATTGTACTTTTAAGTAATGAGGTATTTTAATAAGAGTATTAAATGCATTTCAATATTTCCTTATATACGTTTTTCAACATTTCACTTTTCACTTTCTTGACTTTTCACATTCACCTTTTGACCATTTTTGCTTTATGATAGTATAGATGTACAGTAAATAGTAACAACTCTTGTACTGAGGATTAACAAGTTTTCAATTTACTACCCGTCACTGAATTTATTTCCGCGTCAACCAAAACACACATACAATACATGAATACAATGAAATCCAAATCCCTTCATCGTCTCTTCACAAACCCCATTCCCAAACACCCCAAAAAGCCCATTCCCGCGAAAAAAATCCCAAAAACCGAACCCCAGTTCATAACCTTAATCCACTCATCAAAAACCTTAAAACACCTACACCAAATCCAAACACAAATCATTTCACAAAACCACTTCCCAAACACCCGAATTCTCACCCAACTCATTTCCGCCTCTTCGCGAAAACCCAACTTTTTAAACTACGCCCTTTCCCTCTTTCGCGCCACCAAAAACCCGAACGTTTATGTGTACAACGCGCTTATCCGCGCCCTTGTTGATAATGGGTTTTACATGACCTCAATTGGGTACTATTTGAAAATGTTTAGGGACAATGTTGGCCCGAATAGGCTGAGTTACGCATTTGTCTTGAAGGCGGTTAGCGCGTTAGAGGAATGGTGTTTGGGTAAGGAGATTCATTCCGGGGTTTTGAAATTGGGTTTCATAAGTGATGAGTTTGTGTTGGTTTGTTTGGTTGAGATGTATACCAAGGTCGGGCTAGTGGAAAGTGCGCGCCAACTGTTTGATGAAATGTCGGGTGAGGGGGGGAATGGGAGAAGTGTGTTGCTGTGGAATGTTTTGATTGATGGGTATTGTAAAGTTGGGGAATGGGAGAAGGGTGTGGAGTTGTTTGAGGGGATGGGGGTGAGATATGGGTCGACTTGGAGCTGTTTGATTAACGGGTTGATGGGAGCGGGAGAGGTTGGTAGGGCGGTTGAGGTTTGGAGGCGTGTGGAGGAGAAGGATGTGGTTACTTGGACTACGATGATTCATGGTTTTTCGCAGAATGGGGAGTATGAAAAAGGGTTGGCGATGTTTTTTGAGATGTTGGAGGAAGGTGTGAAGCCGAATGATCAGACTATAGTTTGTGTGCTTTTGGCGTGTGCTAAAGCAGGTGCGCTTGAGACAGGGGTGAGAGTGCATGATTATGTTGTGAGTAATGGGTTTGGTTTGAAGAAAGGGATTACTGCTGCTTTGGTTGATATGTATGCGAAATGTGGGTCTATTGAGAATGCAAGCAGTGTTTTTGATATGGCGGAAGAGAAGGATCTTCGTACTTGGAGTGTTATGATTTGGGGCTGTGCGATTAATGGGTATCTTGATAAGGCCATTCAGTATTTCAATAAAATGAAGTCATCAGGAATAAAGCAAGACGAGGTAGTTTTCCTAGCTATTATAACCGCCTGTTCACATGCCGGAAACATTGACCAGGGTCTTCACTTTTTTGATAAAATGAAACATGACTATTCAATTGAACCCACAATGAAACATTACGCAGTTATGGTTGATCTTTATGGCAGAGCTGGTCGTCTAAACGCAGCTTTAAGTTTCATAAATGACATGCCTATAGAACCTGATTTCGTCATTTGGGGTGCACTATTCAGTGCCTGCCGGGCGCATAAGAACATTCAAATGGCGGAATATGCATCTGGGAAGCTTTTAGAACTTGAGCCTAAGCATCCTGGTGGCTACGTTTTTCTGTCAAATGTTTATGCCGGGGTAGGCAGGTGGCAAGATGTAGAAAAAATAAGGACTAAAATGAAAAACAAAGGAGTGGATAAAGATCCCGGGTGGAGTTTTATTGAAATGAAAGGTCAAGTGACTAGCTTTGTAGCTGGTGATCATGTGCACGATCGTTCAGATGAAATACACTTAAAACTAGACGAGATTACTAAAAGTGCACGAGAACATGGATACATGCCTGAAACTGAGTGGGTGCTTCATAATATCGAAGAAGAAGAAAAGGAAGATGCGTTGGGAAGTCACAGTGAAAAACTGGCGCTAGCGTTTGCCCTTATTTCTGGTACAGGTTCTGAGGTCATTAGGATTGTGAAAAACTTAAAAATTTGTGGGGATTGTCATTCTTTGATGAAGTATGCTAGTAAAATGACTCAGAGGGATATTGTAGTACGGGATATTAAGCGATTTCATCATTTTAAGAATGGGAGTTGCTCATGCCAAGATTATTGGTAAAATGTAAGTATACTCAAATGCTTTATTCTTGTGTAGCAGGATTGGTAACTTACAAATCGTTTATATGCGCGCAACTTTATGACTATAAAGGATAGACACCTTAACTTATTCAAGTAAATCAACTATAATGAAATACTCCCCCCTACTTGTACTTATAGTGTTGCATAATAAAGGAATTAGCAAAACATATGCTGTCGAGTACGGATACCTGCTTCATTTTTCTTTCTGGCAAAGCTTGAACAGAACTACTTGTATAGCTATGTCATAGCTATTCTTTCTGGTATTTTGGGCATTTTGCTCGTCCAAAAGAACCTTATATACTAACTGTAGTCTTGTAGGTCCAACTGGACTAACTTCTTTCATTTCGGTTTTATCAGGTTTATGTATTACAGTACTAAGATGAGTGAACTTCAGTTCTGTTATGGGACAACGTGAATTGCATCTTCCTGGCATATCAGGAGACTCAGCAAGAAGCCAATTAACGGTGCTACCATGTTTCAGATCCAGTCACAGCCGTTTACAAGAAGAAATCATATGTTATAATTTAAGATTGCGCGGAAAGAATCAGAAGAACAAATTCTTCTTCTTGCAGACGGCGAAGAAATTTACCCAATCTTTATTATTTATAGTAACATTAGATTAGTCCAATAATTTACTTGATGATTACTGCCACCCATCGAATTACATAAGGGTGAATGGGTGATGATCAAGGTGGGCATTGATCATAACTTCAAATAGTACTCATTTCCATGGCCAACCTGATAAAGGTTGCAGCACATCCAAAACTTGTATATACTTTCACTATTTGCGTTCTCGAAATCATATTAAATTAAGATCATTACAATTTATAATCCTTAGCTATTGTATAGGTTCATTATAGTTATATCCTTAATTATCTCAAAATCGTATCAACACAAGAACCGTTGGGAAAAATATGAGGAAAATCATTGACATTCTTACAATTTCGAGTTT